>OZ038475.1:134606139-134653608 GCA_964036315.1 Acanthosepion esculentum | reverse complement strand
CTAGAGCGGCCAATACTTTTGGATTATTCGGCCTTTCAGCCAACTTCTTTTAATTGAATCATACCGAGGGTTAAAATCTTGCACAGAATGGGTAATTGAGAGATATTGAGGGTAATTGCCACATATATTGAGAGGGAGAGAGAGGGGGAGCGAGAGAGACAGATAGAGAGAGAGAGATTGAGTGAGTGAGTGTGTTTCACACTTCGCCAGGGTTTAGTGTGGATGAATTCAGATGTGTCGGCGAAAATATCATCGCATCCCCACCACCCAAAGGAGAAAAATGTTAATGTTTCTGTCGGCTGGTGTGCTGTCAGACACGAGATAAGGCATCATGGCATTCATTCTCGGTGCCTTTTCTATGTTGAATTTGTTATTCAAAGTCGTATGTGCTGTATCCTCATATAATATATAATTATATTAGCTGACAGTGTAAAAAAACAACTTGCTAGATTATTTTCCGATTCATCAGTTCTGTGGGCGATAATTCCCTCAGGTTATATATATATATGAAACTGCCATGTCCATTTTGAAATGATTTTAAATTACATTGTTGACTTAATAAAACATTTTTATCGCTATATCAACCCGATAGAAATAATCGGTGGATTTGTGAAATTGTGAAAGACAATTCCTGATAATAATCAAGTTAAAATGATGAATTCTCAACAACACAACAACAACAACAACAACAACAACAACAACAATAATAATAATGATAATATTAATAATAATAATAATGATAATAATAATAATAATAATAATAATAATAATAATAATAATAATAATAATAATAATAATAATAAATATCCATATACAAGGACGTTGAAATCGAAATCTCAAATATGTAGCATATGAGGACATCAACAATTCTACTAGCATCTGGAGCCCTCGGATTCAATGAATCCATCGAAAATGTTTCCGCTAGACACACCGAAGATATTCCTGGTAGCCCAATCCTTTACGAAATAAATGTAAACATACTCACTAGTACAGCTCACACATTACGAACGGTTTTATCTATGTAAAATGTGTGTGATCTTCGATTTTTTACTCGCAAATACTCAGTGGAAAATGTCATGATGCCATCTCTGAACTTAAATCCCTGCTCAAGATCCGGAAAAAATGCGTAAACATCAGAAATCACAGGAATAATAATAATAATAATAATAATAAATAATAATAATAATAATAATAATAATAATGAGAATAAAACTCAAAATAAAAATAATAACTAATCTTCGTAAAGTTTCCCATGATTTTGGTATTACGTTTACATTCTTTCATGGAGGTAGTTGTCAGATTTGGTGTTGGATAAGAAGAAGTTTTCTTTCCAAATCTCATTCTAATTCCAAGTTAGCTTTACTTCAAGTGCTTCAGTTTATCGTGAGAATTATCTCTACAATGATAATTCACAAGACAGAGTGGCAGGCACTCTATATAAAAGACTGCATGATTCACTAACTTTCTCTAAAACGTAACGTAACATATATGTATTTATTATACTTATATGAGTTTCATTGTTTTCAACAAATGCAGTCATAGAAACATAAAGTCTTTAAAAATCATAGAAACATATACCACAAATGAAGAAAATATACATGAACACAAAATTACTTAAAAGAAGTATCTGAAGTCAAGTAGTGCATAATGGAAATAATTTATGCTTCCAGCTAAATACACTTCACAGTGAACCTAAAAATACATATCCTTAGATGCCAGGTTTAATAAATATTGATGTCAAAGGATTGCTACTCGTAATATCCCATTGACCAGCATATATAAATAGTATAGCCAACATACAAGGCTAGAGGATTGCATTCAAACATGACAGACAATTTGATTGTATTACATATTTTCCTGGTGCGTTTTTTGAGTTAAAATGTAAGCATACATAGAATTGTCTTGATTGTGATTTGATGGATTTTTTTCTATTAGAATTACGTTATAGTTTACAGAAACAATTATGTATGTTATTGTAAGTAACATCAGACAACGTTGCTTCATAGATATACATATTAATATAAAATAAATATTTACTGAACAGATATTTGCTGGGCATCAAATATATATGTAAATCAGAATCACACATTGGAAAATTGCTAAAACCTGTTACGTGAAACTGGAGATGTTTTCGATTAGTAAATAATTTAATTTGAAATTATGACGAATTTACTGAGATTGACAAACACTGTAATATTAAAATAATATATGAAACATTATCACGTAATTATACACATACCTGCGAAAAACGGGAATATGTAATCACTATATATACGTCTCAATGAAGCAAAAATGAAAATAACACTGACGTCTCATTTAATAGATATATTTTCCTAAATTACTCAAAAATGTCTTGAGATACTAAAGTTTAGATTTATTCAATAAAATCGCCATTAGCTTCAATAGTTCAGTTTGTGAGTGTCGTTTGTCCTGTAGCTCCAAGAGTCGATCCAAAGGAAATTTAACCCATACATCAATGGCAAATTCTTCCAGATGATTGAAATTAGATGTCCTGCTTACTTTACCTCGCACAATCGTTTTTCCATCGCGTTTATGCCTTGAATTTGCTTGGTCGTGTGAGTACATAAAACGTGTTATATTTCAACCAAATTTGGGTTGTCTTTCATGAAAATCTAATGTATTCCTATTCGTTATTGATAGGTCAATGAATTTTTTTTCTTCTTAGAAAACCTACATACCTCTAGTGCAATCAGTAAGAAAAAAGAACAAATATGCACCACAGCATTATGTTGCCTCCGCCATATTTTATGTAAGTTATGGAATTCCTCTGATTGTAGCTTTTTCCAATTTTCATCCAAATTGTAGTCATATAAGTGTCACCGAATAACTCGAGATTTGTTTCGTCAGACCAGAGCCAGAGTGACAAAATCGTTCAGGTTTCTTTGGAAAGTCTCTTGAAAAATTCAAACTAACTGTTAAGAGGTTGTTCTTCACCAATAGCCTCTTCCAGGGGAGCCACGCCACGTCATCAAGGCAACTCTATTGAGATTTCGCGTAATCTTTGTCATTGAATCATGAAGTTCGATTGATGTCAAATTAGATTTAATCGCTCCAGTTGTTGCTTAAGGTTCAATGCTGAATATTATAATTAACAGCCGCTCGTCCCTTTCAGAAAAAAAGTTTCTATCGCATCCACTCTTTTCTCGAACAAACCGGTGTAACAATACTTGACAATTAAGTTGCGGGCAGTTGGTATAACCATATATTAAGCCTTAGATATTGACTCATACCCATTTCCAGTAGAATGAGTATCAACATATTACCTCAGAACTGTGCATCAGAACTCACACCAGATTACCAAAGAAATAACAGTTTGGTAACTAGAGGAAATTTTCAAAAAATAGTTCAAGTGATGTCAATTAGCATTGCAACCTGTCCAGAAGTCTCTGTATTATACTCATTCTAAATATGAAGAAATCTTTATTATTCGTAACGTATTCTTATACAGCAGTAAAAATCAGTGTTTATTTGTTATTTGTTTTTTTGCAATGCAATAATGAAATTATTATGTAGATGACAATAATTTTAAAAAGTGCTTGAGATTTTTATCGGCTGATATTACAATATTAAACATCGCCAGATATCCTCATTTGAAAATCTTTATGCTTTGTCTCGTCACGTAATTATTATGGCACGATGGCATAGACATCTAATTGTAAAGGAAAATTCAATAAAATCACCATTTTTAGCAATAGGTGTCAATAATTGCGCGCATGGGTATGGACTACAAACACTTAGATATTGCAGCGACAGAACAACATATGTAATCAGAAAAGAAATAATAAAAATTTTCAAATGCTCGGATTCACGACTGATATGAAATCCAAACAAAATATAGTAAATATCCTAGATATAAACTTCAACATAAAAAATGGGACAAAAGATCAAATAACTCAATATGTATTATGTAAAACGTCAACCACACCATACAGTATTCAAACAACTATCCATATCTATAATTGAAATACTTTCAACAAATTCTAGTAACTTGAAAATATTTAATAAAAATGAACAACAAATTCATAGGAATCAGTCCTAAGACAGAGCGAAAATAAAAATAAAAAAATAAAAAAATAAACATTAAAAAACAACCCAAAACTTATATAACAATATAATAAATAGAAAATAAACAAAATGTACTTCAACCGAGTTGGCAAATATTTCTTTAAAAACAGCAGATTATATAAATGTCTCAATAAAAATATAATCAAAATTAGTCAGAGACACTTTGGTAACATGGAAAAAAAACTAAGAACTAAAAAATATTTTCAACAAAAAATAAAAATGGCAATAACAATTGGCAGAATAAAAGAATCAAATATAATTGTAGAAACGAACAAAAGTGAACACATAACAAGAAATGTTTAACACGTAGCATAAATTACAAAATTATCGTAACTAATAATATTAACACAGACGAAAGACTTTATATACGTACTACAGAAAAAAATAAAAGAAATGTATTATAACCATAAAAGTTTTTGACAGAAAAACATTATGCCCACAATACAAGCATATAGAAATATAGACGTACTAAAAAGGAAAGCAATGTCACCATCAAAATCAAATGAAAAAAATATAATAATGACTACCACATACAGGATTATCAGTAAGAAATGCAAACTATGGTTAGAGGAGAAATTATAAATAATTAGTTTTAGAAATCAAAGATATTTTCTTTGTCATTTAAGCACGACTTACAAAAGAAATTATTATAAATATATATGGGTATATATATATATATATATATATATATATATATATATATATATATATATATATATATATATATATATATATGTACATGTGCATATGGATTTATACACACACACACACATATACATATGACTGTGTGTGTGTTTGTGTGTTTGTGCAAAAACAAAAATCAATGAAGTTATATCTATAACTTTCCATAATTAATATCATAATATTTAAGATAACACCAAACCAGGTAAAAATAACGAAAACTATTAACTATTGAATAAAAATTATGAAATAATGGGTGAGTTAAGATACATGCACATATATATATATATATATATATATATATATATATATATATATATATATATATGAAGAAATATAGTATTAAAGTGTGCTATATCTATGGGATAAAGTGCTCAAAATCAGAGATAGAGCGTGTGTTATAAATGTAGGAAAAGTGCTCTACTGATTATCAGGAGCTGAATACGACGATTGCATCTACCATGAAACAGAATGTCA
Organism: Acanthosepion esculentum; assembly: GCA_964036315.1. Lineage (NCBI taxonomy): Eukaryota > Metazoa > Mollusca > Cephalopoda > Sepiida > Sepiidae > Acanthosepion > Acanthosepion esculentum. The sequence continues at coordinate 134,648,364 of OZ038475.1, read as the reverse complement.
CCTCTAACTGTTGAATTTTATATTCACTTATATATATATACACACACATAAATATATATATATATATATATATATATATATATATATATATATATATATATATATATATATATATATATATATAGGGGAGAGAGAGACAGAGAGAGAGATCGAAAGAAAGAAAGATCAGAATTCACAGTTCTTAGCATTTCATCTATAATCAAGCTCATACCTTCCTTCATAGATTATAGAATTAGTAATAAGTCTTCCAATGAAGATGTATTTTATAAGCATAACAATTTTTACAACAATGCCATAAAACAATACATATAAATGCACTTATTATATACAGAAACATCATAGTGAAAGCAGGAAAAAATAAATTTTATCATTTGGCATGCACCCCCATATAAACAAATGGTTAACAGTACGTTAGGGCGGAAGTTTTTAATTTGAGAAACATTTCCCCAGTAATAATCCACTGTGCATGATATTTATGATAAAAATACACTTAAATTAAGTTACATTTGTACAGATAAAAATATTATGAAATATGATCAGAATATTTAAAATCTACATTTAATCAAAAGTTACAATCCTTTATATAACATATAATGCAGTAATGATAAAAAATTATGTAATTGTAAAAATCCAAATAAATACCCTTTAGAAAATAGCTGTCTTACTGAATATATTGATTACCAATGTACCATTATATCTAGTGATAAGTAATGTTATATTGGTAGAACAAAAATACCATTTAAACTGAGATGTTATCAAACGTATCTTCTTTCAACACCAATGCCCGCGCTAACCGAAAATCCCAAGTTATAATTTTTTGGTATTTATAGAAATTAGTAAAATGTCTAACGTTAAATTGAACATATTAAAAAAAACGAGAATCTGTCAATCATTATATAACGCATGACACTGCCGTTTACAAGAAAAGCTGCATATTATAAATTTTCCAAAAAATAAACTTCCGCTAAACCAAAGAAATAAATTAATAGTTTTATGTAGGCATTGTCTAAATCTTATATAAAAAATAAAGTTAATAGGAGTTTGATAAATATTTTATGCATTAAAATTACATAGCCATTATTTTCTAAGAATATAATGGTTCACTCAATTTTTATTGGATTTTTTCAAATTAAATAATGCCCGGTTTTTACGGCCCCTTCAATATAATTAGCATCGTATATTAAAGTTCGAGAAAATATATCGCCTTTAACTTTATCTGTTCAGTTAATTTAAAATAAACAGAATATTCGAGAATAAAAAATAAGAGACTTTCTACGAAACTGTAAATTACGTTATAATATCCTTGACACTCAGAGACGAAAATGAGAAAGAAAAGGAGTAAATATAGGGAGAAAACATTGAAACAACTTTGAAAATGAGAAATAGCAATATTCTACACACAAACATGAGTGCGCGTACACACACACAAACAAACAAACAAACAAACACACACACACACACACAAAACACACACACACACACACACACACACACACACACACAAGAGCACATACTAAAGAAAAATAAAACAGCGGATAAATAATATTTTTACTTAATATAAAAATAACGGAAATCGGAAAACGGCAGAAAATGAGTGGAACGAATAATTGCAAAAAGTTTCATCTATAAAAATCTGGCTTCAGGTTGCTGCCTATGACATCAATCACCTGTGTGATAAATTCCATATTTGAATTAATACAGCCGCTCCCCACACAAATATGTGTAAATTTTCTTAACCAACCTTCCCATATTTCAAAATTGAACTTTAAATTCAATCATAAACATTAAACTTAAAATGCATAGATACGTTCCATTATCAAGCGATGCTAAGATTCTTAAAATCACTTGATAATGGTACGGAACGGTGTTGCTACGATTATAAATTAAAAATCAAAAACAATTAAGTAGCTTCTGCGGAGCTATCTTGATTTGGGCCTTCAACACAATAGTTACGGATGTGTAGACACAATAGTTAGCAATAAACTACTGAAGTAATCCAAATACATCGCTGCATTTAAGAATTGCATTAATATTAAAACTTACCTTTATATGTTCAACGATAATTCTTCTGCCGCCACTTAATTTAAATAATTTTTTATGCACGTATGTCCGTCTTTTCCGTACAAAAATATTATTTTTATTTCATGTTTGTCTTTAGCTGGATCTCGCAAATAATTTCGATTATTCCAGAATTTACTTCCAAGTAATATTGTTATCATACAAAAAATTCGCTGTAAAATTTCACATTAAAAATTCGCCTAAACCAATCGAGATAATGAAAACTCGGGAATACAATATTTTAGGATTGCGGCCTCGGACACTGCACAACGTTTTAAGTTGCTCACATAGTCGGTATGTTTGAAAATGGTAAGATATTTTGGGTAACTGCCTCTACGAGAAAGTTGAAAATTCAGAAAATTTTATTTGGAACACTGTAATTTGAGAACAGCATTATTTTCATTTCAAATTGCGTTATTGAATGTTAGATAGTTGTGCCCATATAATTGTTTAGAAAACCAAGATGGCGGCTTCCGAAAACAATCGCAGTAATGAAAATTGAGAAACCAAAATTTAAGTATTGTTTGTCCAGATCTGGTTCGGAATGTTTTAATTTACTCGCACAGGCGGCCTGATTACAAAATGATATGATATGTTGGGATACGGCCTCTAGGAGTAAAGATGAAAACACGGAGAATTTTATTTTGTAACCCACTTATTTTGGAAACAGTATTTAGGTTCATAAAGAATGAGATAATGAAACTTAGATAGTTGTGTCCCTTTAATTGATTTTATCAGTAGAAGCAAAGATAGCTGATTCCGATAACAAACGCAGTTATGAAATATTGCTAATACATATTACAGCATTGCTGACACTGATCTGGACAGGAGTGCTTTTTATTTGGTCAAGGAGTAGGTATATGTTGGTCGAGGGCCTCGTGGATCATAGTGGGAAAATGTGACCATTTGAAAAACTGACATTGTCATTTGTTACATAGAAGAAGGAGACAACCTACTAAGAGTAGTATGCCTTCAACTGAAAAAAACTGTGACACGCTGATATTGGCAATATATATATATATATATATATATATATATATATATATATATATATATATATATATAGCTTCAAGGCGCCACTATGTGTTGTCTTTAATGTCCACTTTAATATTTACATACACTGTATCCCTGATATAGAAGACTAAAATCGATCGATATAGCCTGCCATAGATTTATATTTTAAAGATATTTCAAAACACACACACACACACACACACACACACACACACACACACACACACACACACATATATATATATATATATATATATATATATCGAGTTGCAACCAGGCTACATATATATATATATATATATATATATATATATATATATATATATATATATATATATATATATATATATGTCATCAACAGGCAGACTATTTCGCTGTTTCACAGTTCATCAGTGTGGCTAGACATCCGGTTGCCTCTAGCTAGGATCGAAACCCGACTGAAGTCGGCACTTCTACCACTAAGCCGTCGGCTCACGGCAGGGATGAAGGTGAATTTTAGCGTGTTTATTTTTAGATTTAGATAAACACACAGTGATTGACAGTGGCTCAATTCTGCCGAAGAGTAATGCAATATTAGCTTAAATAGTCACTGTTTACAAACTCACACCTCAAACCAAAGAGCTCAACCGAAACTAATTTTTTCAAGAGCCATTTTTGTCATCCACAGACAGACTGTTTCGCTGTTTCACAGCTCATCAGTGTGGCTACACGTCCGGTTGCCTCTAGCTAGGATCGAAACCCGACTGAATTGGCGTCAGTCGGAACTTATATATATATACACAACACACACTCGCATATATTGTGTGTGTGTCTGTCTCTGTGTGTATGTATTCCTCATTCGATTATCATCCTTTTTTATTTATAATTTTGTATATCATTTATAGGAGATTCTACGCAATTAGCCCTTGTATTTCGCCAGCGAAATAGAATTTAACGTCATTGTAGCTGCATATACTGTGTGTTCGTAAAATCTATTTAAAGTAAAAAAATAATAAAGGAAATGAACAGACAAAAATGAAGAAAATGTTACAAAATATGGAATAGATGTTGAAATGTTTTTAACTAATTTAATACACCATCAAATTGAATCAAGACGGTAATCTATTTCTTCCTATGTTCGCTGTAACAGAAACTAATTAGTGCGGGCAATGACATCAGTGATCTTTTGCTTTAGATCAGTTATGACACGAATCTTTGTTTGATACACGATAACTTTAACATAAACCCATACAATGAAACCCAGGTGAAGGAGTTGGCGAGGGAATTGAGGCATCCCTTCCAATCCAGCGGTCTGGAAATATTAGGGGTTCATTTAAAACTTTCATAACTACTAAGTTCATAGCACAAATATGATTACGATAACTCATCAATTGCGTTTGTAATATTTTTTAAATCGAAACGAGACATTATAGACACGACTGCGTCCAATATGAAACAGCCTGTCGCCTCTGAATGTTGACTTCAATGTTCACTTTTATATTTATATTTATATATTTACATACGCTATATCTCTGATATTGAGCAATGTATCCCATAAATATTTCACACCTTAAAACTATATTTCATTATACATACATACATACATACATACGTACGTACATATATATATATATATATATATATATATATATATATATATATATATATATATATATATATACATATATATATACATATATATATATATATATATATATATATATATATATATATATATAAGTGAACATAGAAATCAAGACTTAGAGGCGACAGTCTGTTTCATGCTAGATACAATCATCAGGCCACGAGTGCTGTTAATTTTCACGGCTGCTTATATATACCTTATTTATATTATATTTACACACGCTATATCTCTGATATTGAGATCTTAATCCCATAAATATATTATTTCATAATATACATTGACTGGGAATGTCCTTATCATTTAATACTTCAGATTCACTTTTAAGTTTACATTTTATTTTTTCTTTGTATAGGTTTGTGTGTCCGTCAATTCCTGATTTGTTCGCGCAGCCAATTGTTTTAAAAAGATTTAATACTGAAGTTCAATCACACATCCTTTTGTAAAGAACACATATCTAATCGCAAAATTCATTCCATATTTCATACTATGTTCAGCAAAGAAAACTTAACATAATATTTAATATATATCTTGTTAACTTTTTGATATGAAGGAAATGAGACATATAAGGATTTTTCTCTTAATTGTTAGAAATTTGCAAAGCACGCATTGGACGGTATATATGTATATAAGACGTATGTAATTAACGTAGATATATTTAGGTAGAAGATGGTACAAGCACTTTTTTCAGGCATATTTTCAGAATATATTGACTAACAATTATTGAAAAATATTAATCCCTTGAATATTTGTTCAGTAGTTGATTTCATTAATTCATGCACATTTCGACGTTCTCCTGTGCGAAATTCTAATTAAGAACAAAGAAAGAGGCCAGTTTTGAAAAAGTTGTTTTTACGGATATAGTTAAAGTGTATTATCTTGTTTTGTTTCACAGAATATTTGAATATTTTTCTTGTATGTCTTCGAAGTAAATAAACAGCTGACAGTTGGGAAATGGATCATCCTGTAAAACAAGTGATAATCTGATTTTTTCAACATGAATATTATCATTGTGTAGTCGCGAAATTACATGTCATATTCCTTGCCTAAGAAGGTTTTTCTATATAGTGTAATTGTATTAGACCGGATTACACTAATGAGTATAGTATCATTAGTCTGAAAACTATGCATGAGGAAAACTAGAAAACAATTAGCAAATATAGATTATCTGCAACGAAATAAGTATGAAGATGAAGGTTGAAATGGTAATAATAAATTTAATAAAATCGTGTAATGCCATCAGAAAATAGAAGATTCTAATTTAATATAATTTACTATAGTTATTTTTATATTAATCAAGAACGTATTATCTATAAAATGAGAGGAAATCCATCTAGATGATTTTCAGAATATATAATATTATCATTTGATTTAATTCTCTTGAACGCCAATCAGGACACAAGCCCAATCTAGCCACAAGTTGAACGAATATATACGATTTATTGCTAAAGATGCTTGAAATATGGTCGGTCTATTGTATCCGCTGCTGTCAGTATCAGATATCATCTGCTACAGTCGAACTTTACAAAACCAGGTCAGACCGAAAAAAGAGTATTGCTTTCTAACCTGGGCCCGAACATCACATTCCTCACTGGTCTGGCTTTAAAAAGCATCCTTATGTGTGATGAAATATTTTCCAAAACGAAAAGTCGATAACCCCTCGCTACTCTATCGCTATATCCATGGCAAGTGTTCTGACGAAATACATCACAAGGTTGTACAACTTCTGACCTTTGGAGATGGGACATTCCTAGCATATACACCAGCATGAATCACCTGCATTCTCTTCGTATCCAGTAAATACGAAGTACGGAGAGCTTCTTCTTAAGGACTCCTGCTTTTGGACCATACTCACAGCAGAATGTTTTGTCAAGCAATACGATTTTGATTTCTTCAAATCCAGGTTTTAAAGTTATTTTTCCTTCATAATCACATTGCCCTCATTGCTTGACTTTCTTACGTTCATACAACACCATACAGTAAAGCTCAATCTTGAGTGATTCTTGGGCCTTGCAGCGGGTGGACATTTATATAAAAAAGGATGAACTGATATATGTAAACTCTTCAGCGGCAGATTTCTTAAACTTAAAAGAATAATTATCATATGTTTTACAATTTAATCGTTTTTTAATAAATTTATAATTTACTACAGACTATTTATGGCCTTACATATATCCTTGCGTTATTGACGTAGAATAAAATTTTCGTGTGACGAGTTCAAATCGCAAACGTAGTCGTTCCCTCCAATTATGTACAAATAAACTTGGAAAGCGATACATTTATTTTTTCTTCGATCAGGTAGCAGGCAGACAGTCGTTTCTAAATTTGTTTATATACCACCGTAAGTGAAGAAAAATTCCGAATCCAAATCCGCTGGGATTTGTGTCTAGCAACTCCAACGTATAATTGCTACTAAAACCAGAGTAGTTGTTTAGTTAAGTTCCTGAAGTGTATAGAGTGAAGAAAATAAACTCCTTGGCACCCCGTTGGCAGAAAATTCGCGGTACATTCCGGAACGCTTTTGAGATCAAGTGTGATTCTAAGAGAGTTTGTGGAAATTAGATCTCAATTAATCCTCAATCACTGACATTATAAAGGGAGCTGAGATTTTACAGGCGCAGATTAGGTATGGCACAAGACTGAAAGTTAGCTGCACCCGGTGTGGATCGAACTCACTACTCGCTTGTTCTAGCGAGACAAGCTTAGTAACAATTAAACCGCCACGAGGTGCCGCACTAGACAGGAAGTAAGAATAATTAGATTAGTAATGCAAGCTCCATCTTCAAAGGAATACAGGCAAAGATCCATAGTTTTTTTTTTCAGTCAAATTAGATGAAAAATAATTGTTATTATTTTGACCACAGTTTCATAAAGGACAATTAATATTTTGTCAAGACAATATGCGTGGTTGTTGGTGAAAGGAACAGCCGAATATGTGAACTACAATTTGGCGGGAGCAAATTCCAAGCAATTACAAAAATCTTATATTAGCGAAGCGGTTTAAGAAACGACAAAAAATATGACATCACAAGACGAAGGTGCGTTGGAATAGCAAAAGATGCCTTCCAAACTTTAAGCAAAGTATTATGAAACAAGAATTTTCCCTTATAAACAAAGAAAAGAATTCCGAACTGATATATAATATCAGTCTTGCTATCGGACTGTGAATACGGCACATTCTCCTCATAGGTGAAGCCACTTGAGGCAACAGAAATACAGTTCTACAGAAAGAATTCTGACAATCTCTTGGATTGAAAAGAAAAGTGGAAATTGAAACGTAAATAGAAAAAAAGGACACTATATTTAGAATAAAAATAGGACAAGTGGAATTTATAGGAAATATAATGAGGAAAGAAGGCTTGGAGAATGTGAAGCTCAGGGGAAAGGATGATAATGAGTGAGTGAGAGGAAATAAGAGCAAAACGTTCCTAACGAGATTGAGTACATGGTTGAGAGAACAAAGAATAGGTGTGATAGCACAAAGGCAAACTATTAAAGACCTACAAAAAGACAAGAAATTATAGAGAGCAATGATCGTCCATCTTCTGATGGATAGAATACGACATATAGAAAAGAAGTCTGACATTTAAAGAGATATGTCATCATTGATTTCAAGCAATGAGCTAACAGAAATGCTTGAAAATATATTAATAAAACTTGACATTTTCTATTTTACTGTTAGCAGCTATGCATGTTTATAGACACGCATCTCATTTATAGAATTATATATTTATTTAAATGTATATATATATATATATATATATATATATATGTATATATGTATATATATATATATATATAAAAATATATTCCACTTTTATAAATGAGATGCGTGTCTATAAACATGCATAGCTGCTATATATATATATATATATATATATATATATATATATATATATATATATATATATTTAAATATATATATATATATTTAAATATACATATATATATATATATATATATATGATAAATCCATGATAAATACATTGTAAGACATTAGACAGCACTATGACATTCAGTAAAGTCGGATCATATTTGCCAAAAGGATATTTTTAATTTCCCTAATATATCATAGTTTAACATGATGCATGGATGAGCCCCAAGCGTAGTGATTATATGCACGGATCAAATTCCAATTTGAAATGGCGGGTCAAATTCAAAATTAAACCTAGGCCGTTGCGTTCGCTTGCGCATAAAAAAAAACAACCTGGGATTGTATGACTCAGAAATTACACTCTACGGTTTCATATCTTTGCAACTCTACATTAAACCGGGTTGAGATTTCAGCTAGCTATTCATCCTCCGTAAAATAAACTATACACAAGAGGCTATATACAGCCGCCCCACGTAATCTTGAAAGTGTGGCTTTATCCTTCATAGAAAAAAGTAAACCAAAAAAGAAACTCATAACACCAACGGCAGCAATAGATTAAGTACAATAAATGTTGTGGAATTTAATATATATATGTATATATATATATATATATATATATATATATATATATATATATATATATATATATATATATTGCAGATTGAATTGGGATCAACAGCCAAAATACATGTGTTTGGTTAATTTGTTGCTTACCTCTTCTCTTTGATCTTGTCGCGCTTCGTAGCACTCTCTTCTTAGCAACTGGGATCACTTTGTAGTATATATTGATATTTCGTTACAGTCATGTATTAGACAGGGACCTCATATTAATAAGACATATTTTATTGACCAGGATCCTTTTTTCGAGACGCCCCTTGAAAATTAATTTTTAACCTTCATATTGAGAACTGATCCCCTGTGATAGCTTCTTGGGTAAAATAGATGCTTACAATCCCTCCCTGAAATACTGATGTAGCCCACATGAACCACTCTTTCTGATTATAACTTCGTGAAAGTTCCCACCAAATCAGACGCCTATTCTTTCTTGCACGTAATAAATATATACATTTCCTCGGATTTTCTCAGTCTTTGTTCGCGGAGAGAATAAGGTACCGTATTGAATCTAATTACCTTGGCTCTCTTGATTACTTGGGGCTCTATAATTGTGTGTTAAATAAGAGTAAATGTTATATTCCTGCACACTCCAATCAATTTGGGGTTTTAACATCATTTGTTTATAGAGCTGAATGCATCGCCCGTAAATTCGTTTTACATTCTACTCATGATTAATCTGAAATATCCTTTCCTAACTTTCCACTGAGAACTGAGTCTCTGTTGAATGATATGCATATAACACCATTCTTGTCCCTGTTCTCTTTAAACTCTATAATAAACGCATCGCTGTATCTTGCTTCTCTGCTTGGTGGTAATCCTTATCTGGTTTTCAGTATTTAAAAGCTCAGGTTAACCGCCCGACTCTCCCAACTATTAGTCTACTACCTTTTGTAGCAATCTATTCAGGGCGCTAAGCAAAACTGAAGTAGACGTGCCTCTCACATCGAAGGATCTTCTTTCAGGCAAGCAATAGAGCAGTATTTTCTCTAGATCAACTGTTGATGTATTTGTTGTATTGGTCAGATGCAAACGCAACTTTTATGCTAACAGTTTCTTTTCTCAGACTTCTCACTGGTGCAGCTCTTTTTCGGTTGCATGCTTTCCGGTCAAATTTGATCTTCAAAAATTAATGTAAAATTAATGTAAAATGTTAATCGTTATCTATTTTTTTTCACGCTTACTCCTTTATTGTTACCGCTCCTTCATAATGTTTTCTGTTTTCTAATTCTTTCACAGCAAATAAGCCTTGGGTCTAAGTGGCTTTACTTCTTTGATTGGGGTGAATTTGTTTAAAGAATAGAAGAAATCAATCATGAATCGGACTCAGACAATAAGATAAAGAAACAATAAGAAACATTTCTCAATCTAACATGTTTCACTTTATTAAAGCTTCAGCAGAGAATGAGATATGGAAACAAAGAAGAAAATTATATATATTTTTAATAAGGTTTAATTTATTCTCATATTTTATTTCAGAAATTCTGCCTGAAACATATAACTTTCATTTGCTTTTATGTTTCCTGATATACAAAGTTGATCAAAATTAAGAAAAATTGTTTAAACATTACCTAATATACTAGCCATGGGCCCTCTCAAAAGTGATTTAAGAAAAGCAATCTTATATAACATACACACATTTTCATTTATTTTCGTTTAAATATTTTATATTTGTTATCTTTAATTTAATAGATTTCTCCTAAAATAATATCCATGACATTCCTGGCATTTTTTTGCATGTATCGATAATCATGTCTCTAGAAATAGTGAAGACGTTGCTTTGTACACCTTGTTCGCTATGAAAATACGAATAGATTCATGGATAGATCCTCCCTTTAATCATTTCACCTCGAGCAAGGTAATAATGCCACTAACACGCAATGTTTATTAACTGTTGGATAATATTAGAAAAATAGTATGAAGAAGTGCGAACAATACATTATCATGAAATAGGAAGAAAGAAGATAACGATTGACATTACATTTACGTTTTTGAAGATCAAAGTTAAATAGGAAGCAAAATGTCAGTAGATGGATCCACACGCGACAAGTGCGTTAGAAGAAAATATCAGCATAGAACATTTTGCTGAATCTAGCAATATCAACTCTAAAATAATAAGGCCTCGCCACCAGTCTAGTACTAACTTTAAATTCATACACCTTGTTACCACGGAAGAACGTTTTCAGAGCAATTACCATGAAAGTGTATATAGAGAAGTTATAGGGAAACTACGTTACGGCGGTGGGGGAAGTAACTTAAGTCGAGATAGCAGGTAACGACTAATAACACAGCTTATTATTTGGATTTTATCAAGAAGATCTAACTATATGACAAGATCCCCAGTCCATCTGGGACAAGAGAATTTATTTTTGTTTATAATTAAATGAATGAATAAAAGAAGTTAACAAAGATATCTGCAGATACTGACTCGTTAGTATATATCTTATTTGCTAAAGAAGATAATGACGAGCTGGGCCTTCCGATGAATTATAATCCGATAAAGGTAGAAATATGAATGTCAACTGCCTAAGCAAGTGACACGGTGAACTTGGAACATGCACGCAAAACAATTATCCTCAAGGGAATAAAGGAAAAAAACTGATGAGCAACATTAAATTGTATTTTTTCACTACAATTTATCTCGTTATATTACATTTTCATAATAAAGAAATATCTCGGTTATATATATATATATATATATATATATATATATATATATATATATATAATAAAAAAATAAATAAACGAACAAACGACTTCCGGTAAACTAACCGCCAAAATAGTCTACTTACAATGCACCACTGACCCGTATATATAAATAGCTGAGAAAAATAACAGCACTCGTGGCCAGATGATTGCATCTAGCATGAAACAGACTGTCGCTTCCATGTTCACTTTTATATTTATATATATATATATATATATATATATATATATATATATATATATATATATATATGTGTGTGTGTGTGTGTGTGTGTGCGTGCGTGTGTATACATATGCATGTTTATGTGTATATATATACATATATGTATATATATAAACACACACACACATATATATATTTATTGAGTTCAGAGTGGGATTATATTATTTAAACAATATGTGATATTCGGTGTGCTCAATCTTTTTAACAGTAAAGCCAGATTTAAATTATATCATAAAAATCACTAGATACCGAAGAGAGCGTCGATAACTTTTGCAAAGACCTATTTGAAGCATGGTTTATGAAATAAAGGGGCTCTCCTATTGATATAATAATAGTGCATTATTTTTGTTTCAGTTCATTTTCTTCGTCAATGTCTTAGAGACAGTCACCTTTATTGCTCCAACGGTATATCTATGCTCATGTAATATGTTTCATCGTTTCTATTGATTATTTCAAAATACAATTTATTTATTTTTATCTTTTAACCTTCAATGAGATAACCCCTTAAGTCATTATCTATAATAATTTACTTTGATACCACCAAGTCATTGAACGATAGTAATGTATGATGAGTTAAATTAAAAATATAGTCACTTGTAGTTGCTTGTTACTTTCTGCAGTAATACAAAAAATATAATGTTCTAGCTATAAGAGAGGTTCATTTATTACCAGACAGTAAATTTCCACTTAAAAAACTAACCTCCTGAACTTTAGTTTCACTATCATCATTCCAGACACATTAAACCAAGAAACGTTCACATTGAGAGTCGAGATCAAAACGCTTAAAAATCGATACGAGTGAATCGGCAATACTTTAAAATGACTAATCGATGTTTAAGACGATTTTCTGTAAAAGATAGTGTCGAATCTAATCTCTTTACTAATGTCATCACGCTATAAATGGATATATTCAAAGAGAAGAAGAAAATGAAAACAATTGCGAACGAATATTTATATTTTTGTTTCAAATATTCAATCAGCTTACACAGTTTGCACATCGAAACAAAGCCAAATTAATAATAGTAATAATAACAATGATAATAATAAAACTGATAATACTAATAATATAATAATAATAATAAAAATGATAATACTGATAAAAAATAATAATAACAATAATAATACTGATAAACTACTACTACTACTACTAATAATAATAAGAAAACACTTTGATTATTCTTACGTATAAATTGTAGTCATATTTAAAGGGATTTCTATGCCCCTTTAAGGTTTGCTTTTCCATAAATTTGGAATGTACATTCTTCTGCTTCACACAAACGCATATAAATTCAATGTTATGAAAATACTGTATATGTTGAATAATGTGCTCAGTATTATATGTAAATAAATATAGTTATGACATAGAAATCGCCATTGAATAATGATTGTCGGTTTTACGCGCCAATCGATTATCGGATTATGTCACTACAGTTTCGGAGCAATATATATATATATATATATATATATATATATATATATATATATATAGGCCAAAGGAGTATTAATGGAAACTTGCTCAAGCGTAAACTCGACTGTTTATTTAAGGCGTACGTAAACTCGACTGTTTATTTAAGGCGTACGTATCCCATGCAATCTCAAAATCCTTGCCAGCATTGTCGGTAGGGCATTGGATTAAGTGGAAATCACCTATTAAGAGTACGCAATGGAACATTGTATTATCTAGTTGATACCAGCGATATGTCGCCCATAAATTACTGCAGATGAGCAAATAGATCTCAGTACCAAGAAGGTTTGTCACAAGAGAAAATAAACTAAATGCGATCGACGTATTGGAGACGTCGAAATTAAACATACACATAATTTTAAATATCTGGAATGTATATTTAACAGTTGATGGAGAAAGCAATACCTCATGTGTTGTACTGAATGCCGGACAATCTCATCACAGGTCAAGGGAAAACATAGGGAAAAAATTCGTTCTATAGAAAGACGTTGACAATAACATAGACTAGGCGCGAAGTAAGGAAGGAGTCTCAAGTAAAATGGAATCAAAGGAGACTTATACGCATAATTAAAAAAGCAACATTATTTCATTGGACACAACGTGATATGTGTCCTTGGATAATGTGACATCGACAGAACGCATTGAATCCAAAATGACTGTAGAAGCACTAGACGACCTACCTGTGTGTATAGATGGTATAATTGTGTTGGAAGTATGACCAATGTTCAAATATTACTAAGATCTACAAGGGATTAGAAATTCTGGAGAGCAATGATCAATCGAATCGTGAAATGATAGTCGAAAAAAAACGAGAAAGAATACCAAATCATTTTTTCTTCAACTGTTGGGAAATGCGCCAGGTGTATAACTTGCAGAAATGTCACATAGGCCATTATAGAACAAACAACTTCATCTTAATGACTGGATGGATCTTATTCCCGAAAGTTCTGATATTCATCTGACGGGATGCATATAGCCAGGTTTAAGGGGTTCGAATGTTATATCCGAAACGTGATGCGAACTAACGGATCTCCATTGTTTGACATCGAAAAAGAAATCCCATCATATGTAACAAAATAACTTGTGAGATGATATGAGGGCCACGAGTAGTAAATGAAAGGTTGGTTATTCATATCCGAGGATGCCAGTATACCATGGCAGTTATACAATCACCGGTGCAGTAGCCTGCTCGGGTACGTTATGTGTTTACTCAATACTCACGATTCTCAAATGTGGTCTATGCTGCAACTATGCTGAGCAGATTTTAGTTACATTTCCACGAGAGAGAGAGCGGAATCTACTGTAATCAAGTGCCTGAACAGGGACAGCGTGCTCAAACCCTTGGACACCACCATCAACGTCTTCCAATGAGTTCCGTCTACCCAAATTCGCGTTATATGGTTTTAAGACACTTTACAAATGTCCTGCCCGCAGATATCGCCTCCCCAAGACTGATAACATCAATAAGTCACCTTACTGACAAATTCACCATGGAGAGATTCGAACCCAGGTATCATGATTAGAAAGCGAACGTTCTACCCACTCATCAACCTACCGATAATTATAAGCACGGCATTAAAATGTTGTCTATTATAAGATTACTCTTCAGTCTGTGGTTGGCATACTTGTTCCAGCCTTGCACCACCCGTAGGGACACAGACATTTCACATACTGCCAGTATATTTCCAGATGTCACACATTCCTGATAAACACTTGTTACTGACAAATTAGTTGTCACCTCGGATAATGATTTCCGATTCTTCCTACGTGCAACGATCGTTCTGCACTTAGACGGTGTTAAATTATACTATTGCTGTATATCTGCGACACAGCTACATTACCGATTTATCTGATGTGTCATTCATTCATTATAAAACTGGGTCGATTTCCAAAAGTGGGAGGCGGTAAGACCAACGCGTTTATATCTGTCTCAAAATTGTTAACATTACAATTCCTTCAGATAGACAAGCAATAGCATTTAAACGTGATATTCATCCATCAAACCTGAAATATATACATTATTAATCCATCAAACTAAATATATACATTATTTACATTATTCGGACTATTGTCCTCATCTTTGTCGCCATATTTATTACAAAGTTTCGGCCGTTGTACACTCTGGCCTTCTTTAGATGGTTGGAATGTCGAACTGAACCCTTTATTTCGCTCACTCGAGAAGACTGTTCTAGTTCAACGTGCCATGTTTAAGGTTTGTCAGTTATCTGTTATCTCCTGTTAATATTTCCCTCTGAAAGTACTCCACTGCCTTAACCGGGTATTGAACTCACACTCTTTGGGTCCTGTCACTGGATCTAACCAACGCATTTAGAGTGTGAGTTCGATACCCTGTTAAGGCAGTGGAGAACTTTCAGAGGGACAAATTAAGAGGAGATAACTGATAACTGACATCCATTAAACGTGGCACGTGGAACTAGAACAGTCTACCCCAGTGAGCGAAATAAAGGGTACAGTTCGACATTCCAATCACCTGAAGAAGGCCGGAGCGTACAGCGGCCGAAACGTTGTAATAAATATGGCGACAAAGATGAGGACAATAGTCCGAATAATGTAAATAATGTACATAATACCTCATCTCAGAACTATGGACAGAAACTAAATATATATTTCTCTCTGTTTCGTTTAAAAGAAAATAATGGTATCCTATTATTTACTATTACGCAAGTTGACAGATAAAGGTGTGTAACGGATAGAGGCTCGAAGTGAGAAACCAAAGAGAAGTGTTTGAATTCCAAATGTGTTAGTTAAATTTACTTACTAATAAAGGTATGAATTCCTCTCTTCTTCGTGCAGATATGAGTTTATTCGGAGGAAAGATTGAGTAATATATTTTTATAGGCCAAGACCAGAATATTCAGCGATTTACCGGAGTGACTCGTGAACGGGGCATTCTGAAACAGAAAAATTGCAATTGTCTGCGTTTTGAATATAAGTCCAAAACGACCCGAATTCAATAGAGGGTCTCGAGAATTCTGAAGCATTGCTATGCCTCACACAACCATTTTTACGGCCGGCTTATGTTACCCATGGTGGAACGCTGAGCCAACGTGTGACATGCGTTCCTGTCACGTTAGTCCTACTATTGCCTCTTAGACTTCAAGCTGCCATGATTAATAAAATGAATAAATGATAAAATTTTCATTAATACCGTGGGGATCCCGAAACGATACAGAACTCAAAATATAGACTTGGGTGCCAACTAGTATAAGAAAAGGAAAATTTAGTTCAAAACCGTACAAAAGGCAATGTGAAATCACAGCAGCTAAGTTTTTCCAAGAATGCGTGAATGTCCCTATAAAGTAAAAGAAGTAATACATGGACAAACATGGGCATCTTTGTTGTAAAGTTGTACGCTAAATTTTCCATGTCTTTTATTCATGTGTTTTTGTTATGTCGTTTTCTGCAGGAATAATTCCAGAATTATGACTGTTTAAATTAATTATTGATAAACTGAAATCTCATAAGATATGTTTGTAAATCAACAATTCTATTTATATAAAGAGAACGGTAATGATCATCTTAAATCTGGAATGATATAGTAAGAGAAAACATATTGTGAGGCGTCATATCAAATGTCAGATATTGAATACACAGAATTTGAAGTTGTCATAAAAATAACATCTTAACTCGCAAAAGTCAGGTTTCAATGAAGGTCATGATAATGGCGACAGGATATCCATCAAAATCTGAAAGAAATAAAAGTTAGCACTGACTGTTCTCATCGTGTGATCAAATGACAGATTTGCTGTGAATATTAAGTGTCTGCGTGAATTAATTTGACCATGGCAATCAGTAAAATGTTAACGCTTGCTGGGCCCAACATCAGTCGTGATTTTACATAAACTGCCCAGATTCTCACGAGACAGTGAGAATGCAACTGAAATAGATTTCTACTGCGCACTGTGGTTTACAGGGGCATGCAATAAAATATTTGATTCTAATATAAAATATTTGAATATATGTTTCCTAGCAAAAACAAAGTCAACATTTTAGTATCTTCAAGCATCTGTAAATAGATGGACATTTTGGACTGTGTAAAAATTTTCATTGCTAAAAATAAATAAAATTAATATGGTTGACTGTTTAGTGCTTGTATATGAAGGAGTCCTGCAATCTTCTTTATGTTGCCGTGTTCACTCGGAACCTAGGCGATCTAGGCTCTATTTCTTGTCCTTTGTAGCTCTGTATAAATTTTGTCTTTTCTTTATTTCTCCTATACACTGTTCCGACATCCATTTACTTAAGCTTTTCATGTATGTTATGTGCTGTTTTCTTCTATCGCTTTAGCCCTCAGTCTGTGTGTATCAGATTTTCCTAGCCCCACCCCTCCTCATTATGCGCCCTGTTTATTTCAACTTTCATTTTCTGGTGTTAAGTATAAGTATCCGTTTTATTTCCATTTTTTTTAAACCTCATGGTTGCTCAAATGTTTGCTTCATTGTAGCCTAAGAGTCATTCCGTACAAACACATTTTGTTGCCTTAAGTTTCTTCTTCATATAAGTCCAGCATTCTATGCTATATAGAATGACATACATAATTTAATAGTGCAATACTCTTTTGTTTGTTTCTATCGAATATATTATGTCATTTAATACCATATCTTTTTGGACGCCTCTTTGGCTATCACAAAACTATATGCAAATAATAATAATAATAATAATAATAATAATAATAATAACCGAATAATTCGAATCATGTAAATTTGTGGAACCTTCCACGTCTGCCTGTCACACCCGCGGGGAAATGTTCTCTTCCCTGTGGTGATTATTGTCACCATAAAATACACATACGTAGAAATCGTATGACAAACATTCATTGGTTAATCTACTCAAAACTAGCTCGCTGATTGGTCAGTTCCGACCAATCAAATTGCCTGCACGCAACAAATCTGTTTTCCCGCGTACTCAGTTTGAGCTGGTCACGTGATACACCATATTATATAAACAAAACACGAGTGGTTCTCTGTCTCTTTTCACTCTCTTTTTCGCCACTCATGCGTCTCTTTCCTTGCTGCCAAAATGTAACTTCCGTCTTGACCATGCAGTCAGACGTTAAAGAAGATTGCAACATTCACGGAAGTACAATTATTAACTCTTCTGAACTCTTTACAAATACACAATTCCTAACATTCAACAGGAACTCATTCTTCTAAACTACAGTTTAATAATTAATTCTACCTTAATGAGCTCCGGTACAAATATTTCCAAATCTAAAAGATATAACTCTTTCAAAACTTTAACTTATGTACGTGTACTCTAAGACCAATAAATACAAATGTTATGTTTTGAATCATTATTTTCTGTCTTTTATTAATTGTTGTGGATGGAAGATTATTGTACACACCCAATTTTAAGCCTTCTCACCAATCAAACCTTCTGATACTTCCTAACACTTCACGCATCCGCAACACATTATTTGTCTCATCCTATCTATATTTTGATGTGGATGTCAAGCATAACGTTCAACACCTGAGAATTTTAAACTATGACGAATATACATCCGTTTTCTCATATAGTTAAGAATGGCTTCAGGCATATGAACTCCGTAGGTAGAATTTAGCCATTCATTAGAACTGATAGAAGTATAGTTGAGAAAAACAAACGGTACAATTCACCAAATAACAGGAAACAGCACTTGAAAACTTTTAAAAGATGCAAGAACTAGCACATAAAACTATACGGAAAGATAATGACATAGATAAAATATAGATTCTCCATACATTATATTCAATAGTTGAGGATAGAAACACTCATGAATAATAGAAAGCGCGATAACATTGTGAATTAAAAGAAATTTTAACCGAAGACTGTTTCTTAATCGATTTCACAACAAGGAAAATTTAAGCCATTACGATACAAGGGATTATTGTGTGAGAAAGAATTCGAAAACATAAACATTACTAAGGATCGAGAATTTAAAAGAATAATCAGAAGGACAGGTGAGAGAGATTGACATTACATTGAAAGTTTTGAATTTAAAGTTAACATGAAAGCATGGCGCAGTGCGAGAAAAGTAACTGTTAACAGTTACATCTAGCTAAATTAACTCTAAACAGGTGATGCCTCATCTCTGGTCAATTACCGAGCTTAATTTCGTAAAGTCTAGGCAACATAGCGAAGAGTTCAAGAAAGTATTTAAAGGCAAGGGAGATAACTTTATTGCGGTGCGATAGCTACTAGAGTAGAGACACCAGATCAAGACCAATGATATTCCTGGTTCTTTTGATATTATCAAGGATTCTAGATATATAGCAAGAGAACCTTACCATATGTGACAACAATATTCTCTGCATGGAACCACGGTAGACGTATAGATATATAAGATACATTCTGGATATAAAACTTTCTATCACAACGCAGTAAAACGGCTTTATTAGCAGCTAACGTAGCAATGGGTTCAATAGAGTCTTTCCTCTTCATGTCAGCTGAGAAGCTTGCCCCGAGATGGCGCAACGCCTCACTCTCCCAGATATTAGCAACAGTCTAGCTCATGGAAAGCAGAAAAGGGCCACTTAGATTATAAATAAAGGGCAGTTTATGTTTGGAATCGTTAAAATTAACAAACCATCCTTTACCTCTGATAACAACAGACTGAATATCGCTTTAGGCATCAGTAGCCAACCTGACCTTTTTGGACTGATCAGTTTTACTATCCAGACAGCTATAAATGGTTATGTCATCAGCATAGATACCAAGTTTTGAGCTTATGCCATCAGAAATGTCCTTAAGGAACATTAAAGGATAGAGTCCAGAGGAAAACCTACATTAGTACAACATGATCTATAAGAGTGGCCGTTCATCATAATTTTCATTTCATAATTTTGATAAGGGAGACTGTACCAGTTTAAAATGTGGCCAGTTTAAAATGTGGCCAGGAATTCGGGATCATTTTTATTTGCGGAGAAGTCCTGTATGCAAAACCATTTCCAAAGCTTTTCAGATGTTATATAGAGGTTGAGAGATTGTTTACCGTCAGCATATCGGTAACTGACCTGGAGAAATAGAAATTCATATTGCGTATCTGATAGAAGCTCATGCGAACACTCTTAAATAGTCCAGCTTTTATTAGAGCCTAGTTTCACATATAGAGGTACGAGCCTAATAAATCTCGTGTTTTCTTAAAAACTGGAACGGCAGGAAAGCAACTGCCAGCGGGGCACTTATTATAAAGTTTAGAGAAAATAGCTGCTTCGTCAGGATATTTCGTAAGGACAATTTCAGGGATACCATCAGGTCCACGAGCAATCTGCGGATCCAGATTAGAGATGATAGCAGATACTATCGAAGGGGGGTTATGCATATCGCTCGACAGAGAATCAGTGGAAGGTTAGGCAAGGTTAATCCAGATGAGTCAAGAAGAGAGTTTACGGAGAATTTATAGGCGGACCATTCTGCTTTATTAGCGGAAGATTTTAACACCGCAAATTTATTGAGTAGAGAAGGAATAGAAAATAATCTTATTTAAAACACTACTATAGTGCCGACAGTAATGACGAAAGCCACAGTCAGGCTGTTATATCCGGAATATAGCGGAACAACATGTTGATGTGAAACATAAAAAGTGTAATGTTATTTCCGAAAATGAATGAAATCGTATATGCTGGCTTTGACCAGAGAGGAAAACGAATTGCACAAACCACAATATTGAGGATAAAAATGTCAGTCCAAGTGGCATCATATACAAAAAATGAGGAATGAATCACAATAATCATGACGGTAACGGAAAGATGCCTTAATAATAAGAGGTTCCTGTCTAATAGATTTTGTACATTTTATCCGAGATTAACCCGAATTGTTCGGGTGCTAAATTTAGAAAAACGATTTTTCGTGTATGGTAACGGCTAATTCATATAAATATAGGATGGGTCTATAGTCTTTTGATATCTATATTTATGTGTAAAATCGGTCAATAACAGGGATATAGATTATATTACTATAGAAATGTACACTGAGCGGCGGCATAATAATTTATACTTGAACGCAATCATTAGTCCATGGCATGCGTGTATATATATATATATATATATATATATATATATATATATATATATATATATATATATATATATAGATAGATAGAGAGAGAGAGAGAGAGAGAGAGAGAGGTAATTTAGACGAAAGACATACTGTTAAAAATAACACAGCTTCTACAAAAATACGGATTTTCTCTTAAAATAAATTTTGAAGTAAGATATACATATACATATATATATATATATATATATATATATATATATATATATAATTTTCTCTTAAAATAACTTTTGAAGATATATATATATATATATATATATATATATATATATATATATATATATATAAGCGAAACACGTGCTTGGGAAAGAGGTTGATGATAAAATTTATTTATTTATTATTCAATACCGACATTAATTTATGATTAAAATCGCACTGTTTATGTGAACATTAATCTAACACTTTTTCAGCGTTAAGATATTTGATCATGTACTAAATCTAATTTCACCAAAACATACTAATTCGTTTTTAAAATGTTTTACTTAGAATCGCCTATAATATAGAGCATTTACAAAAATATAATAACAGAACTTCTTTGAACACATTGATTTAAGAAAATTTAATTAAAATATATATGTTTATTTTATTCGGTTATGATCGATTTAAAAATAATATTTAATTCTTACTGCCGAAGATTTATGTTGAATTTCATTTCCTAAACTCGCGACAACTAAACGCAAGCCAAACATATGAACATCGTCTATGTTTTCCCACTGATAGTATCGTCGCCATTGTTTCCCAAAAGAAACATACCTTATGTATATTTGTTTACTTACCATGACATCTTAATTCAAAATGTCAATAAAATTTATACGATTTGTTATTCCTGACTCCTACCATCAAAAGTAATCACATTTAGATATACCGCAAAGTTTACCCCTTCTCTAAACATGCAGCATTAAAAACAGAACAATACAGAGCCAAAAATACCAAAGGAAATATCATTTATGGAATTATATATATATCTAATAAGTGTATATCTGTTAACGTTCCTTCAGGTAGAATTTTATTGCTGATTTATCTATATATCTTTTGCATAATTATCATTCATGACAATAATATCCGCACGAAGTGAAATCAAATGAATATTAATTTAATTATAATATAATGAGTGATAATTTATGCAGTCATTGTCAATTCCATATATATATATATATATATATATATATATATATATGTGTATAGAAGCTGGGGCGAATTTCAAGCAGATATCTTCAACAGTTTCAAAATTCGACATTTTAAAACAGTTGGGAAGCTGTAACTCGAAGACAGATTTTAATAATTTACCTCCATGTAAAGAACGTATTTATTTTACGAAATATTCTGTCAAGGTGTCGGAAAATCTATGCACACTATCTCATTATTTCGCACTCCGTAGCATATACACACATATAAACACACACACGAAATTTTAGAAACACACACACACACAAAAACACACACACACACATATATATAGTAACATATACATATATATATACATATATATATATATATATATAAAATAAAATAGAAGAAGAAGAAGAAGAAGAAGAAGAAGAAGAAGAAGAAGAAGAAGAAGAAGAAGAAGAAGAAGAAGAAGAAGAAGAAGAAGAAGAAGAAGAAGAAGAAGATGATTTCTAATCCGGTATTTTTAGCAATTATTTCTATTCCCCAAAAAAGTTTCAAACGTGAAACTAAATTTATAAATTTAATCATAAAAAATCAAATTAAAAGCTATATTCTCGTTCCATTGTCTAGCGATGTTTAGAAATATGGAGATTTCTTCTGTCGAGACTACTGCCACTTTGTCACAGACGGTTTGTGGATTCCCTCTCTGCAGTCTTTTCTACAAATAATTTCATAGCAAATGCTCTGATAAGCTATTTTCACTGGCGCGGACAGCGGAATTCCCTTCTTTTAACTTGATTTCCTGATAACTGTATTCTTCAAAAACTTCAATGCAATGACAATCGACATCTTCTGATATATCGATCTTGATACCCGTTGTTTACTTATCCTTACTCCAATTCAACAAAACACGGTCTTTTTTCTTTCTTTCACTCACCGTAACCCTTTAACCAATGCTTACGATCGGTCCTCGGACGAGAACCAATGTTTCAACGTGACAGGGTCTTAATATATTTGTTCATCTCAATAATTATTAAGTCTATGTGCCTGGCCGTAACTACTATAATCACGTCTGGGTAAAGACTGTATTCTTCTGTTTTCACGTTTGGAAGATATTTATCAACAATTTTTTCTGGTTATATACAATATCAAGGAAGAAAGATTGAAAGAAAAATGAAATAAAGAAAAACATTTGAAAGAAATAGAAGCAGGAAAAACGGTGGAATCTAAACTAAGTAATAAACAATCGTTCATTATTTATAAGAGTTTAATATTGTGGACATTCTGAACTTCTTTATAACAATATTTATTCTAACATAAATATTTATTGAGTTTGCATATGATATCATTTTTCAATATAACATGTTTTGGTGGTACGTCTACGGCAGAGAGAACCGTAGTCGGATTGCGACGGCCAAGGACATATGGTGGACAAGCTGGGCAGAGTATTGCGAGACAGGAGGATCTTTCTGGTTACCAAGAAAAGAGGACTGAGCTGTTAAATAACATCCGTCTTCCTTTACGACAGAGAATATTTGATGGTCTCCTCAAAGATGAAGAAGAGACTCGAGGCGTGGTTCTAAAGAAGGATGCTGAGGATATCAGGAATTGAGCGTGTAAACAAACGATGAGGTCCTGCAGACTATGCAGACAAGGAGGCTTATACTTAACATCAGGAAGCGGCAGCTGTAGTTTCTGGGACAGTAATGAGAAAGGATTGCCTGGAGAATCTGATACTCAGAGGTTGAATGGAGGGAAAGCAATGTATGACATACCTGGCGGGATTGATCAAGTTGATTACAGAACGTGGCCTGGAGGCGGAGGGACGAGACTTATTGAGAGCTACAAAGTATTGATCGAAGTGGAGAGCCATGACTTCCTACGCCCTGAAAGGACAGAGTACATAAAAAGAAAGAAGCTTGCCTCGCATTGTCAGTTACGGATGAATAGTGTGTTCGATTCTCGTTGAGTTACTCCCTACTTTCGCCCTTAGGATACATCTGAGCTACGTTTAGAAAGTTACTATAAATATATGCGTAGATTTTCCTTTAATATATTTTTTCAATTTTTTTATACATACCATGAAAGAGTATGTGATTAGAATTGGAATTCAGAAATTGTCTCTTTGTGTGCCACGCCGTCTTTGATTGGCATCGCGATGCATAAATGGGCAGCGGATCATATAGACAGTTTTTCTTTTATATTCTTTCTATAAAATAACCAATATTGAAAGGAGATGTGAGAGAGCAATTTACAATATACATAACAGATTGCAGAAGTAGAACAAATAATTAAACGCAGAGAGTTACCAGTATTCGAAATATGTTTCTTGCCTGAATTCAGAAAAATATGCCATATTCTACTTCAAATGAGATATGATACTTGACATTAAATAAAATGACATTAACATTAACTTGACATTAAATAAAACAAGAAGAAAAATAAATCTATCTAGAAAATAGCATACAAAAACATAAGTAGACCAATTGAGGATAGTATAGATAGAAGTACCAGATTCATGATGGTATTTATTCATATCGTAAGCAATTATTGTACATCGTTTTATTTTCCAGGTTAATCCTAAAATTATTGCCAAAATTTAAAGAAATAATATTCCACATTTGCAAACATTCTCAGAATCTATGCATGTCTATGTTGAGACAATATGGCCAGTTATAAATGCGTATTATTTTTGTGTCATTTGGAGCGAATATTTACGTAATTGATGGAGGCGGTACCAAAAGTATCAGCATGCTTGGTCAAACCTATTGCTACAAAATAAATCCTCTTTCAGAAAATAAAGACAGTCTATACGAACAATGATGAATTGTTAATGCAGCAGATGCTACACCAATTATGATGGAGGCGCCTTCCGACAATAATTCTTTCCCGAATGTCATGGAAACTAGAAACAACGAAGTCAACAGTTGTAATTTTTATGTGCAAGCGCACAATAATACATATGAAAGAGAATAGGAACATTACACCGAACGAGCTAACATAATAAAATTGAAAGACGTGTAAAAATGTGTTTTAGACTCGTGGGTGATATTTAAAGATTTTTGCAGCTTACTGTTTATAAAGCTGCAATCGTTTTTACTGGAAATGATTGTGTTCACCATAGCGTTGTAATGCATCCCAGTGTTGACCTAGCTACAACTATATATCTTTCACGTTAAATTGATCCGAATGCATATGCATTGCCATTCCCACATGGATAACTTGGTTTGTGTCGCTGTTCATGAAAAACATATCTTTGAAGAAATACAGCATTGCAGGATTTTAACAGTCATCGGCAGATTTAAATCCTATAAATAAGCATGGGAACATCTTTCGTCATTATTCGGTGAGAAGCATAAGAAAAAATGTTAATGTTATTATTTGCAGTTAATTTGTAATAATAAGCCACAGCTACGTTTATCATCCTATAATGTGTTGAATGTTAATATGTCTTATCCGGACATAGACATTGTCCAGTATCCTGATGTTCCTGTTGAATTCCATTTACATTCAGTGGCCGCCAGCTCAATATGGCACACATTCTTTCGATGTAATATTCATCTAGTTGCTAAATGTCTAGCCTAATTTAAATTTAACTTACAAATGCAATAAAATATCTCCTGAACTTGTAAATAACCTAGATGATAACGAAGGTGCTGAAAAATTAGTCTGCACTCGTTAAACAGGCGTAACCGGCTTACTTTAATATACTACATACATACATGAAATGGTTATTATTTTAGGTTTGCTTTTTTCTTATATTCGTGATGCTGAATTTGAAAGAAGACGATTATTCCAATTCCAAAATTTTCGAAATATTGAATTAATTGAACATATTATCTTTGTAGAGATACCTTCTCCCTTTGAAACTGAGTAATAACAATAGGGCAAATACTTTATTATACATGTCACGTTCCCTAAGTTAAATAAGACATTTTTGCCCATGGGCAACGGAAAATACAAAAGACTATCATAAGTACATTTGCGTCTAAATATTAATTAATGGCAATTGTGAGCAAGCTTATCGTTTGAAATGTAATGGTTGTAAGGCAAATGTTAGACGTGTTGAAGCAGAAAACTAAGTGTTGTACTCTTCAAAAATACCAACTCTCTAATTATCCTTTACAGATCAGCAATAAGACAGTCCATCCAACTAAATGTAGATATATAAGATAAATACATATTCAGATTTCTTCGCTGGAAATGTAAAACTTAGCAAAGTAAACGTAAGTGTGGAATGTTGAGTGAATTCTGAGATAACATTTCATCTAGCATAGAAAGAATTCATTCTTAAACTACACCCTCCATAATTACCTAAAAGATATTGTAGCCTTCTGTTACTAGTCTCTTACGCCTAAGCTCAATTTAAAATGCCACAAATTCATCTTGGTCTTTTTTTTATTTGCATATAATGGAATATTTATTGAAGTAAAGCCAAACGATAGATCGAATAATTTTATTATTCGCCAAATGCTCATTATAGAATTATCATGTACACATACAAATCGAGATCATTTGTTAACTCAATATATATATATATATATATATATATATATATATATATATATATATATATATATATATATATATATATATATATATATGTGTGTGTGTGTGTGTGTGTAATTTGGCAGCAACTTTTCTTTCAAACATGTAGTGTTGAATATTAAAGACAACATAGTCTTACATATTTTCTTTTGAATTTTCTCATATTCTCTAATGAGACTTTTTATTTGAAAATAGTTTCGAAATATGTATTGTCCATACGATGACCTAGCGCTTTCGAACATCATTGTTCATCTTCAGGGTCAATATTTTAGTCAAAATTTTTTATTTTTTTTTATTTTATATATATATATGTATATATACATATATATATATATATATATATATATATATATATATATATATATATATATATATATATGTACATATATCACATATATATATATATATATATATATATATATATATATATATATATATATATATATATATATATATATATAACAAGCATCATAACTGCAAATATTGTAATTTAGCATGTTAATATCAGAGAAACTTGAAACATTGAAGTAAATATGTGAAATAAATCCATATAAATCGGATTGTCATATATATTCTACAGGTGCAGTGTTGTGCTTATTCTGCTCGTTGGATATATTCTTATTTTTAATATCATATTTTGTTAATTAAATATGTTTTTCTGTAAGCTATATATTTTGATCTTATTGAGAAAATTTAAAATGTCTCTCATTATTTTGTTCAATTCGAACATGACAGTGTAGAATTTTTATTAATTTTAGGATTTATATGAATATCATAGAATATGTTGCTCTTAAAATATATAAAATATATCCTGACAAATTGACTTAGAACAGTTCTAATTAAATAATTATTTTGTAAACGCTCAGAAGATTAACCATTCCCGAATTGTGAAAAAACAAGTGTTGGTAATAAAGCTTTAATTCGTAGATTGATGATTATTTTCAGCTAACTGATTTACTCAATTCGCAAATTTGTTTATAATTTAATTACTTTAAAATCGCCTGGATTTTTATCGTCTGCAATCGGTCAATATCTTTAAAGTGGAAATTTTAAATATTAAATATTCAAAATTGAAAATTAATGCATATATACCGCTTGAAACTGAATTCGTTTTCTTCGTTTCTTGTGCATTTCATTTGGAACCGTTGTTTCTTAAAAATAGTTGATTTTAACATTACATTTTGAAATTGTAGAAACTCACTTTACATTTTGTAGAAAACCCTGAATAAATGCTTTCTTATATGATTACATAATTAGACTCAAATGATTTATTTACTATTCCATTTCAACGAAGATAGCATTTCATTTTTTTTAAGTATTACTGGTGATTTCATAGACTGCTACCGGATCTGGCAGGCCTTAAATACAATAAATATTTAAAATCCAGTACAAAATTACTACACGTTACATTAGAATTAATATTCGATGAAGATACGCTTTAAACCTGTCATGCATATTTCAACCAGAATTAAATCAAATTAGAATTTTTTTTCTGTTATGTTCTCGCCCCCATGTAACAATTCATAAAGAATTAATAGAATTAGTCATGGAATTAATTTTGCAGAAATTAATATTAGCTAAATTACTTAAATAGAATTTCGAATTAACTGGTAAGCATTAATATAATGTATATAATCATTATATTGTATTTCTTATGAGTGCCATTTTATATGAAGGTGTCGTATATATATATATATATCTGAGTGTGCGTGCGAGTTAAATATTCAGACATTTTATTATTTTTGCTGAAGTTTGTACAGGATACATTCAAAATATGCCTTAAAATAGAAAACAATTAAAGAAAATCAACAAAATGTTATTAGTATTTAAACCAACTTGTGCGTATGCGTATATATATATATATATATATATATATATATATATATATATATATATATATATATATATATATATATATATATACGTTGGGTGAGGGTCATAGGAGTTTTTTTTTTTTATCAATTTCAATTCTTATGTATGTAAAATTAGATCATAGTGTTCATAGTTTTAAAGTTGGTAATACTAGTATTAATTTACTAGATTCATGTCTAATAATATTTATAATTAAAAGCGAATATGTTACTTATTTGAGTAGTTTAGCTTTTCTTAGATCTTTTTAATAATTTAAGTATATTTAATTATTATTTTTCCTTGCTTAGATTAGGTCATCGTATTATTTTAATTCAAAGATTACAAACTAGTAAGAAATCTCAATAGATAGTACGACGAGACAAGTTTGCAATGAACTGTTTCGTAAATTAGTCTATATTACCTTAGCTTTTTAGGTTTTAAAGTAATATTTTTATTATTTTTCCTTGCTTAGATTAGGCCATTGTTCTGTTTTAATTGATAGGTTACAAAACTAGTAAGAAATTTTAAAATAAATAGTACAAGATAACTTTGTAATGAACGGTTTCATATAGGGTTAGACTTAAAGATTGTTATAGAATAGTTAGAATTATTGAGGGTTTTTTTGTATTTTTTTTTTTTTTTTGGCGGTGGGTAATGTAAGTGGTACAGTTAAGTTACTGAATTAGTATTTAATGAAATGTAAAAGATTGGATTGAACCTTGCAAGAACGAGTCCAGCTTACCTCGTTACGAATTCCAGGAAATAGCGCAAACAAAACCGGATGTAGCAAAATACAAGACTATATAGGAGGGAAGGGGGGAAAGTCCTTATTTCATTGGCTGATGTTGACTGACGTATGTCAATAAGAACGGTCGGAATCCTAGCCATATTTTATTTATCTTTTTTGCAATGTCGAAGTGCGTAGCAAAACGCTATCAAGGAGGCGGCCTGAATCTTGTGGAATTAGGTCGGGGTTGCTGTTGGAGCCGATATGATGCGAAACCCGAAATCGGCTATGAAGACAGTGCATCACTGAAGACCTTCCTTGTTGCATCTGAAATGTATTACTCTTCTTATATATATATATATATATATATATATATATATATATATATATATATATATATATATATATATATATATATGTCTGTGTGTGTGTGTGTGTGTTTTAGGATAAATAACAAATTGGAGCAGATCGTAATCTATAAAGTTTCCCTTTATTAAAGATTTGTCGGAGATCAAGATCGAAGTGAAAACAAATGATAAAAAGCAAAGAGAAAGAGATTAATGGTATGTTGTGTGCATTTCTTATTGGTTAGTTACGTGTCACGTGTACCAATGTAACAGATGATATTCAAATGTGTATGAGAAATTTTCTGGACGATAAAGTGGGTATTTTATGTATATTATGGCGAACATACTTAAGTGGAAGATGTTACATTAATGCCTGATTCTTACTTATCATATATCCAATAATATTATTGGATTACTACCCATACTCGCTCTCTTAATCTCTCTTTGCTTCACTCTCTCAGGATATATATATATATATATATATATATATATATACATGTATGTATGCATATGTGTTTGTCTTAGGATAAATAAACAATAGAAATAGATATTAATCTAACATGTTTCACTTTATTAAATCTTCGTCAGAGATCAAGATAGAAGTGATAAAAATGATAAAAATCAAAGAGACAGATTAATGATATGTGTGTGAGCGCGAGGGTAAGTATGTATATATGTGTATAAATATTTGTGTGCACGCGTGTGTGTGTATGCATTTGTATGCATATTGGCGTGCGCGTTCGTCTTTGCGTGTGTGTATATGAAGAGATGTTAAAGTATTCAAACCTTTCACAAAATATTGGGAATGTAAAAATTATATTTCACTTATAAAAAGTCATATTTCAAAATGTACTTCTGAGCTAAGAATAAGTTCTGTTAATCAAAAAGTAAGTAATTGCTCAAGGAAAAATAAACGTTTTTAGTAAATTTCGTCGATTTTATTTTTTGTAAGAAGCATACAGTCATCGCGTTTAAATTTGTTGTCAGATGCCGGTTGTTCATTAACACTGATCATTTTCAGACGAACATTTCGTATCAGAGCCGAATGTCGAATAATCGTGTTGATGTAAATTATGGTCTCTCAGTCCGTTTACTTTCTGATTTGAGAGAGATGCCATATAGTGTCGTCACGAAGAATTATCTGTTGGCTTCTCGAGACAAACACTGGAGTAAAACTGTACATGGGCATTATCACGATATTCTCAAAATACTTCCCCTGCTCTAAAGTTTTCTTCAGTATTCAAGAAGTTCTCGTCTGAGGATTGAAGTATTTATAGTTTTGATTTCATCGAAGTTTGTTTTAGAAAACTTTTTTTCTGTTTTATTTCAGTTCCCTAAATGAACCTTAATTCGTAATATGGAATGGATTTTTAATTACATGTGATTAGGAGATCACATATAGAATGGTTCTAGTGTAATGTGTGCAGTTTACATATGTAAACATTGTTTATTATTCAATTCATTAATCATGAAACAGACTGTCTTTGTGGGTGTTGACATCAATGTCCATATTTATATTTACATCCATTCCATCCCCTATATGAGCATTTTAATCCCCTAATATAGCATACATTAAAACTATATTTTTACATATTGGTCTTTCTTATCAAATCATAAAAAGAAAATTACCTGTCTGGCTACTCTTCTAGAGTCTTTTGACCTAATGTAAATTAATCGCAGGACTCTATACTTGGTCCTTCATTGTGTTTCCTATTCATTTACGACCATTCCGATGACATTAGTTCTCAAATCTCTATTTAAGCAATTGACGTCTGTCACGATAGTACGTCTGATCGGTGCGATAAGGTCAAGTTAGCGTCTCATGTCAAACACGATTTTCAGTCTGTTGTTAAATGGGGCAAAGGATGTTTTGTTAATTTTTACGCATCCAATATTAAACTGCTCTCTATTAATCCTCAGAGAGATCCCATTATATCTTTCATCAGCCTGGCTGATACTAACCTCGAGGTGAGTGACTCGTTTCGATTTCTCGGACTAACATTAATTGGAAAGT
This sequence comes from Acanthosepion esculentum, assembly GCA_964036315.1. Classification (NCBI taxonomy): domain Eukaryota; kingdom Metazoa; phylum Mollusca; class Cephalopoda; order Sepiida; family Sepiidae; genus Acanthosepion; species Acanthosepion esculentum. Next base: position 134,616,139 of record OZ038475.1, on the reverse strand, counting down.
CGAGATTGAACCCATTGCTAGGTCAACTGCTAAAAAAGTTGTTTCCTTGTGTCATGCTAGATAATATTTTCTCCCGGATCTTATTTAGTTAAAGTTCTACCAGTGGTCCATGCTTAAAATATTACTGCCACATATTCTCTGATAACCCCAATATATATCAAGTAGAAATCCTTGATAGAATCCAAAGAATAATCAGCAATATTATTGCCCTGATCTGTTGTCTCGGCTTCAGTCACTTTCCCACCATAGTTAAGTTGCTTCTATGTCGCTTTTTATATAAATACTACAATGACAACTGATAATATCAGTATTTCATAATATTATCAGTTTCATCAGAGATTTTGTTTGGTTATTAGATTTGTGAACAATACTATACTATTTGAAAGTTATTATGATCATAGGATATTTATTGAGTATCTAAAACATTGAAACAATTTAATTCCGAGCAGAACCTAATATCCATCGATAAACTTTCTGGTTTATCGATGGAATTCAATTATTAAGAAAAATCAAATCCTTGCAACAGACAGGGAAAGCGGGAGAAAGGGGGTGCGGTTATACAATTGCATCCATGTACATCCGGTTAACGCCGGGGACCTCGGCTAATTTATTATAATATCAGTGCTGAAGATAATTTCATAAACATTGATTTCGATCCTCAGTAAATGATCAATCCAATGAGATTTTATTTTAAATGGATTCATTATTACGGGATTACCACTAAAAACAACATTTGAAATAGATGAAAATGAATGTCCAATGGTTAATAAATTATCTTCACAAAATATATTTATTTTCAGTATAATATGCTTCATTGTCAATGAACTTAATCTAATAATGATTATTTATAAAATCGAGCAATTATTACACAATGAAAATTTTAAATCGAATTTGGACAATAGATCTTTACTTCCCACCTCCTCATTTTACGTTCATTCGACTTACATCTTTCTGTAAGCGTCTATATAAGGGGCTATTGTTGTATGAATTGGGTGGATATTAGTACAAATTAAAAACTGTGAGCGTCTAAGTTCTGAAAGAACATGACTAAGAATATTGATCATTGAAAAATGCACGTTTTAAAATATGAATTTCAAGTCCAAATAAACAATTTGCTGAATTTATTTAAGACTAAAGTGCAACAATGCATATTGACTTACTTCCATCCTGATTCGTAACAGCAATTTTTTCAGACAAATTATCCCTATCTTTGTACTTCTTAGGGAATTTGGCCACTTCTCCAAGGATCTGAGGCCTGATGTGGTTTTCAATTTTCACAACTTCGCCAGGTAGAAGAAACACTGTGACTTTCTGTCACACTTGCTTTACAGCGAGTTTGAAAAACTCCAAACCATATTTCGTCATCGTGTACCCATAAAAATTACATTCTCTCTTTGTGATTCAAAGAAAAGCGACTTTTTCTTTACATGTTCCTTAAAATTTTCTCGTTATTCAAAAGTTTATTCAAAGTTATTATCAGTGGATTTCTGTAGAAAAACATCTTTGCTGCTCCAAGTTTCTTTATCTGTCACATTTTCCAGCATTGATTACCGCAAATGAGGATTGATATAACATAGCAGTTCAGCACTATTTTATTTGCTGCAAATGAAATATTCCATTTTTTTCCTGATAATTTGCTTAACTTTCGAAAACCAAATGTATATCAATTTAAAATTAATAAATAATGCAACCAACTACAAAACTAAAAGGCGTTCCATTAATTAGAACGATTTTAAATGTGAATTAAATTTGGGTGCCTAATGATTTTTTTCTCTTTCATTCGAACATTTGGGCGATATTATTTTTCACACATAATTGCCATGACATAAATAACATGATCCAATAGAGAAATAAATATTTTTTCACAAATAACACTGATTTATTTACTGCTGATTTTCATCCTTATTAATGAAACAAACTTATATATAATCCGTCTTAATGAAACACCCCTCATATATTAATCAGCCAAAAATAAGAATTCAGTAAAAATTAATGGCAGGTTTGTCATATATCTCATCGTTTATAGTTTATATTTAGATATTTTATCATGAACAAAAAAACTGTTAATGTTCACCATTCCAAGTTATATGCTTATAAATATATCATGAGATTGCTTACATGACAGCTATGTTTTGTGGATTTCAATCCACAAAACATAGCTGTCATGAAGTTGGTACAGATATTTACCTATGTTGGAAATATGACAGGCAATTTGTTAGAGTATCAAATGCGTAAAGCAACAGTACTAACGGACAGAAATGCTTCGTTAGAAAAAAAGGAAATAGAACTGATTTGTTATATAGTATCTTATCATCTTATAGGAGAGTGAATATTGTAAAATCTCCTCACTAATGAAAACGCAAACACAAAGGGAATAATATGTGGATTTACAGACGGACACTGGAAATAACATGGACGGAATCATGTTACCGATGATGAAAGAGGTCATGGAGAATTTCACAATTGGAAAGAGGAGCAGAAAAAAGATAGTACCCTATTGAATGCGTTTGTGTGAAATAATGGTAGAGCGTGGACAAAGAACACTGTACGTTCATGTCCTTAATGGACATGCAACATACAAAATAATTTGAAATTATCTGGTTAACCTCTCACTTGGAGTCGAAAAAAATTAGAAAAGATATTATGGACTCACCAGGGAACGGACAAAGCTATACGATGTTTTATGCTCAGCTAACCCCGAAAATCTCAGAGAAATCATAATTCAAGAAACGTATTTTCATTCTTGTTCAATTGCCGCCAGAGGGGAGTGTTGCATTTATCTGCTGATTGAAATCTGCTGATCAGAGTTACGTTTCCATTATATTTACCTGATTGAGGTAACAAGCAGAACATACTATGAATTGACAAAGAAATTTCAGAATGTAATTCTGGGTATCAACAGTGTATATTCTGCTACATATCATGTTTGACATACGGAAATCAACTGTTATGCGTTGTTCAGTCCTGGAGAAAATATAAACCGTACACATAAATTCATTAAAGCAGACGGCTTGACGACCGGTTAACGGACATGCTTAGGAAATGCAAGAGAAATGTCTTGCCAACATTTTAAAGTAAGAATATAAATCTCCTACGGCGGCTTTCTATACAGGAAACAACTGTACAAAAAAATCTACATAACAGTTCTTTTTCTTAATGACAATTATTTAATTGCGGCCTGTTCAGAGGAACTTGATAAAATGAATTATTCCATTTTATTTCTTGCAATTGTTTTTTTGAGTTTTATTTACTCAGATATTCACTGCTTTTGTTAATCGTAACTGGTAAATGATGGGTAAATTCAGAAGGATCGTACTGCACTGCTTAATAGAAATCATGTCTTCTATAAACAGAGAAATGTAAGCATTTACTGAATAAAATATGTCAGAGAAAATTAATAATAACGATAGAAATCCTTCATGCAGCTGCAACCATCACTGGACAGAATCAGAAATAAAATAAATATTTTCTACATAAGCCAAATCCACATCAACTACAAACAAGATGAATCTTCACTTAGAAATATCATAAAGAAATACAATAATTATGTACTACAAACAAATGTAACTTTATCCTCCAAAATAACAACACACAAGCAAAATCGAAATTACAAAGATCGAAAATTATTTACGAGTTCAAATGCCATTTAAGTATCCGTCTTCTTGATCAAAAGGAATTCATCATTACATCAGTCACACATGCCAAGCCAGATGCCTTACGATAGGCCTATCTGACCACAGCTTCATTAGGACCTATTTAAACATACACACAAATTTACCAGACTCCATCCGAAACATACTAGTAGAAAATACAAACATAATTACCTCATCCACATGTAAAAAAAAAGATTGAAAATATTAAGCCTTAATAATAAAAAAGAAAAAAGCCAACACTCAATAATATTAACTAAGAACACTGTGCTGTGTTCTGAGAATAAAACAGTGATCTATCTCTAGAAGCATGCACAAAATCCATAGCACCAGTTAAAAAGCAAAAATAAATTTATTCTAGAAAATTGTTAACAGTATAAGAGCTTGGAGTTACAGAACATTTGGACAGTTTCTCTACATTCTTTCTCCAGATAAGAAAACACTTGTTTGAACGCAAGAAAAATTAAATAAAAAGGTTAATCGATGTAACTTATCTGCCATCTTTAATGATATATATATATATATATATATATATATATATATATATATATGTCATCCACAGACAGACTGTTTCGCAGCTCATCAGAGTGGATAGACGTCCGGTTGCCTCTAGCTACGATCGAAACCCGACTGAATTTTCATCAGTCGGAACATCAACCCGCTAAGCCATCAGCGTACGGTACGGAATGGAGGTGAATTTTACCGTGTTTATTTTTGTTTTCGGATAAACACACAGTGACTGAGAGTGACTCAATTCTGTCGAAGAGTCGTGCAGTATTAGCATAAATAGTCACTGTTTACAAATTCACACCCCAAACATATATATATATATATATATATATATATATATATATATATATATATATATATATATATATATATATATATATATATATATATATATGTTTGGGGTGTGAATTTGTAAACAGTGACTATTTATGCTAATACTGCACGACTCTTCGACAGAATTGAGTGCGTATTCAATTTATGTAACGTAAATCATTCAAACGAAAAACAAATACTGAAGCTAATTATATGGCGAGAATCACTCTCACAAACAATATTTACTAATAAAATACAATAAACTTCGAATCCGTTAATGAATGGGGTGATCCTTGTTCATAAATTCCGGATTTTTCAGGTCTTATTTTTTCTACGAGACGAGCTTTCAGTCGTTCCGAACGACCATCTTCAGGTAGACATTTCAGTGTGTTTTTGTTAAATTCCGAGTAGTAATGCGACATCGAAAGATAGTGCCGTCCGAAAGCGTGTTTTTTTACCAATGAGATATTGTTAAATGTAAGAATAATTTTGAAGCGTGCAGACGCAACGCTGAGGTTGAAGTTGTTTTTCGTTTGAATGATTTACGTTATATATATATATATATATATATATATATATATATATATATATATATATATATATATATATATATATATATATACAGACAGACAGAGAGAACATGGTGAAGTTTCAGATATAATATTGAGTAATAAATTACGCCTCATTTTGAACATCGTTCCATTTAAACTGTCTGTATATAATGCAGCATATATAAGAAAAAGAGATTGCTTGAAACACACACACAAGACACGATTTTATTTTATTCCCTGGCACACTAAAATTGGGTGAAGGCGTCGTTAGGTTAGGAGCTTTAAGATTTACAGATTACGTTAATCTTTTTCATCTGGATGTTTCTTGCCTAATATTTCTCAATTGTTCACCTTTCGTGGCATTTGCAGATTTCCTTCGAGAGAAATTCCGGACATTTCGTCTACAATATGCATTCATTGAAACCAGAGCAGCATTTTCCGTTCGTTAGTGAAACCAATGTCAAATCTGAAAATGATGCCTCTCCTTACTTCCTTGGAATTTTGCCCAATTTAAACTCGTTGAAAGTCCAGTTTGCTTACCAGATAACAGATTTCCAAGGTTAAAGACAGGTGGAACTCATAGCAAATAGTGAATCATAATACTTCGATTTAACGTATTGAATCAGATAATATATTGCAGGGCTATATAACAGTATCTTGATTGCATTATAATACGACCCGTTCGGATCGACTATACTTCATTACCTACGTCTTCTTATATAGTATATATTTACTTTGCCGAATATTTTATTGAATATAATAAAACCTGTAAAATTGAACACATTATTCTTCGTAATATTGAATCTATTCCAAAAGTATATTATGATCCAATGACATAATTTCGTTTTATTTTCACATAGTATCGGATAGATATTTTTGCAAGCAGGTTAGAATTATATATATATTTATATATATAGCATAATGAGAAGCTACGTATACTTTCTTGATATGTATATGATATGGAGAAAACAACTGAAAAGTTTCAAATTTAAAAAACAAAATGATGGTTTTATGTGAAAGTATTTATTTATATGTTTTTATATATATATATATATTTGATATTTCAGATCTGCCCCGATCTTTCGTCAGAAATGAATTAAATAACTGTATTTAGAATTTTGTTTTCAAGTAGCGTCCGTCGCGAGACACGGACGTCACGTGATGTGGAATGTAACTGTGTTTGAATATTTCTAATGTAAATCTAACGAAAATATTTTAGATGTTGTTTAAAAAGGTTTTTTGTTAACTATATCTAGAATAATTTTTTAACTATTGAAATATTTATACAGATTTAAAATTCCCAAGTTTTTTTTTAACCCTAGTTTATATGTGTCTAATTTTAAAATCCAGTATTTCTCTTTATTTCTGCGTGTGTATGTGGAACTAAAATCGGAATCTATCAATAAACATTTACAGTTGTCTAATGAGTGTCTTGATTGATTAAAGTGTTCAGCTATGGGGGAATAAGGATTGTTTTGACGTATGGTTAGTTTATGATTGTTGAAACGAAATCTAAAATTAATTCCAGATTCGCCAATATATGCACTATTGGGACATATTGTGCAGAATAAATATTAGATTATGTTATGGCTATCACAGGTGAGGCGAGGTGGGTGTATCTTGATATTGGTGTTGGGTTACCCCATAGCTGAACACTTTAATCAATCAAAACATTCATTAGACATCTGTAAATGTTTATTGATAGATTCCGATTTTAGTTCCACATACACACAGAGAAAAAAATGAGAAATACTGGATTTTAAAATTAGACACATATAAACTAGGGTCAAACAAAGACTTGGGAATTTTAAATCTGTATAAATATTTCAATAGTTAAAAAAAATTTTTTTTCGATATAGTTAAAAAAAAACATCTAAAATATTACCGTTAGATTTACGTTAGAAATATTCAAACACAGATGTATTCCACATCACGTGACGTCCGCGTCTCGCGACGGACGCTACTTGAAAAAAAAATTCTGAATACAGTTATTTAATTAATTTCTGACGAAAGATCGGGGCAGATCTGAAATATCAAATATATATATATATAAACATATAAATAAATACTTTCACAAAAAAAACATTCAATTTTTTTTTAATTTGCAACTTTTCAGTTGTTTTCCCTATATTATATATATATATATATATGTGTGTGTGTGTGTGTGTGTGTGTGTGTGTGAGTGTATATATATATATATATATATATATATATATATATATATATATATATATATATATATATATATCATTCGTCCATGCTGAGAATATTGCTACCACCATATGTTGGTTCTGATCTGGTGTATCGTTGTCAGACGCTTTGCAATCGCCATACAGTTGCCCCCTTTCTCTTTTTATTAATATTGGGTTGTCAGGGAAGTCCATGGCAATTTTTAGTCGTTTATATTCAAACACCCTACCACAACGTCAAATTTATTGACAGACATATAGTATGTTTGCATTTACAATTAGATTTACCTAATTCGTGTCAATTTTGCATCGCTATGATTATGGAAATTTATAAGGCGCCTTTTAGACAGTTGATGCTTTTATTAGCATAAGGGTAACAAAAAACGTATGTGCTGTGTACGGTGATGGTCCATCAGCTGAGAGAAATGGAGGGAAGTGGTTCGCAAAGATTAGTTGGTGATTGTAGACTTATTGATGGAAAACCCTCAGGACCCACTCCGCAACAATCAACACTACAGATGTCGACAAAATCAAAATATTGATTGAGAATAACCCGCACGACACAACACGGAAATTGACAGAAACACTCAATTTATCTATGTCCACCATCTCACTGTACTTAATGAAGCTTGATTACTCATATAACTACGATGTTTAGGTACCATATGAGTGAAAAGAATTTCTTGGATTGCATTTCATCTGTGCTTTGTTGTATAAATGAAATGGAAATGCACCCTTTTTAAGCAAGTTGTGACTGGTAATGAGAAATGGAGCCTTTAAAATAATGTTTATTGAAAATGATCCTGGGATATGTGACATCATTATCTTTAATCACCCCAAAAATATATATTGATCCTAAGAATATCATGCAATGCATCTAGTGGGTTTGGAAACAAATCCTGTTCTATGAGCTTCTGCCAAGTAACCATCCAATTGATTCTGAACAGTATTGTTCGCAAGTGCACGAATTAAATGCAGAAATTCAACCAAAAAACAGAATTGCCGAACTGGAAATGTTTTGTTTTCCATCAGGATAATGGTAGAATTCGAATTTATTTAGCGAGCCGACAACAATTCTTACAGCTTGGCGGGGATGTGCTATCTAACCTGACATATTCACCAGACATTGCTCTTTTGGATTTTCATTTATTTATGTCCTTGCAAAATAATCTCAATGGTAAACATTTTAATGAATTTGTATTGCGTAAATAAACAATCTTAATGTGTTCTTTTATTTTTTTTAATAAAACAAAAAAAAACACAAAAGAAAAAAAAAACACCGAAATTCTGGTATGATGGAAGTTTTAAGTTAAAAGCAAAATGGAAAATTGTTTTCAAAAATTATTCATATTTAGTTGAATAAATATTTAATGACATAATTTCGCTTTGTCTTTTAATTTCCGTTAAAAATCTGCATTAAATTTCCGGACAACCCAAGACTTTACGAATTTAAGCGCTGTACTTGACTGGTGATTAGTTATCAACTATATACAGTCGAGTTGCCGAGATCTAACCGTACGTTATATGGGCATGTTATTGTTTCTTTCATTTCTCGCTTGCAGTAGCGATATAGTAATTAACGACTCGTCACATTTAATGAGTGTGTTTACAGTGTGGAAAATAACTATTCGCCAAAGCTGACTCGAAGACGCTTTCTGTCAAGTTTAGATAGTGAGGTCTGGGCAGTTCCTGCCCAACTGTGGCTACAGTACTCCATATCCAATCTGATATGGCTCTTACAAAGGTAGAGGATACCATGCGGAGTCTGGCATTTAGTGGAGTTGTACAGGGAGCCCATCATTTTAACTGCATCTTTAGCGAAGCTTCCTATACAGGAATTCCACTTGAGGTCGGGTATAAATTTGAGGCCCAATATCCTCTCAAGAAACGGGACATCCGTCCATCTTGACTGGTGGTTGTTTGGGGTAAGATAATCTGTGATGGAATGTAACCAGTTTGGTTTTAGAGGTATTGAATATAACCAGCTACTTTTTCCCCCATGTGAAATTAGTTTTAGATCGGAAGAGACATTTGCTGCCGATCTCTAAGTTTTAGAGGTGCGCTCGTATATCGTCCTTTTATCGTTGTATCATTCTCATAGACGTTTACAAATAATCGGCGTATATTCTTAGATTGTTCATTTATGTAAATCAGCAAGAGGGTTGGTCCGAGAAGTGAGCCCTGGGGTACTTCTGCGTTGACCGTAAGAAAATCGGATGACTGGCCGTTAATAACTACATTCAGGGATCTACCTGTCAGGTAACATTTTATTAAAGAGAAAACCGTTACAGTGATTACATTGCTGGAGAGCTTGTGCAGAAAAACCTTTGTGTCACACCTTGTCGAAGCTCTTCGAGATATGTAATACTTTGCCATGGGCTTTGCGGTATGTTTGCCGTCAAGGGCCTCAATAATTCTCTGTGTAAAGTGTAAACATCAGCCGTGGATCGGTCGGATCGAAACCATACTGAAGGTTATAAAAGTGGGTGTTCCTATCCAGGTGCTCGACGAACTCCTTGTTGATTTAGACTCAACAATGCTTACTGATGACAATGAGTCGACTAATGTGTCTATAATGGGAGTGGGAGGATCGGTCGCCTACTTTCTTCAAGGTCGGGCATACGCTTGTCACTTTCCACAGTCTTGAGACAGTTTTTCCTTCAAGGAGCGTCGAAATATCTTTGTTACAATCGGAGAAAATTCTGGTTTGATATTATTAACGGTTACCACTGGAAATTTGACTGGGCTCATGGGTTTTTAGGATCGGTGGTTTTGACAAGTCTAAACA
>OZ038475.1:134548639-134601139 GCA_964036315.1 Acanthosepion esculentum | reverse complement strand
AGCACGGAGGCGATCATACCGTTCTACAGATACATTTTATTAATTATCTGTGAATTACCGTGTTTTTTAATCATTTCACCTGAAGCAAAGCAATAAGGTCACTAAGATACAAGAGGATACTGAGTGTTAGAGAATATGAGAAAAAATACACAATTATAGAGAGAGAGAGAGAGAGAGAGAGAGAATCGTAAAAGAATAAAAAATTAAGATGACACTTGATAAAGATTTATATTGCATTTATTTTGTTTATAATCAAAGGTATTTAGGAAGCAAGAAGTCAGATGAGAATTCCATAACTGAGAGATGAAACTGTTAGCATAAAACATACGGTTAGCACACGGTTAATCTAATGTTTTAACTGTAAAATCACGAAATTCTGCCGCCAATCCACTAAAGCACGTAACGTCTAGATACTAGAGAGTTGCAAGATTTTATGAAATTATAGAGTAGGTACAATACAATACATGGTAACGAGTAGAAAAGTAAACTGACTAGCCTAGAATTTGTTCTTGACACACCGATTCCAATATCCGTTATTCTACCCTTTCCTCCGACCGTCAAACGTAAAATATCCGATTAATATAATCTTGGCAAAAAATAAATTTCAATTAATATATCTAAAATTTCTTTTGTTGTAAACTGCCAGGAAACGGATAGAGAATTAATTCAGTAAATGTAAAAAAAAGAAAAAGAGCAATTGGCCTAAGACAAGGATGTTTCTTCTAATCGTACATATATGATCTTTACACTGAGAGAATTAGAATACATACCAGCTTTGACTAGAGAGAATCGTAATCTTAACAACATATGCTATGTAGTTGACTGCGTTGATAGAAAAAAAAACAGAAAGAAAACTACAGAAAAACACCTACAGAATGTAGTAAAAGAAAACAAGAAGAATGGACTAAGAATCAATTGTATAGGAAACAGAATGTATGGATGTCAGCCAAATGCATAACCCAAAGATGCAAAATACAAATTGGAGACGCCGAATCGAAGCAAATACAATAATTGAAATGTCTAGGAAATGTTTTATCAGAGGATGGAAATTGTGATACAAACATTCGAAGACGAATTGGAATAAATAAGTATACCTTCCGAAATCAAAATATTTAGAAAAGGGAAATCATATGTACAGTAATGAACTGTTATGTATTATCGGTCCACGTATATGACTGAGATGACTGAAAAAATCTCCTCTCAGAAGCAGAAGCGACATGGGACAAAAGAAATGTGGTTCTACAGAAGGATGCTGAAAATATCTGAGACTGAACATGTGAGAAACGACGAAAATGTAAGGAAAGTTTCAGCAAAAAGAACACTTATAATAAAAGTAAGTATGATATCAATTATATCATACTTACATTTCTACGGTGACTAATGAGGGAATAGGGTTTGAAATGTTGGACTCTACCAAGACATTGAAATCAAGATGAACTGAGAAAGTACCGAATAGCCAACCTAACGATATTTTGTAAACTGGTGGCAGAGCAAGGAGCCGGAGGAATGCCAAACATGCAAAACTTACTAAAAATTACAAAGGAGAAGTGGTGCAAAGTGATGCTCGCACAAGTCCTGAAGGGACACCGCACAGGTTTATGATATCTGTTAACTTCAACAGTAAATTATCATTTTTGTAGCACTAGGAACATATCTTCAATTAGACCTTTAAAAATGCAAGGGTATCTGCAACAAAAGAAACATAAAAATAACAAGAAACTAGCTGTCTACATTTCCATCATGGTACAAAAACATATGCAGGTTAATGACGCTTGATGTGTGTAACGAGGTCACTGCAGCTTTCACAAGATTTTTCCTGATCATTACCCATTAAGAGATGTCATTTATTAATTTTATTTTCATTTTTTTCTAATTGATTTAGATGGGAAATTTTTAAATTTAGATTAATCGGAAAACAGTGACAATATCGATTTTTGTACATCGCTGTATCATTAATATTTCACCGATTCACAGTTTACCCAGATTATTTGAAGAGCACTAGAGATTTCCTGTTTAGGATTGGGTTTCTGGTTCATTCTAAAGACTTTTTTTTTGTATTTCATTCCTAGTCATCGCTTACGTCATAGTGGAATTGTTTTGCTTTGGGTGAATTGAATTCAAAACATTGTTATTAACTCTAGCAAGCATTTGTTGTCTTTTGTATTTTTTGCATAATCATAATTGTATCAAACCAAAAAATGTGATAGTTTTCAGTCTTGCATTTGTCTTACTATTAGGCGTATATGTATGTATGTATGTGTATATATATATATATATATATATATATATATATATATATATATATATATATATATATGTATATATATATATATGTGTGTGTGTGTGTGTGTGTTTATGCGTGTATGTGTGAGTGTGCGTGTATATATATATATATATATATATGTATATATATATATATATATATATATATATATATATATATATATATATATATATATATATATATATATAAACACAAATAAAACGAGAACGAATATGAATTCAAAAATTCTTAACATTATTTTAAAAGAGAGCTCAATAGCAAAAGTAGGGCAATAGTTATTTATTATTATCAGTTGTTACATACGAACAGCCAAGTAGTCACTACAAAGATGCATATCTGTTTCGGTGCCTAAGAATAAGCATCTCATCTGATGAGATGCTTATATTTAAGCATCGAAACATTATGCACCTTTGTTGTGATTACTTTTTTGTTCGTATGTAACAACGTGTATATATATATATATATATATATATATATATATATATATATATATATATATATATATATATATATATATATATATATATGTTTTGTGTGTGTGTGTGTTTATGTGTGATTTTTGAGTTTTTGTATCTGTGTGTGTTATGTGGAAATTTCTTCTACATTTCCTTACGTTTCTATTTTTACGGAAGCACTTTTACATCGATGAATCTTTCTTCTAGTTAATTTCCTTGACCTTCAAAGAGTCACAGCAAAATATTTCAGTAAGGACATTCTGATTGAATTTACAGGATCATTGCATTTTCACTTTTCTAGCTGTCTCAGCCAATATGTATTCCTGCACCAGAGAAGGGGAAACGTTCTTCGTACACATGAGCAAATAATTTGCCATATGGCATGCTGTCAACTTGAATTCTTTTGACATATAAAATCACTTTCACTTGTGTCCTTAAAGATTTCACTGACAGTGAAACTTGTGTCTTTGGCATTGGAATCATCTTTGATTTATTTGTTTTCATCTATCTTTGACGACACACGGAGATGTTGTTCATTTAATGCAACATTTCTGTTTCTCCAACCCTATCTTGGGAATATGGGTGTGTTTGGAATTTAAATCTGGAGCAATCTATTGTCCTACATTAAATGCATATTTCCATGCTGAGGAACATTGATAATAGAGAAAGAAAATACTTCAGAGATGAAACGGATTCATCGGTTAACACTTTCATGCGGAAATAAGACGAAACGCAATTCGCACAAAATATCGAAGAAAAAGTAATATGAAAATCTTAAGTGAAATCAGCAGTGGCCAAATTGAATAGAAACAAAGCAGTAGTACCAGTTGATATTTTAAAAAAGATGTTGACAGGTTTAGATATTTTCGGTATTGACAGAGATAATAAATAAAATATTCTACAGTGCTGATATTGATGTTGATCCATTTTCAAAACAATGCCTAAAATGTCGGTCGCAAACGAATGCAAACTTTATCTGACAATGAAATTAATGTGCCATATAACAAAACTTGTCTTCTAAATTCTAGATCCCAATCGCAGAAGAATTAATCCCGCAACAGGAAAAGACCAGTGCTCTTTCAGTAAAGATACTAAGAAAATGAATGAGATATTTATGCTCACAATGATATCAAACAGAACAATAAAAATACTCATGTCTTAATTATTGCTTGGATTACGTGCAAAAGCTAAGGTATTTACATTTAAAAAAACACATTTTTCATTGTCAAATATAATATTATACATAGACACATAATAGTGGATAATACCAGAATATTAAGTAACAGAAATTTGAAAAGTACTCGAATCTACTATTTACACAAAAGAAAAAAAACTCACATTAAATAAAGAGAATACATTTAAATATTTTCTTAACAAATTTAATAGTATTAGCGACTGTAACACCAAGAACCACTTTCTTTGATGTAACAAACCGATCTACATATGTCAATTTTATAGGATACGCCTATATTTAAAATAGAAAAGTAACTTTTAAAAGAGAAAAGTAACAGAAATCGCTGGATGAAACAAATAAAAACATATTTTAACATCGTAGACAACTTTAACGTTGTTGATAATGGCATTCAAACAAAATCATGAATTTTTGACAGGTTCCTCAAAATCTTATCTTTAAGAGCAGTCAATTATAAGAATTCTAATGAATTAAACAACAATTTAATTATCGTTGAACCACGTTTGAATGACTTATTTATCTGAATGCCTTCTACATAATTGTACCTCTAATCCATATGTATATTAATTTATCACATTAGATTTAATCAAACATTATTCCTTGTTTATATAATGTTACATTTATTTCATAAACGCGTTTCAGTAGATATCCATGTTATTTTATACAGGGAATCTTTTAGCCATTTTTAAACCTCGAATATTCAGAATAAATAGAATTGTCATCTAAAAAGAATACGAGGGTTATCCCTTTTTTTACATCAGAGAAACTCCTACTAAACCTTTTGGGCTTTACTAGTAATTCCAGAAGAAAATAAAAAAGGAAGATTCGATTACCTTAAATGCACATCAAATGTTGGGACTAAATCTATAGAATTCTTTATGATAGAGCTAGCGTCATCTGGTTTTTCTAGATTATCCCTCCTTTAAAGTATCTTCAGAATATATTCGCATTTTATTATGCGTCCTATTAATACGACAAAATACGAGTTATTAGTTAATATTAAACAGTCAATATATGCAGAAGTATAATTTGAAATGAATTATTAAAGCGGTTATACAGTGTAACCCGGATATAAGAGAGTTGTTGGGACCGGAGAAGAAGTATCTTATATCCGGGTTTCTCTTATATCCGGGTTACACTGTAATACTCGGCCTACTAAAAGTGGAGTATAAATGGATACATTTTCAAAAATAATCATGTCAATATTCGCGATTATCAATGTTGTTCTTGAAATTAATCTTAAAATAATATATGTCTTTATACTTATAACAATAAATTGCCATTCCTAAAAAAAAATTGGCATGAATGTTATGGTCTTTTAATATTTTGAAAATATCATTAATTGTATATGTGCTTATGGAATTATGGAATTGCATTCGTCCAAAATATAATCGTATATTAAAGTCAGAGAATGTCGGCTATTCCAACGAAGAAATGAGCTTCTAGATAGCTAATCAAATTTGTTCAGTCGAATGGAAAACCTAAAGAGACAGTCTGAAGCAGGCATAAAAAGGGAAGATATGAGCAAAGAATATTCGTGAAAAAGCAATGGAATAGATGAATAGTTTATAAAAATAATAATTTCGTAACCTATATATGCAACGAAATACAATGTTCTATTTTTGAATATATGAGAAATAAAATACGAATTATGAAAGCTATGTATGAAATAAATACCCTTGTTGGAAATGGTAAATACAAATAAGAATGAATGTGAATAGATTCAAGTTTTTGAAATCATGGATGACTGTCAGAAAGTTGATAGTGATCGAAGCGGTAGAATGAGATAATATTGGTTTAAGATGTTTAGAGACGAATGACAATGGACATTAATGAGAAAATTATGTTTCATTTCTAATTATCCAGAAAAAATAATGTGCATGTATTTCATGCAAATATTTTAGAATGAATAAGTTAGATTAACCGTTCTCTCGACAATGATTGTCGATCAGATATTCCTTTTCTTTAAGTGAAGAAGTGCATTAATATAAATTATATTATAATTACATAAAGTAGTAAAATAATTGCCAGTTTTCCTGAAATAAAAAAAATACATTATTTTTCAAATTATTTTTCCTGAGCCAGGAACTGCTGAATTACTTTGAACGTAGGATTTTTATTATATATATATATTTATATATATATATATATATATATATATATATATATATATATATATATATATATATATATATATATATATATATATATATATATCAGAACTGCTGAATTACTTTGAACGTAGGATTTTTATTATATATATATATATATATATATATATATATATATATATATATATATATAATAAAAATAATATATATATATATATATATTAAAAATAATATATATATATATATATAATAATAATAATAAAAATGCTGAATTACTTTGAACGTAGGATTTTTATTATATATATATATAAATATATATATATATATATATATAATAAAAATTCTACGTTCAAAGTAATTCAGCAGTTCCTTGCTATATATATATATATATATATATATATATATATATATATATTATATATATATATATATATATATGAGTGTGTGTGTGTGTGTGTATGTGCTTGTGCTTGTTTGTATGCGTGGGGGTTGTATTACTAAGAGATATCCGTTATTATTTTAGTAGTTGCTTTGTTTATTTACTAAACCGGTACCCTGTCACATACATATTCGATTCCTGTCAAAGAGCGCAAATTTGATTTTAATCAACAGGAGAGCTAGCAAGGTTTCGGTTGCTCAAGCAGTACTTCCACGCCTGGCACCACTAACTTTTGTCACCGGACAAGGTATTGTTTGTTTTTTTCATAAAGGTGAATTTTTGACAACTGTACGTCAGATTTTCAAAACTGCGTGAAAATCATTTCCTTTTGATCATTAACCAATACACCACGTGACCGTTATCATTGACGTAGGATGCAAGGCAAAGAGACGTGTTTCCCGGCGGAATTTGCATTGTGTTGCGAACATGGTTTTAATTTACTTCTTTTATTTTGGATATTGACCAGTTCAGACTCAGTACCTGTTTAGCTGTGGACTGGAGACGATGTACGGCACGCTTCAGACTCCGGACAGTGATGTCCACATACAAAAGGAATGAAACGGTTTATCCTTTAAAGAATCCATGTCATCTAACCTCAATAAGTGGTAGATGACCTGTCCACATGTTTTCCACATTGACAAACCACAGCGATTTGTCACGAAATTTCTTTGAGTCGTGACCCTCCCCCCTTTTCGCTTAGCATGGAACAGTTAATTTTACTAGGAGGACGCACTTCTTTGATTTAGGTCACGCTACAATGTCAGGGCGTGGGTCTCTCTAAAAGATGCGTAACGGAAATTGCAGTGGTATTCTATGGTCAAATTACACCAATCACGAGCTCCACTCTGTAGCATCTTTTTGGGCGTTATTTGTGTCTTCCTTCCATGGCGTTCTCCTTCCATGTGAAAACGGTTCCTACCTTCCCTGACCGCCACCCGTGGTTTGTTGTCTGCTTCATATTGTGTAATAAGTACTCGACCACTTCTAGTACGTTGTTATGACGCCATGTGTAGATCTGCAGTCATTTTACTACGAAAAGTACCTCGATTATTTGGATATAATGCGCATAGATCACGGTCAGTATACCCCCATAACCAGAAGTTAGTCCCATTTGGTAGGAGATCATAGGTAGATCGCAGGAAGAATTATATTGACAATGTTATTATTGCAAAAATGGTATTTCATGACAGCTCCGTCGGATTAATATCACTCCATGTATTCCTAATATATTGTTTGGACTGAGATACAGAAATAGCTGTTCGCTGCACTTCCACGAAATGTCTGATTTATTCAATTACCATGTCTCCTTTTCGCTTTGGACCTTGTTTATAGAAAAACTGGTCCCTGTGCTGCCCAGGCCAACCTGATAGTTTTGGGTAACCCCCATTATCTCCTTATTCTGAGGCTGATTTCTGGTTCTTGGGTGGCTCCTACTGCCAAATATTTGGTGCCAGTTTTGATATCTGCCTCTTACCAGCAGGCAAATTCTTGACAGAGTCCATCATGATCACGAGTAGGCGTCCCTTCCCAAACTGAACTCTTCAATCATTGAGATGGGAAATTGCAGTTTTCCATCATTGGTATAGTGTCACACTGTGGAGTACCAGGTTTTGAACTCCAATCTACTTGACCAGACACTTGTTGTTACACTGTTGTGTCTGCAGAATACGAGGCATAGAAATATCATACACCTACAACGACCTCAGAAGCCGGGGCAGCAAACAATATTAGTAGCACCAAACATTCAGTTTGTAGGAGAGATGGGTTTTTCCCATGAATTCAAGTCCATCTAGTGCCACATTCTTCATCTCTTTTCCTCAGTGCCGATCAGTTTATGGAATTTAACACAGCTGTCCGTGTCTATTTACTGGCTTCTCTTTCACTGTCGGAATCATGCCACCCCAATGCAGATCTTCTGAGGAATGATAAGCTCCGACATTTCTTAGATTTAGCCTTCATTCTCGCCCACGTGAAGAGCTTATGGTATCGTTGCAGCAGTTCATCGTCACTGACCTTAAAGGAGACCATCGTACTGATGTGATCCATGCACGCTCTGGAAGGCGGAAAGATCATTTGTTCCTTAGGCATCACTCGCTTTGTTGTGTCCGCTGCCCCCACCACCGTAATTTGATTTCCTTGGACATAATGAAAAGAAGCAATATAAACCACACAACCCATATTGACGTCGACCTCGATTGCTTGCCACTTGATGATGTAGTTACCAACGGGGAACTGCATAAGCGCTGCTCTTAAATATTTCATTATGATATCCTTAACCTTATAAGGTTAATTGAAAAATTTGGGAGACATTCGAATTAGCACATGAGGCTCTGATTAATACGCATTCGCGACATCAAGCCAAATTTGATGATGCTCAATTTTTATTTGTTCGGCTGGTAATATTGTGTTTCATCTCATGTGTGAATGCTCCAGGCAGCCAGGAAAACTAGATATCTGCCTTTATGCAAAGTTTACATAGCAGGAATTACGTCATACGACGGGCAAGAACCCCCAAAATATTTCCCCCTGTACATTCAAGATGGAGATGGGGTGAAATTTAACTATAACATTTGCATTCATATATTTAGCTATTCAAAGACCATCCGACAGGGACCATTCTTGAGACACAGTACCTTGTTTCTATTCCCGCGCTGAGGAGGATGGTGAGTTGTTTGTGTATATTTACACAATTATTTTGGACTATAACTTTTAGGATATTCAATTTTTTAAGGTGCGCCACCGGCACCGGATTAGTGGACAAATTCCCGAATTACCATCAAATATATTCCAATCTCATTCTGAAACTTGGGGCCTAGTAAGTTCATTCATGGTAGGAATTAGACCAAGCATCAGAATACTGCATTCTCAGGTAGTCCTCGAGTTCCTCCTACGGTACGTCGGGAGTGACGCTCTTAGTCTAGGTGAATAGCTTTTTAGTAAGGATTAATGTAAAATGATCTCTGAGGCACTTGATTTTTTCCTATGTGTTCTTTTGGTTCTCAGCTGTAGACATCACTAGAATACTTTTTTAATATAATTAATCAGGTTATTAATTCCTGCTTTCTCATGATTTGGGGCTTCATTGATTCGGCGCTAAAAGACTATCTGCTTCTGTTCTTAGTTTACTCTTCTAAATATGTCGTATATTTGGTCGCTTCTCTTATTTCCTATCCCCTCTTGGAGTTGCCAACACAAAACACTAAAAAAACCTCGGCAACACCTCTGATCTGCTGGCTAATGATGTCATAGAGAGTGTTTCTAAATATTAATGTGTGTACCTGATCGAAATTCGAACAAGTAGCCTCGTGATTCTCATTCAGCCAGTGGATTCTTGTCTTACTTGGAATCTTTCCAGGGTGCGAACGCTCATCAATAGCATCATAAACACTGGGTGCAATCCGGGTTCATAATTCCATCATTCGTTCTCCAAATTGGGAATTGCGTTTCCCTCATCAGCATGACTTAGGGATGCGTGAAACTCGCAGATTTTCACAATTCCTGCCGCAATAACACGTAGTCGGATTGAAGTCCATCTAATTCTCATTTGAATGAGTCAGGTGGGTGAAGCATTCTCCCTCCCTGCTACAGACACACAGACAGTATTTTTCGTTTTGCCCTACTCGTTTTTGTTTATTATTCCTGTGTGCCACCCCAACTTTCTGAGTGGGTAACTTCCTCTTAACGAAGAGTCATCTTTCTTTTTTAATATATATAGGGAGCGACTACACAGATGCAAGTATCCACTAATTATTACATTTAAATTAATGCAAATCTGACAGTTCAATAAAATCATTCTAATATATATATATATATATAAATAATATATATACATACATATATATATATATATATATATATATATATATATATATATATATATATATATATATATATATATATATATATATATGATAAAATTATAATAAATAAATAATTATCGCTCTACTACCTGTATCGTACTCATTTTTGAATGAATGCTGCCAACGTTAGAATTTATATATTTTATATATTACTTTCGTTCTCATCGCATCGGATATATATATATATATATATATATATATATATATATATATATATATATATATATATATATATATATATATTCATATATATATATATATATATATATATATATATATATTCATATATATATATATATATATATATATATTCATATATATATATACATATATATATATATATATATATATATATATATATATATATATATATATATATATATATATATATGAGTGTCTGTGTGTGCATGCGTGTGTGTGGGTGGTAGCGCGCGTGCTTGTGTGTGTGCTCAGACACTTGTTAGTAAGAGACGATCCAAAATTAATTCCCCCTATTTATTCTTACGAAAGTTACAAGAGTCAGGTTAATGTTAACACATTTTGATATTACGTGTATTCAGAAGCCAAATCCCATTTCCACATATTCATATCCACTGCCAATTTATGTTTCTAGCGATTAAAATTCGACTGCATTATACATACGTAATGTTAATGTCAATTAGAAGTCACCCCCTTTTCACAGCAGCGATAATGGCGACGTCGTCGGAAAACATAACGTGCATTGTGCAAGGTAATTTTTTTGACGCCGCCGCCAGTGGGAGACGGAAGAGAATAAATCAGTAATATTCACTAAGGAAATCATCCAACCAATTTTAGCAAAGGAATATATGTTCTACAAAATAGTGTTGAGTGTGATATTTCCGCGTTGCAAATCAATATTTTGCTTTAAAGTTCTGAATGTTGAAATTCTGGTATGCATCTTCGACACTGCGGAAAGGTATTGGTCGGCATGATATTTGTCCCGCTTCCAGGAAATACAGGAATACTATTCATTTCCTTTAATAAATGTAATGCCCACGCTTTGCTCGTTATTGGCTCACCGTGAAGTCTTTTTTAAATTTATTATATAGAATTAATATAACGTCATTGCATTGACTGTCTTTTTAGTTTTGAAACTTAGTAATGACATGTCTAAATCAATGTGAAATACTTGTTAAACATTATACCAAACTCAGCAAGTACAAAAATGTCAATATCTAGAAAGTATTTCATAGAAGGACGGAAAATACGACACCATAATCCTAAAGTGTATTTGAATAGCAAATGATATATTTCAAATTTAAAGCAAAGTATAAAGAAACAAGACAATTTCATTAAAAGAAATGAAAAAAACTAATGAAATATTATGTAATATCAGTCCTCCTATATGACAGTGAATGCTGGAAATCTTACAGATAAAGATATTTAATTAGCAGAAATGTGATTCTATAGAAGGAGGCTCAGAATTCTATGAACTGAAGAAAGAAAAGACTTAGGGTAAATAAAATGTGGTTCTACAGAAGGATGCTGAGAATAACATGGACTGAATATGTGATCATGAACGAAGCTTTAGAAAAAATGGAAATAAAAAGGACTTATAGTTTATATTAGAATATACAGTTGGAATTTCCAGGGCATATAATGAGGAAAGTGGGATTGGAAAATTCTCAGGAGATATTTAAGGCAAGAGTGATAGAGGAAAAAGTTACATAGCCTATATAACGAACTTATGTAGAGGGCTGGCAGAACAGAGATAAGGGAAGATAGCAAAACCAAATACGCCATTGTCATTCACTTTCTAAATGTTCATGTTTCATAGAAGATAGACAAAAATTAAAATATTAGGTGATATGACCTCTTGCCATCAAAACAATTCCGATAAACGTCACATTTGCATTGTACTGTTCACTGTATGCTGATAGAATTGCATTCGGACTGACGCCATTTTTATATTATTTATAGGCATCATCTTGTACATACGTTCCAATATTCCGATATTAGCAACGTCATTTCTAAAACGCTCAAGCCGATAATCATCGTTGTACGCCATTTCTCTATTTGAACAATTAAGATGATCGAGACTGTATTGAATTCATAGGCTGTATAAATCTGCCCAGAAAAGTGCTTGTAACACATGAAGCATTAGTAATCTCTTCATTGTGAATAAATCGACTGTTTGGTCTGTATGAAATTTCAGTTGATATGTTTTTTACTTCAGAATGGAAGAATAAAATGTATACATCTGCTTCACTTTAACTTCCGTGTAAGACATAAATTTGCAAGACTAGCTCTCAGATACTATCGGTACGAATGCAAAACGTTATTATACGGAATGTTCCTGCTCCATTATTATTACACAATCATCCGTCCCTAAAATCGTGGGATAACTTAATAAAATATATGGCATTCTACTCAGAGATTATCCATATATTTTCCTGTGTGTTTGTAGGGCTTTAGTGGGTCATTAATCTCCATTCAAACTATATCCCTTAGAAGGCTTGCAAATCTATTTGCCGAAAGTATTAACATTGGCATTTATTGAATATATGATAGATAGACTGATGGTTACGTATTTATAAGCAGAACCGGAAAATATAAAATATAACGGTTACGGCCAATATCCTCGCACCACTGTTATGGTCCAAGGTTAAAACCAAGGAAGAACAACACGAACACAAGAATAGAAATAACAAAGATATATTAAACAGAATAATAATAAGACAAGAAGTTGCAGGTGTTAGTATGACTGTCAGTCTGGTTTAGAGTGAACTACTATTGTCTCGACTCGTTACACTTCGTTCTCTCTTTATAGTATCAGGAAGAGTACACTGTAGTTAAAGATAAGATCCCATAACAATAAAATCAAAGAAAAAATGTAATGTATGGTGTCCAACTTCTTAAAATATGTTCAAAATGTGAGTTAAATGAAATGGGTTTATCAGATCAATGACTAAAGATGCTTTCCAGTGAATAAAACATTTAGTTCTTAAAGAAGATAAGAATATGAGCAAGTAGATTGGAGTTACACAACGACAAATAGAAGCTTTACCAAATAACAAAATCAAAGTTAGTTGAAGACTTTAGCAGTAAGAACAACACAGATAGATTGAACATGTATTTAGAAGGGTAGATGATGATATAATTAAGATGTTGCCTTTCCACACTGCTAATAACATGAGCTTACGACGGAAACTTTTATAAAAACCTAAAACGTGTGATAACTGTTATGGATTCGCTAAGTTCATTCTTCCAGAGAAAATATTAAAAGTAAAAGTTATGAACGTCAATGTCAAATGCTTACGTAAATATCTCATCTAACATTTATTATACACGCGTGTATATATATATACGCGTGTGTGTGTGTGTGTGTGTGTATATATATATATATATATATATATATATATATATATATATATATATATATATATATATATATATATATATGGCCATCCACAGCTTTCTAGTTCAACTAGTCGTCCGATTGCTTCAAGCTGGGATCGAAACCCGACCGATTCCACGTCAGTCAGACAGACATACTACTCCCATGATAACTTCGCAGCGCAGAAAGAAAGGCAAATTTCAACCCTTGCTATACGAAATACGCCAGTGGCCTGGAGAGCTCAATTGAGCTGAAGAGCAATGCATCAATATATATATATATATATATATATATATATATATATATATATATATATATATATATATATATATATATATGGCCTGATGATTGCATCTAGCATGAAACAGACTGTCGCCTCTAAGTGTTGACTTCTATGTTCACTTTAATATTTATATATATATTTATACATATATATATATATATATATATATATATATATATATATATATATATATATATATATACATATATATACATATATATATATATATATATATATATATATATATATATATATATATATATATATATATATATATATATTACTCCCTACCTTCCTAGTATATATAGTGTTAAGCCAACATTAGAAGTAATCCAAATCCTAAATAGTGAAAAACCTGACAATGAAATCATAGCTTCAATTGATGTTGAAAACTTATTTACCAATGTCCCTGTTAGTGAAACTATTGACATAAGTATAAGAAATATATACAGTAACTCTTCTTTACCCCCACTTAAAATTAACCCTAATATATTACGGAAACTACTATTAGCTTGTACAACTGAAGTCCCTTTCTTAGATCATAATAATAATATATATATACAACGAGATGGTGTCTCCATGGGTTCAGTACTGGTTCCGACATTTAGCAATTTCTATATGTCAAACCTTGAAAATAATATATTTAAAGACCTTAAAAACTATCCATCTACGTAAGATACGTTGATGATATTCTTATGTTAGTAAAAAAATGCAGATGAAATACTTCAATTTCAAAAATGTTTCCAAAATAATTATGTCCTTAAATTCACGTATGAACTCAATACTAATAATAAAATTCCTTTCCTTGACATATTGATAAACACAAATAATAACAAATTTACTATTTCGCCATATAAAAAACCTACTAGCATAAATTCATGTACACTTAACTACAAGAGCGAATGTCCATATTACTGCAAAATAGCAATTATAAAATATCTAATACTTCGTGCAGAAACTAATTCATCCAAAAACAGATTTTCACAGTGAACTAAAGATTATAAAACAAACACTTGTTAATAATAGCTTTCCAAACTATATTATTGATGAACAAATAAGATGCTTCCTTAGAAATCTCAATACTAAGCAAATAGTACATAATACTGCTTCAACTAATCTCAAACATATTAATCTCCTATATCGTAATCAAATTCATACTAATTATAGACAAGATGAAAATATACTAAAAAATTAGTAAATACTAACATATCTAAAACAGATCCTAGCAAAAAAATTAAGTTAATTATATACTACACTAAATCTAGTATATCCAACACAATTATTCGCAATGATTCTTCTCCGGTTAGCGATTTGCAAGAAGCCAACATAGTTTACAAATTCAAGTGTCCTTTGGAAGATTGTATCTCCAACGAAGTAAATAATATCTATGTTGGTCACACCACAAACTCGCTTTCACGACGCTTGACACTACATTTGAATGATAACTCTAACATTTTTAGGCATTTAAAACAACATGCCTAGCCGCATACACAATTCCGGAAAATCCTCATCGAAAACACAACTATAATTAAACATGAAAACAATAAACAAAAATTAAAAATTCTTGAAGCTATATACATAAAACAGTTGAAACCTAACCTGAACAAAATAAACTATGAAATCTCCACAAATATTTTTAAATGGCTATAATTGTTAACAGAAGCCTTTTGTTTATACCAACGGCTTTCCATATTCAATACTCATCGAACTCACTCTCGCGTGGTCATGTGTGACATCATGAGCTGTGGTGCGATTTTCGCTTTCAGCCTCTTATATGCATGTGTTTACCGTTGCTTTGAAATCATCCATTTAAACAAAAACAGACTATCATCAATTTCTTGTTCGTGTATTGCTTAATATATTGTGTAATTGTCATCTTTGATAAAGTCTTATGTAAGCCGAAAGCTTAGATTGGATTAAAAAATATGTATCAATATTGTGATTTTCTTTCTTCGTTTAATGATAATGTTATTAAGCTTATCAGACGATATGAAGAGAACTTACATAAAATAAATAGACAATACTTGTCTATATCATTTAAGGAAACATGTATGAATATATATATATATATATATATATATATATATATATATATATATATATATATATATATATATATATATATATATATATATATATACAAGTATAGGATTGGTGGATACGGAATAAATTGCAATGACCAAGAAATATTAGTCTTAATAGAGTGCTCAATACAGAGTAGAGCTAATATAATTTATTTGAAAATGAATACATGTATATGTTATAAAAACTCTGGAAAAATAGCCATTTTGTTTCAACATTTCTGGTGTCCTATCGAGTGATGGTGTTGAATGTAGAATAAAGGGATGTAAAAGCTTCAATTCGACCAAACATCCCTCGATGAGGGAAACGCCGTTACATAAGCTGCAATAACCAATCAAAATACAAGTATATAAGAATTCAAAAATTTGAGAAATTACATTGTTTATAATCATTAATGTTTTAATGTTAGGATTAATCTAAAATATAAATTATTCTAACTAATTAACATTAAATTTTACTATAAAATTGTAAATTACCAATTTTAAATTTTATATTTAATCTGTATTAAGTTTAAAATGTAAAATTATTTAAAGAAGAAACAGAGGAAAAATACATATATTCTGTTATTAATTTTATTGTTATTGAAAGGCCAAAAATTTAGTTACAATAAACAATAAATTTTTACATTGCTATAACATTCCTGTAAGACTTTTCATGGGAATTATTATCGTGAGATATTCACTAGGGTACATAGACTTCCTAAATTTAAGTGCATTGCAGGATGTCATCAAATTACAGTTGAATTGGCTTGATGTGACGATGGGTTCTGTTCTAGCGGTTATTCTTGCAATTCTCTCTTGTGTATATCTCCTCTGGCTCTAAGCATTCTGTCGTAATTTGATCTTCAAACATTTAACGGCAATGCCAGTCATTGTATAATACTATCTTCCTGATTTCGCATCCATATTTATTACTCATTCATAATGTTGTTTTCTAATTCTTTCACAACCAGTAAGACTTTGTGTCTTCTATTAATATATATATGTGTGTGCGTGCGTTTGTGTGTGCGTGTGTGTTTCTGCGTGCGTGCGTGTGTGTTCATGTTTGTGCGTGCCTCTGTGTGTGTGTGTGTGTGTGTGTGTGTGTGCAGCAGCATCTTTTCTTTTAAACATTTTTGGTTAAATATTACAAGCAAGAATATTTATTTTTTCATTTAGTTTTGCCAGCGTTCTTATAATTTTTCGTTTTGTAGTAGTGAAGGAGGCCGAAGATTATTGGTATTATCGAAATTTAATTTTTCCTTGTCTGTCTTTTTTTCTTGAAGAAATTTGTGTGTGTGTGTGTGTGTGTGTATATATATATATATATATATATATATATATGTATATATATATATATATATATATATATATATATATATATATATATATATATATATAGGGGAGAGAGAAAGAGAGACAGAGACAGAGACAATGACAGTGACAGAAGTAGAAACAGTAGAAACAGATACATATTTTCCTAGTTATTAGGAGACATACTTATGAATAATTAGATAAGCAATTCAAGAAAATTATCTACATATCTTTGCACTGGAGTCAATGTCTATTGTTTCCTAAGAAGTATAACGTTAAGATACACCGCTCGCAGGTGGCCATTTATAGGAAGAAGCATAATGCGAAAATAGAATCAGATGGACTTCTTTACAAATGCAAGATTCTACCAGATTAGATAAGGAAGGCAGCAGCGAAAGCACTTTGTCTTTGATCGATGGAGAAGAATATTATTTGTGCAATCAAGTCGTCGACATTTTTCTCTTCGACTTATTTTGCGCTGTATATCGCTCATACATTGCTTGTTTGATATATCACGGAGATGGTAAGTATCACCAGTAATTTCAATGACTTCTGTCTCCTGGCGTGGAATTTTGTTCGCGATGTAGCCGATCAGAAGTAGTGCAGAAGTTATTATGGAAACAGCAAATGAGAAAACACTCGGGGAAAGATATCGAGTTAGATCTCACTGGCGCTTGGCCAGATGCGATTCACTGCTAATCCAATTTCTTTCGGATGTATGGTTGTCATTTGAGGGTTCTTTCTGATTGTGCCGGGGATTTGAGCTGTGTCCCACGCGGAAGACTTTGGGAAAATTATATGCAATACACAAGAGAGTATATATGTGTGTGTATATATATATATATATATATATATATATATATATATATATATATATATATATATATATAGAGAGAGAGAGAGAGAGAGAGAGAGAGAGAGAGAGAGAGAGAGAGAGAGCGAGAGAGAAACATAAGAGATAGATAAGGCAAGTGAAAATAAAAAAGAATTCGTACGCGAAAACATTATTCATAGGGATATATTTAATACATAAAAATATAAGAAAAAACTTATATCTAACTTCTATGATCGGATGGACTAACTAACACTGCTCAGAAATCATTTATTTAGGCAGTGCAATAATATGGATGCGAAATCTCACTAGAGAAACAACGAATAACTCTTGTGTATTCGGGCACACTGTCTCACACATTGAAACACACTATCTATCTATCTATTTATCTCATTTTTTTTCATGAACTATCTCTATATCTAATTTTATTCATTGTCTCTCTATATCTCATTCTATCTCATTTTATTTATTATGTATCGCAAATTATTTATTATCTATGTATCTCATTTTATTAATTATCAATCTACATCTCAATTTATTCATATTCTATGTATACCATTTTATTCATAATATATCTGATTTTATTCATTATCTATCTATTCCTTCCATATCACTCCACCTAACGATCTACCTACATACTAATCTATTTAATTTTATTCATTTTGTATGCACCTTTCTATCTATTGTTCATACGATGAATATCTTTGTATTTTGCTTTATCAAAAAGTGTTGCATCTTTAAAATTATATATATTAAAACCAAAACGATTAAATTCATAACCACAATATCATTCAAAATATGTAACATGTAAATCAATCCCAAATTTAACAAATTAAATACTAATTTGGATAAAAAAAATTTAAGTACATTTCTTAAAAACTTTCGTTTATAAGACATTTAAATGAGTCACTTCGTGTATTCTATATTTCTTCTGATAATTCACCAGATATGATGAATATTTAAAAGCGTTGCTAAACCTAAATTTTGAAAAGCCAATAAAATTCTGGTCTTTTATACATATGTACTTCTTACAAAATAGATTTATTGATTTTTCCTTGAAAAAATAAACCAGTGGACTTAAAATGTCGTCTAAGATAGGTTTCCTTTTCTCTTTAATGGTGATAGCACCTGAAGAATGGTCGAAAATATTCTCCTAAGACCTCTGGAGTCGGGATGATGAAGGTACCATAAATCAGTTAGAAACTTTCACTAATTAATTAAAAATAAATACTAAAAATTCACCTTTCTCGCTGCCGGGAGCTGAGAGCTAAGGGGAAAAATCACTGGCTGATGCGAACACCGTCGTGTTTCGATTTTCGCTTGAGGCAGTTTAATGTCTAGCCACACTGATGAGGTGTGACGCCCATCCTCTGGTCACGACGCCAAATGTGACACCCGTCCTTGGTCACGACGCCAAATGTGACGGCGTCCTTTGTCACGACGCCAATATGTGACGGGCTAACCCTGGGACATTGGTTGAAGTCTTGTTGGGTTCTAGTAACAACTTGTCGTACTCGGCTCGCTTCCAACGCCTGGTCACCGAAGCAACTGCTTTGATCTCGATTCAACCTACCCACGTTGTGATTTGATCTTAGGTTGACGAGATCAATCAAACGTCGGCCGTAGTGCCAGCCGAATCCGGGTCCAGGTGATATGGCACAATAAATGTAGACAAAAAAAACAAAAGCACAAACAACAACTTCAAGGCGAGCGACTGGTTAGGAATAGCGATTAATTTTATGTAGGTTTGTTGAGTTACAGGAGTGCGTCTCTCTCTTTCTCTCCCAGCCCGGAGAAAAAAAAGTGGATTGTAACACTTTTGCGTTCTTAGCTAGTTCTGGATATGTGGGTTGTTTTTCAATAAAGTCGGCTCTGTTGGAAAATATAAGTCAGACTTCTATAATTTGTTTTTGGTTAGAAGTCTAAGTCGGAAACTTGCTTTGGTGGGAAATCTAAAGTCGGACTTCAACAAATTTGTTCTTGGTAAAAATCTAAGTCGGAAGGCATGGAATCGTGCGGTCACCTGTGCAAGGCGTTATCTTCCGAGTCTCCTGTCTCTTGGGCTCGACTGGATCTCTCTGCGAACTGCACTGCTCTGCTCTGCACTCTCTCTCTACTGTCAAACGCCCGAAGACTTTTGCTTATATGGACGCCGATCAAAACCCGGCGTGGGTCGGACGTAGTGTGGCCACCACGTTGATTTCAAATCCCCAATAAGGATTTTCTTTGTTTTCGGTCAGAAATATTTATAATTTTCCATTTTTCGAAATCTTCTTCCACTCCCACCTTCCTCTGCTCTCATATAGGTATCTCACCACACCCCAGAGGGCGTCAACGGTTTTCCCACTTCCTCGCAGTAACATCTCATACCTATACTCTCAATGGGCGGTGGCAGGCCTCCCCCTACGTCACATGATCACCTCCACCTGGCTATTCGGCCAATAGGCGTCAAATAGTGTGAGTGTGATAATCTCAATTTTTATCCAACGTCACGGCATATGGAATTCTTCAATCAGGTCCCCGCCAACATTAAGGGGATGGAATTTTGCTGAAATTGAGTTAATTAAAAAAAAATCCAATAACATGGCTTTTGTTATCACAAACGAATTTCAACAGAACACAGATGTCTTGTCCAACCGACATCTCCTTAACTCAGGGTTGGCCTTTGTGTGCGGTCGACAGATGACCTATTAAATCCTTTCCCGATAATATAAGTTCGCCACCATGACACAGCCAATGCTTATCCGTTTAAAAGCTCTGGGATTCATCAACTAATTTTTACGACAATGACCATCAGAATTCTCGCCTTCCCATTATCAAAACAACATCGCTTTGCGGGTGGATTTTCCCTTATCATCTAAGTTGTTAAGTCTTGTCCCTCTCTTTCTTCCTTTTCTTTCTCTTTTTCCTTCCTTTGTCCTCGCAGAGAATTTTCATCATTCTCTGATAACACTGTTGTCACCATAACACAGTCAATGTTTACCTATTTAAAAAAACTCTGGGAACATTTGGCATATCTCAGCGTCGTCCTCCGCGAGAAAGGAAAAATGATTATCTTGAAGCGCATTTGAAAATAATAAAATAAAAAAATCCCTTTTACCCATCCTTTGTTTGGGGAAAATAACAAAACAAAAAGAATATCGCTTAGTATGTCTTTCGTTCTATCTATCGGTTTAAGTTATCGCTCAGTATGTCTTTCGTTCTATCTATCGGTTTAAGTAATCCCCGTAATTAACTTCTGTGGTTAATTAATTGGTCAATTAACCTGCCGTTGCTAAATAGTGTTACAGAGGTGTGATACATCGAAACAGTCTGTCTGTGGATAACTCTCTCTCTCTCTCTCTCTCTCTCTCTCTATATATATATATATATATATATATATATATATATATATATATATATATATATATATATATATTTCATTGTTTGACATCGGTCTATACAGTTCAGATTCGAGCACGTGTGATATATCTTTTCAAATATAAATATTTTTTCTTGGGTCAGCGAATCGCAGATAGAAAATTAGTCTGTAATTTTTTTCTGTCGAGTCTTGTGTCATTCTTATATCATAATGATTCCTGTATCCTTTTTAAATTTCTTACAACACTCCCGCGGTATATGAAGAGTATCCTCTTTACTGTGACCGGAATTACTTTTTAAATTAGTGTTTGACAATCTTCAACTACAACAGGCCTGCCGGAACTTTCATATTAACATATGTACTGTTGAATATAAAATATAAAACAGCGATATGACAAAGTTCAGAAGAAATGTACATATAAAATTATTATTTTTTTCTCCACAATATACATTAATTATTTTCATTTTCTTTGTGATTTTTCCATTTCTTCAAACAGATTGCCTCTTTCAATTTTCTTCAAAAATACTCCCTTTTAAGTTATTATATCACTAAATTTAAACCTATTTCCTCTACCTCAAAATTATTGACATATTTCTTTATTAGTTTGTATTACATTTTTAATTAATATTTTTCTCTTTGTAGCTCTATTTATCCTCCTATCATTTTTATTCAGTTTCTTTCCTTTATCTTTTGCTTTTTCCTTCATTCTAATAAACGTGTATTTATTTCTTAGCTAGAGTTTCACATTTTTTATTTATCACTATTTGACTACTTAGCTTTTATTTTCCTTCATTCAAAATATTTGCCAGATTCATTAGTCTTATATATTATTTTATACTCAACAATTATTTTTTCTTGAATTCTACAAAAATAATCAACCTCCCGATATATTTTTAAAAAATCTCCTTATTCATCATTTTCTCTGGCATTGACATTTTGAATTTTAAATATTCCTGTATTTTTCAATATTGTTTTATTATTGATCGATCTGACCCAAACTTGAAAACTAGGACACATTCATCACAATTTCGCTTTGGCTTGACATAAAATGTTATGATCGCGACAATGTTATGGATTGATCTATGGTGTAAAGCGGCTATTGTCAAAGTTTCTCTCGGAAACACTTTATTCGTTGACTATTCGGGAAAGCAATTTTGCGAAAGGAAACGACATAATTTCGAAGCAAAAAAAAAAAAAGGATTCGGGAAGGTTAGCGAAATAAATCTAACATATTACGCACAATTGATAACATATATAGACGATGGTTCCTATGTAATCAGACCTCAGTCAGTCGATATATATGATTCAAGGTAAAATACTTGGTAAAAAATCAGATTACGCCATTTTAGTTTTTAATTCCTTGAAACAAACAGTCGTCTTCGAAATTCCTTGTCATATATATATATATATATATATATATATATATATATATATATATATGTGTGTGTGTGTGTGTGTGTGTGTGTGTGTGTGTGTGTGTGTGTGTGTGTATGTATGTATGTATACATACTGTATTTGTTTAAAGGTTGTTTTTTAAATAGATTCTCATATTTGAAATTGAAGTCCAGTTTCTTTTATTTATTAACCAGTATAATTTACATCATTAATAATTTACATCTACCGGCATGACTATTCGAGAAATGTTGTTAGTGTAATATGCATCCTCTTGATCTGACGTGCCCTAAACTAACCAATGACAGATTCGAATAATGTCTGAGAATGAAAATTTTTGTAACATGCTTTTATCTACTATTAAGGCTGTCAGATGTAAATAAATAAATATAATCTTTCGAAATAAGTCAACTCAGGTTATCTACTCAAGGTAGTATCGACTTAGGATTAATATTAAACAAACAAATTTACACACACACACACGCGCACGCGCGCGCGCACGCACACACGCACACACACACACACATATATATATATATATATATATATATATATATATATATATATATATATATATATATATATAAAGTGCGTAACATGAAAATTCTTCAAGTCCTGTAACTTTCAAAAAGCAGATGCTAAACAATGGAAAACATAATTCCGTATTTTTATTTATTTGTAAATAACTGCCACGTATCATCCAGGCGAACAAATGTTAATGGCACAGAATTATTGTATAAATCTTCGAAAGAATTGTTCAAATCATGTAATAGCCGAAAAAAGCCGGAATGAAAAATACTCTTGAGAATTCGTGTAAGTCCTAAAACAAAACAAACAATTTC
Organism: Acanthosepion esculentum; assembly: GCA_964036315.1. NCBI lineage: Eukaryota > Metazoa > Mollusca > Cephalopoda > Sepiida > Sepiidae > Acanthosepion > Acanthosepion esculentum. The sequence goes on along the minus strand of OZ038475.1, from coordinate 134,577,356 downwards.
TTAAAAGAAATAAAATATAATCAAAAAGAAATAAAAGAAATATAATATAATCAATTTAACAGAAGTACCCTTTCGGTCATTTTAATGAAACACGCATCAGTGATTTGTTGTTTTCCAATAATATATATATATATATATATATATATATATATATATATATATATATATACCAGCTGTACGAGCAAAATAGTCCGAAATATGTGTTGTTTTTTTTAAGATATTAAACATTTTGTAGTATGGACATCTATGCTAAAACACTATTTTGACAATGCAGCTGTTACACCCACTATATTATTTCAAGGCATTTTAGTTCATAATTGTATTTGAGAACCGACGCCAATTTTTATTTTTCTCTCAGACAAGGAAAGAAAAAGAAAATTTTCTTTGAGAAAATATTTTCTTTATTCAAATATGATTTATTCAAATACATCTATCCACTATAATAAAGCATAATGTGAAAAAAAAAATGTCGGTTGAATTATATATCCATTCATCATTTAGATATATATATATGTGTGTATATCAAAAGTGATGCCCATATTATTAGTAATCTTGTATTATAAATTACGCAGTATCTAATAAACATGCGTATACATAAGTTACCAGCGTTATTTTATTAAAAACTAAAAACAGAATCAGTTTCCATCGGGTTCTCTGCTGGTGAATGTGAAATTTTGCAGCGACATATTTAATATTTGTGAAGCGTTGCATTTCAGCTGTGACACCAGGTTGTTTCGCAGGGTGCATCTTCTTTTCGTCGAAAACTTGTGGCTTAATATCAGGAATGTAATTATTTAGTCGGATCTTACCAAAGAAATAAAACCGTGAGAGAAAATTGTAGCAGCCGAAAATTCTTATTTCGTCGCAACTTTCCCGTAAGGACCGGTTGTAAGCGAGCGAGGAAAAGTGAGGTGAGGTGAGTGTGAGTATAGTCGAAGCCACGTATACCTTGATTGTCTGTGGGAGGTCGGACCTATTTGGTTTTAGGCTGCATGGAACAACTGTATTTTAGAGTATCTAGCTTCTTTGCCCATCTGCTTTCGTCTAAAGTGTCAGTCATCAAGATGCCAGCATTCTTAATCCTCTACACTCAGCTCACCCCTTTTGTCAGAATATGTTTTACCATTTTTTTGTTTGTTTACTTTTTATAGGTATACGTCATATAACTGACATTATTGTCAGAACGATTATAATCAATACGATATCTTTAAAACCCTGCAGATATCTATCTATCTATCTATCTATCTATCTATCTATATATATATATATATATATATATATATATATATAAAAAGGAAGAGATTATAGTAGTTCCAACGAGAGAAAAGTGTGCATATTAAAAATAAAAGAGAAACCGCAAACGTTTTTGGTTGTAATGTAATTTTTTTTTTAAAATATTATGCTTTAATTTCCATAATTTTGCTACACGGGTTTCCGGTCTCGCAAACGTCATCAGGCAAGGGTGGAGATTTCAACATATTATTAAAAATAATAATTGTTTTTCTTATGTTAAAGTTTCTCGATATGAGACATTCTCTTTTTTGTGTGTTAGTGACACAAATGTCTTTCTTGAACTAGCAGTGAAATGTTCTGCCTGAAATGTTATAAAACAATGAAGATTGTTCCGGGAAATAGTGAAAGATTTATCGGCATTATCTTTTAATGACCACTGTGTGTACTTAGGTCTATTTTAATTTTCGTGTGTTTTTGTCAGAATGCATGTATATATGTATATTCCCTCCCCATACATACACACTGTCTCACTAAGAGGAATTAGTAAACACATTTCAACATATACACCCATGCAGACACACAAAAAACACACACCAACACACACACACCGTCCTATTACAAGGAATCAGTACATACACACATATACATACATACGTACATACAAATACATATACATCCCAAGTTACATGGAATCAGTATACATACATACATACACACATATAAACGTACATACATACACATATACATCCTAAGTTGTGTGGGGGTTGCGTGCGTGCCCGTCAGTAGTTCCCTTGCTTTTGTCAATATTTGTATATATATAGTCATATTCCACAGGTACCCGCATGTGAGCGTGTGTGCATGCATGTGAGCGTGTGTGCATGCATGTGAGTAGTTTGATCACTGTATTTGCCGATTATGTGCGCATATTTTGTTGTTTTTTTTTGGGGGGGGGGTTGATCTATTTAGTTCTGTTTGAAATTTGTTTATGAAGTTTTTTTCTTATATTTGTACTTAAGAATAATTCTCTGTTTTATATATTGGCATAATTTTAAATTTACCCTGGTTACATTGAAGATGTGCTGTGATACACACGTTTTCTGTTTTCTGGTAAGTTTATGTTGCTTTTGTGTAGGTGGCTGTGGCTCAGTTGTTAGCTGATACCTATATATGACTTCTTGCATTTTGTGCATTTGAGTACATAATTCAGATTTTTGGAGTTGCAGTTTAAGTTGTTATTTATAATGAATGTCGTTTTGCGATTTACAAAAGTGTAGGAGTTTCCTTCTATACTGATGCCAAAAAACCCAGATCATTTTTTGTTGCATTTTGTGACTCCATGTATTGTGTGTTGGTTAAAATTGGATGATATAAGGATGTGTTTTAGGTTTTTAGATTGTCGTTTGCTTTTAATTATTTTGGTTGTTTTTAGTATAATTTTCAGTTTATTATCCGCGCTAAGTGGGTCTAGATTTATTGTAATATCTGTGAATAGTTCTGGATTGTTTTTTTGTATTTTGTGACATATGCTAGAGTTTGTTCAACGTTACTTTTCTTTGTATTTCTAAGTTGATATATGGGAATTTTTTTGCGAGTTCAAAACTTTTGTTTATTCGTGTTGTGGGGTAGCCTCGTTTTATGTAGTTCTTCCAGGCGGTTTTTTTCGGAGGTGTTTATAAGTCACTATATTACAAACCCTACGTGTTAGAGATTACGGGAAGGATTTTAGGCAAATTTTTGTGTGATGGCTCTTGAAATGATGATATTCTTGGATGTCTGTAGGTTTGTGGTAGATATATGTGATTATGTTGTTTTTATATCTAATGAGTATAACTGAAAATGGTAATTCGTTGAAAATATATTCTATCGTGAATTTGATTTTTGGGTGTAATATTGAAGTAGAGTGTGGAATTAGTTCATATCACCCCATGAGGATTTCCAGAAAATGAAGCAATCATCTAATTGTTTTTTTTTATATTTTCCTCATATATTTCTTCTATCCTTTCATAGCGGTTGTCTTCTAGGTTAGCTAATGTTAGGGTAAGCATATGTTGTTGACATATTTGTTCCCATTGCAGTACTCAGTGTTTGGATATAATTTTGTTATCAAATGTGTTATTGTTTTGAATTAGGTCTATACTATCGATAATGGACTCGTTAGTGAATCTGGGATGTAGAATTTCTGGATGATTTTCAATCAAGAATGAGGTTGCATTTTTACCTGGTTCATCGGCTATGTTGCTGTATAGGCTACTAATGTCAAAAGATGTCATAAGTGTTCCCGGATCTACCTTTTGTGGTATGCAGCTAAGGAAATGAATATCGTCTCTGATGTGGCTTGTAATTTGCTTAGTAAATGGTGTGCAATATTATGTCTATTATGTTAGTGAGTTTACTAATTAGACGGGTTAGTCCTGCTACTATGGAAGTATATGTATATATATGTACGTCTGCATGCATGTATGTGTGTGTATGTACTGATTACTTGTAATAGTATGGTGTGTGTGCGTGTTTGTGTGTGTATACGTGTGCGTGTATATGTGTGTATATGTACAAATGTGTTTATTAATTCGATGTAGTGAGACAGTGTGTATGTATGGTGATGGAATATACATATATATACGCATGCTGACAAAAACACACGAAAATGGAAATGGATCTGACAACACACAGGGATCATTAAAAGATAAGAATGCCGATAAATCCTTCACCATTCCTCGGACCAATCTTAATTGTTTTATAACACTTCAGGCGGAATATTTCACTGCCTGTTCAAGAAAGACATTTGGGCCACTAACACACAAAAAAGAGAATTTCTCATATCGAGAATCTTTAACACCAAAAAACATAAGAAAATATTTAATTATTTTTAATAATATGTTGAAATATCCAACCTTTGCCTGATGACGGTCGCGTAACCGGAAACGCGTGTAGCAAAATTATAGAAATTAAAAAATAATTTTTTTTTTTTTAAATCCACATTACAAGCAAAAACGTTTGCGGTTTCTCTATCTTTCTGATATATATATATATATATATATATATATATGTGTGTGTGTGTGTGTGTGTGTGTGTGTGTGTGTGTGTGTGTGTGTGTGTGTGTGTGTGTGTGTGTGTGTGTGTATACATATATATATAGAGAGAGACTGAGAGAGATATGATAGAGAAAAATTGTGATATACACAGTAATAAAAGTATATATATATATATTTATATATATATATATATATATATATATATATATATATATATATATATATATATATATAGTCGAACCTAATGAGCCAGACACACCTACCAAGGTTTCACTTAGGCAGATCGTCAGGGTCGGCCAGCCGACCCTGACGATCTGCCTAAGTGAAACCTTGGTAGGTGTGTCTGGCTCATTAGGTTCGACTAGGTTTGCTCTACGCTTGTATTGAGCTCTTTAGTTAGTTGTTTACTCGTATCGGGGTTTTTTCTTTGGGCCTTGAACCTGTATCTGTGCGATTATTTTCGACAGACTTTCATATTCCTGGCTCTTTCTATTTTTAAAACCTTTTTTTCCTTCTTGATTGATTTGGCTATTTTTAAATCAAGAGTTCGAAGGTTTTTCGACACGAGTATAGTTACCTATATATATATATATATATATATATATATATATATATATATATATATATATATAATATAGATTATTTATCTTTTCCTAACTTTGTTTAAGAATAAAGATAAATTGTGAAAATATTTGAACTGTTTATGGCCAGCATATCTAATATAAAATATACAAGTTATAGTTCATATAGCAATATTATGTTACCACAATATTCCATAGATTTTTAGCGGATTTTTCAAATTTTGCATTATATTATTAAATAATATGATTGTGATGTCGCTAAAGTTGCAATTAAATATTATGCCATCATGTGTATAACGATAATGATATTATATGTGATAAGCTTAGTAGAGATATACTTAAATTATTTGCATAATGAAGTAACGAAAATATAAAGGTTAAATATTGATTTTTAAATGTAATTTATCCACTGCTCTTGCATTTCCTAGGATAAAACTAAATGCATTGCCTCCATTTGTACATTAGTCTTCCACCAATTTATAAATTCTTCACAATTTTTTCACCAGACGTTATAAAGGCGCTAAGCACCCACTGTTTATATAGAAATAGGATAATCAGTATTCCATGTAACAGAAAATGACGATTAATGTCGTATTTACATTTTTAAAAATTGTAGGTGGCAGGAAAATGAGAAGCCGGAATCGCCTACTACAGGTGGTAATTGCAAGAGAAAAAAAATTAGAATGGAACAAATGCTTACACTTTGCATTTTCAGAAGTAAAACGAGGAACACTAACATTAACTCCAGGATGTTGTGAGATTAAAGATTAAAATTCATAGGAACAGCTGCCACGAAAATATTTACAGAAAACTATAGGGGCGTTATATTAAGGCTGTGGTAAAGCTATTGAAATCATGATGCCAGTTCAAATTATTCTATGAATGTTGTCAAGTATACCTCGGTATTTTGCATATGTACTACACAAAATCTATCAAAAATATTAACGGCATGGCCAAATGGTAGACTTGTAAATATACAATTTCACGTGATAAAAATTGTCTAGTGCGACAGAAGTAACCATCTTTTTCGTAACATCAGATATAACAATTGACGTTGTTTATTCTGTTCAGTTCATATCAGCGAACAACTTTATATCAAGAAGACGCAGTGAATTAGTGTACTGGGCGTTAAAATCAGTCAAGCTGACGTCAGACGAAAAATCGTACTTGAAAAGGGTAAGATAGAGTGAGTAGTTTTGTAAAGGAGGCGTTGAAATCTATAGACCATTTATTGCTTAAGTGTGTAACAGGTTCCTTTTAAATATTCGCTGCTTTTCATTTTATCGAATCTACTAGAACTACTGTAAAAATAAGAAATCATAGTTTTCTGATCAACATAGATACCAAATCGAGAGCTGACATTGTAAGTATATTAAAAGAAAACAAAAACAACCGGTTAATCAAGCAAACATATTTTTAATCCGATTGTATACACGTATTTATTACATAACTTACCTGAATTTATGACTGTACATAATAATGTTTTTTCAAAAGTCTGGGTTATCAAAGCCTCAAATAATGTCATCTTAGTTCAATCTTGAAATCCACTCGATTGATTGAAGTTTGTTTAACGGCATATCAACACGTTTTGAGTCATTTAATACCGAAATTTTATTTACATTGGAGCTTGGAAGTAATAGTATATTATATGTTATTCTGCTCTCACAATTGTATAAATGTTAGATTGTAATAAGCTTTTGTGCATATATATTTTTGTGTCGACATAATTACGTGATGCTGTGATATTGATCAATTCTCATCATAAGCGAGAGAGTAAACAATCAAATTTTATTTTCTGAATAAAGCAAGCAATTTAAAAAATAATATACCTTATATTTAACACTGTTTACATTATTCGTAATATTGTCTTCATCTTTGTCGCCATATTTATTACAACGTTTCGGATGTTGTACGCTCCGACCTTCTTCAGGTGGTTGGAATGTCCAACTGAACCATTTATTTCGCTCACAGGGGTAGACTCTTCTAGGTCCACGTGCCAACCACCTGAAGAAGGCCGGAGCGTGCAACGGCCGAAACGTTGTAATAAACATGGCGACAAAAATGAGGACAATAGTCCGAATAATATAAACATTGTACATCATACCTCATCTCAGAAATATAGACAGATATTAAATTTTACATTCTGAATTAATTCTACCCGAAGAAGTGTTTTTCCACCTGTACATTCTTATTTTGGCTATAAAAGGCCCCCCCCTAGTGGAATTGTGCATGGCTAACCTTAAAAAAACAAACAAAAAAAAAACTAATAATGTTTATTCTCGTATGCCTCATCTGGAATAGCTCCCTAGTAAGCGAGAATCAATTTTCGTCCTCTCACGTTTATTCTCATTCTGATATGAAGAGAATATCTTCAGTGCATTGAAATTAATATTCCGGTTCGATTGACAAAGACTATTTCTTTGACTGTATTTAATGGCGGGATTAAATTAATCTCTATCTTATCCGTGAATTTCAGGAAGACTCGAGGAAGAGTATCTGGCGTCTTAGAGATATTTGTTTCATAATTTACACGACAATGGAAAAGATACAACAATAATGTGTGTAGAAATTTAAAAACACGGCAAAAGTCCAAGAAAAGTGAAATATAACAGAGCTAATATCTGCATTGGAAACTAAGACAACAATATAGAGAAAGGCACGCATCAGTACCTATCTCCTTTTGATAAAACACGTTATTACAAAGATTTTGCTCATATAAGTATGAGCAATAACATTTATTATATAGTTATATATATCCTTCCTGTCGATAATTAGAATTGGAGTGAAACAAAATATTTTTAAGCACAAAGGAAAATCCAACTTTCTAAAATAGCGAGTTTATCTGCGTGAAAATGAAAACATTGTTGAATTTCTTTAACAGTAGTTTTTCTTTTTTTAAAATTAGGTTTTTACTCAATATAACTTTAATTCTTTGGCGTTTTAAATAGTTTAGTTTCGCAAATTATACAAATGAAATTTTTTGTATTGTTCACTTTCAGAAGTAACATGTATAACAATTTATTTTTGGTGATTTTCATAACCACTACTGAAGTCTAGTTGTCTATAGAGGTAAATAGAACCACATTTTACAATATACGAAATAATGCAAACAAATGAAATCACAAAAAACAAATCACATGTGTAGTAATTTTGAAGTCAAACATATTTTTATGTGCATATTATGTTTGACTTCAAAATTACTACACATTGTTTTTTAACGTGAAGCTTATAATCAAGTCAAAGCTCACATTAGTTAAAAAGTAAAAATTATTTGAAACCTGAAGCAAAGTTCCGATAATTTTTAGGTAAGTCTATATTTCAACATCTCAAATTTCGAAGTAAATTTCATATTGCAATAAATCATTACTCAATATATTTGGAAAACTGGATTCATTTTTACCGTGCTTAAAAATTGAGAATTACCGATACTTTTTTAAAGTGGAATATACAGAGAACCTAAAATATGCTCACACACATGATACATCGATTTAATATATATTGTCCCACAGAAGGACTTACAATTGCGACCTCGCACATTAATGTTACTACATCTCAGTCTACGGGAAACAACTATAATTGCAGACTGCCATTAGGACTAAATTTTAAGCATGAATAAACAGTAAATGAGACAGGAACGTGAAAAATTTCTATGGAATTTCTATATATTACAACCTGATTAAAACATCAAAAGTCCTCTTGGCGCCTCTTACATATATAAATATATATATATATATATATATATATATATATATATATATATATATATATATATATATGTATATATATATTTATATATATATATATATTTATATATATATATATGTGTATATATATATATATATATATACATATATATATATATATATATACATACATATATATATATATATATATATATATATATATATATATATATATATATATATATATATATATATATATTAGAGTAGGTTACTTTTTCACTTTTTTTAAATATCGAAAATAATAATGTACCGAAAGTTGTGTATAGATCTATTAAGTACTGATACAAAAAATTAGATCTGACATTTCAACGTTTTTGAGCATTTGGCATCAAAGTTCGTAGAGAAAAAATGGACTGAAAAATCCTCGATTTTGCAAGATTTGGACTAAATATTGATAAAAAAAAAACAATTTCACTATTTAAATCAGGGAATGTTGTTATTTTGTTTATCAAAATGAAATAAAATGAAGAAATTTTAAGTAAACTTCAAATTGAAAATCTGCCCCCTACCATAATCACTGAGGATTTTGAAATACTGTTTTTTACCTTATGAATTAAGCAGTATTAGTTGAATACATTAAAAAAATGATTTTTTCTGTTATGAATGAAAATAAAACAAACAAAAAATATTGAAAAATAAAGAATAGTTTAATAGGGCTTAATATCTAGATTGAAATGGCTCCATATAAGAGCCGTCAGACGAAATTGATTGTCTGAATTTCCGACACAAACCTTTTGCTATTATGTTCTGGTGCCTTGCTTCAAATCCATACACAGATTGCGAAGCTTCTGTTGTTAACTTGACTGCCTGTTCCACGCCCTGAGGATGTTTGGGCAAATCTGACAAGTCAAGCTTCGTACCATTTCATAATTATTACAGAAGTTCATTTTCAGAAATTTCTTCTGTGAGTGGTGGTTCACAAACTCCACTTAATGACAGATCTATTAACTGTGCCCAGTACATAGCTTTAAAATTGATAGTTGTGATTCTTTTTAATGTTTTCTTGCTTTGCTCTCCACTCTTGAAACAATATAAAAAATAATTTGATTTATTTTTCAAAAAATGCACTCTGTACTGCTTAAATATTTATGGTGAAATTAGATAAAATCATTAAAATGATTCCCTAAATCGGCATAAATAATTTAGTCAGTTTTATATTAATAAATATTTACTAACCTAATGGCCAAAATTCTTTTTATAGCTTCTTCGCTCACTTCCAGATTTGACCATTGAATATAAGATATTGTTAGGCAGTAAGGCGAAAGCATTGTATTGTATACTTTTCAATGTGAACTGTTGGATTTTATATACTTGCTTCCTAATTCTTTGAATCATATTGAAAATATACATTTGATGATTGTGGTACTTGTTATTTCTTTTATTTTCGAACCAGCAAATGGCATACACATTCACAATAAAATTTATTAAACTGTGGAGTTTGGTTGAAATATTTCGTGGGTATGCACCATGAGTCCATAGACACATCAGACTGATGCCTAAAGTTAACCACCTTGCCTGGTTTAATGGACTAATTTTCCATGATGCATATCTAGAGTCCACCTTACCTCTAGAAATACCCACTGTATATTCATAAATGAGTCTTTGGTCACAACTAAGGTTATCTGCATTTTCAACTTTAAAAACAGAATCCAGAGGACTGCCAACAGTTGAAAATGATATTTGGGGTAAATTATAGTAATTATTTGCAGGTAATGTACCCAATGGACCATTATGGCATAGCTTTTTGTGGTACCATCTACATGTTTAAAAAGAGCGCTAAACGGAAGTTTACTTTGTTGCTAAGAGCAACCAATAGTGTGAAGATTTCTGTTAAATTTTCTTTCTAGAGGTGCAGCAAATCCGCCTTCACAGCCTGAATTGGCATTAGCGTTTGTCAACAAGGATAGCCTTGATAGTGCTCACATTGTTGAATTCATGCAAAACATCAGCCACTTGCTCAGCAAGAACCACACCAGTTGCACCAATATTAGGAAGAACCCTATGTGTCAGATATTCACTTTCATATGTCATCTTTGTGAAAGTCAAGTGGCGTTCTTGTCACTTGTTTTTTTTCCAGTCTTCTCTCCATTTTCCTTCACTATTTCATTCTACATTAGTGTCTCTTTGTCAGTTCTCACATCAACTCCAATACAAAGATTTTCCGCCTTTTATCATGCTGTAGGTCATTTGTTTTCGCTTTAGCCTTTGCTCTATCAATTTTACATTTATCTATCCAAGAGCAATTCATTGGCAAGGCTGGCTCCAAGATTGAACGATCCATCACCCCTGATCAACTCAACAGCATACCATGGAATTTTGATAAGGCTATCATAGTCTTATCAAAGTTCCACCGTATGCTAGGCCCTTTGGGATGATTTTCCTGCCATTTTTATTAAAATATCTGACAAAAAATATATGTTTTATCAGAAATTACACAAAAATATTCTTCAAAATAAATTGAACAATAAAGTTTGAAATGCATTAAAAGTAATAATGTTTATTTACCTTAAAGTAGTTTTAGTTCCGGGATTAGATTGTAAACAGGCGGTTTAATAAAACACACTAATTTTGAAAATATAAACTAATTACAATAATTATAAAAGTTGTATTTTTTACATAGTTATGTATATTTGGATGAAAAATACAATAGATATTTGTGCTAGTTAAACGCGTAAACAGTAAACAAAAATAAAACGAACTTGCAAGAGGAGGTAATTACTACCGGTAAATACGGAAAAATATCCAGTAAAAAAGACGCGCTTCATAAGTATTTATTTGTATTTTTAACTAAATATTTTACTGTGGTTTATTTTTTTATTTTTAGTAATTTCATTTAATTTATTAAGAGAATAGTTATAAACTCAAAAATATCCATTATTAGACGTTATTTTCTTCTTTTCTTTTATTTTCTTTAAGACTCGGTTTAATTTAACCTACACATGTTTCCGGTGACACCGACATGATGATAAAATCGCAATTTCTTTTGTCTTTCAGTTCGATTCCTCAAATAAATACGAAATTTTGAAGAAAAATATTTTTTGTAGTAATTTTTGACGTTATTTTGCAACTTTCCTCGAATTATTCTTTTTACCTTTACAAGATCGACCTACCCTTATATATATATATATATATATATATATATATATATATATATATATATATATATATATATATATATATATATATATATATATATATATATATTGTGACATGTTAACTGTTAAATAAAAAATACACTAAATCTAATAAGAGACCCACTTGTTGTGTTTCGTCTCTTCTTTTTTTTTTTACTTAACTACCTATCTGGACTGAGTCGTGTTTCGCTTAAGTGAGGGCTGAAAAGGAATTTGAAGAAGCTTGACAACCAAAAAAATGACCTAAGAAATAGCAGGAAATTAATTTGTGGTTACTTATCAACGCTCGATTGACATACATCAGTAACTGCGATTGAGCATTGTAAAATTAGTTTTCCGACGAGTTATAATGACAATTTTTTATTTTTTTAATAGACTCTTCTCATGAGGCCGTGTGTGATGAGAAATACATCCACAAGCCTATTTCATTACTTGTTCAGTAGAGGCAGTTTCATAATTGTAAATACTAGCATAATATTATATTATCATGGAACTTTATGCGTACTCAATGGAAAACTGAAATTCTCAAATTTTTGCATTCAAATGTTAAATGATTGAATTAAATTTTACTCCGCATTTTATGTTTTCTATTTTAAAAATAAGATCGTAAGTTCAACACGTTATTCTGGGAGTAATTTTTGAAAGGATGATTTTAAAATAAATTTCCCCATCGGATATTCTCACCACATTATATATGTATTGATTTATGCTTCACATATTAATATTTAATTGAAATGTTTCTACGCTTTCTTAGTAAAATTAAAACATTTTTCTTAACGAAAGTAGAAGAAATTACGTGCCATATTTTGCAGTTGTTTGTACATATATGTAAATACACACATACATACATACACACACACACGCATATATAGTGGATACACGTTTTTGAGTAGACTTCATGTTTCGCAAACTGTTTGTATTATGAAGGCGATGGGCATGGTCATTGATAGTATGGAAGACGTCGACAACGATCAGACAGTCTAATGCTGGAGTCGTGGTTTGCACTGAAGGCTGGAACGAGTAGAGATGAAATGAATGTACACAGCGACCTCGAGTGATAGCATCTTCTTATGAATTCGTTGCAATCGATACATTTACTCCTGTGTGGGGCGATACAGCTATAACAGATGATGCGCCATCAACAGCAGGCGAACTGTAAGTCTTTGGGCGCAGATCCATGGTATCTCCAGCCCGACCTATGCCATGTCTCACATATCTTATAATTATTGCCAGGAGTTCGGTATTTTAGAACCTTCTACCTTGCGAAGACCTCTTATGTTTGGGTGGATTTTTAATACTTTATCAGATTCCAGTTGAGATAATGACTAGTGTAGAATTTCAATTTCAGTCTTCTTTGTCAGGCGGTCAAAAATAGGATGGCTACGGCAATTTGGACCTAGATTTAGGAATTTCTTCAGGTCATCTGCAGATTTATGGCCAGACAGATTTATATTTTTATCACTCCTATTGCGACGTAGAATGTTTACTCGGCATAAGTTGAAATGATTTTAGTAATGATTTCTCTCTATTTACGTTCATCATTAATACTTATGGAGATATGGCACTGTACGTCATTTTAGTCGGTGTCAGTGAAAGTATTTTATAGTATCTCACTATGTTTTACATTTAATTATTTAAATTTATATTTTATTTTCGGTTGTTGATATTTGTCATAAAACAAGACATTTTTTTAAATGATATATTATATTGCTTGCTAGTTGTCGTGTTATCTAATCGAATAATTGTATATTTTTGTAGCAATTCATCTTCAATAATATCTACTATGACTACGGCCAGAACGTGCTGAACATGTTCTGATAATATCCCATGACCCTAATTACGCATAAAACATATTCACATCCAGCTGAAAATAAAATTTTAAAAAATCATTGGTAATGGTTAAAAGAATAGCCGAAAGCGTTTGAATATACAAAACATCTGGATAATATTTACACATTTTATGCCCGGAAAATGAAGATATACGAAAGAAAGAAAAAAATAAATAAAATGCTAAACTGCAGTTCCTTGTTAATCGTATATATAATTGCAACATGCATATCTTTATTTCTGCTTCATAATTTAAAATTTTGACTTAAATAATTTTTGTATTTCATAACATTTTATGAGTACTTTATTTACTGCGGTTAATTAAGGTTTGGTGAACTTTGCCAGACCGTGTTTTTAATCATTTTTCCACAATCGTAATAAAATAGATTAAGTCAGAAATGGCTGCTGAGTTTTAGAGAATGTGAGAAAAGAAAATTGTGTTAAGGAGTGAGTACAATAAAAGAACATGAATTAAGTAGACAGCAGATAACGATTGTCATTACATTTACATTTTTGACGATTAAAGATGACTGGAAAGCAAGAATACGAAAGAGATTTTCACAAGAAAGAAATGCAATATGTAAACTTATAAGCATAGAACTCATGGTTACATCTAAGAAATTTACCTACAACATGATGCCGTTTTTTGCTAATTAGATACTAAGGATAAATACAGAAAGTCTACGTACCATAGAGGAAAGTACATCAGAAAAATTACCATGAAAATATTTATAAAAATGACACGGTGAAACAATATTACAGCGGTGAGAATGTGACTGAAGCAAAGATACTAGTTCACGACCAACTACATTTCAGATTCGTCTGTGGATTTTATAAAGAATCGCTAGAAATATAAAAGTAATTTGGCTACAATTTCAAAGCAAGTATGAATGACAGAATAAACATGTAAGAAAAATTATCTAGCACGAACCAGAGAAACAACTTTCTTAGCAGCAACAGAAGCACTGAATTCAACATATATTCACTTCATGTTAGCAGAAAATCTAAGCCCAAGAAAGCGTAACGTGCGCCATCCTACTTTTGAAAATCAAAATGGTTCTCACCGATCATATAAAGAATGCATTTTATTTTTTAGATGCGTTGAGATAAGCAAGCGATTAATTAAACCAGAACAAAAGATTTTAGGTTAATTTGTTGATCAGCTGCCAATTTCAAATTATTAAACCAATAAGGGTTATTTTTAAGATATGTCATCAGTATTGTTAACTAATTTAGAACTGATGACAACAAGAAGGTCATTGATAATTATAATTTAAAACGTCGGTCCAACAATAGAGCCCTGATGAAAACCTGCATTAATGAAAGAAGTTCTCGAAAAGTGATAATCCCACATAACATTAATTTAGCGATTTAATACGAAAGACTAAATCAGCTGAAAACTTCGTCCAGAAATAGCATAAGCTTTCAACTTGTGAAGAAGACTAGTATGCCAAACACTTTCACGTGCCTTCGAGATGTCCAAAGCAATAGTCCGAGCTTCATCATTCTTATCTAAACTTGACTGACTGTTTCGTCAATAATCTTTAATACATTAACAGTTGAAGTGAAAGACATATTGCTTATCTGAAAGAAATGTGGGCGATGTGAGGTACTTGATAATAGCCACTAGTATTTTGCTAAAAGAAGGTACAATACTCATAGGCCAATAGACAGGCGATTTGCCTGAGTTCTTAAAGACAAGAACTACAGAAAGAGATTTCCCTGAAGAAGGAGAGTAAAATGCATCAATAAATTTACTGTAGAATTTAGAGAGAAGAGGAGCCAGTTGGCGAACACATTTTTGAGGACAGCTGCATGAATTGCATTATTACATGAGACTATATTATTTGTTAAAACTTGTTCAAACATACTCTGTAGGTCATGTAAGATAATGGACATATTCCATGTATTGAAATTAACAAATAAGAAAATAGTTCAATTCTATTCTGTTTAAGTTAGTATGTTAAAATAATAACAGAGATACGTTGTAAACATCTTGTTAGTTGCCTTATTTTATAAGATTCTAAAGATCAAATACGTTAATTATATGTTTTGTACCCAATGATCTGCTGCCAACTATCCCATAAATTCACAGAGAGATTCATTAATTTCTAGATAAAATTTAATCAAATACTTAAATCCTTGTACAGAATATCCTATCATATCGTGTGTATACTTTTTTCAATTGCACTAACAAGGAAAACCAGACTTGGGAGATTGAACTTTAAATAGTGGCTTTGTATAATTGTTATATGCTAACCATCCTGCCGCCAATATTAATATAAAAAATGACTAGCAAACATAAAAATGATTTGACATAAAAATAAACGACTTAAAAATACGTTATCATTCAATATTAGGCATAATAATAAAAGTTGAATAGAGGAGAAACATTATATATGAGCGTGTGTGTATGTGTGTGCGTGTGCACGCGTGGGAAGACGGAAAAAATCCACTTAAACGAAACAAACTTCTTACCGAAAGATTCGTGCAGCTGATAGGAAAACAATATAAATTTCTGTCTAAACATTAATTTAATTTCAAAAAACTTGTGAAAAAATTGTGAAATTTAATCGTCTTAGAATACTTTCCAAAGGTCAATATTAACCCTTTGAGCCCTGCGTTTCTGAACAAATGTAACCTTTCAAAATTCGCAAATAATTGGTATGTAATGATTTAGAGTATATAAAAATACTCACTTCAACCGGTGATTGAACCTTAAATTTATTTTTCTCTACTTCTGTTCACGCGGTGGCTGAGCATTACATCATTTTTCACTACCACCGGTAAAGCTGTGGTTAAAACTCAAAATTTTAAGAGGCACACCCACCCGCACACAAAGTAAACCTTCACAAATATACATGTACGCACGGTGAACACACACACACACACACATATATATATATATATATATATATATATATATATATATATATATATATATATATATATAGAGAGAGAGAGAGAGAGAGAGAGAGAGAGAGAGAGAGTGAGAGAGAGAGAGAGAGAGTGAGAGAGATGTTTCTATGGATAAATTGCCGTCTATATAACGTAACAATTAAAATAATACTGACATCTCATTTTAAAAGATTTTTTTTAAGCTTATCACCCCAAGCAAGGGTGGAGGCCACTAGCACGCAAGGGCTTACAGAAGGTTTGGTGAAAGAGCAGATAGGAGTGGTAAAGGAGAGGATGCGGAGAAAGATAATGTATCGATCAAGGCAAGGGGGTTACAGAAGATTTTGAGCGAGAGCAGATAGGAATTAAAGGTGAAAGTATGTGGAGAAGGGAAATGTATAGATCAAGGCAACTGGAGATGTCGATTGACGTTACACTTAAATAGTTGTAGATTGTATTTGTCAGGGAAACAGGAATAAGGAAGGGAGTTCCACAGGCGAGATGTATGAGACATGAAGCTATTGGAGTAGAAGAGACGTCTACATCTAACAGTTTCAACGGTGAAGGGGTGGGAACGGGATGCCAGCCTCGTAGGACTTTTAAATTCATGAGGCCTAGGAACCAGCGAAAGCAGCCCCTCGGAGCAATTACCGTGAAAGTATTTGTAAAAAAGACAGAGCGAGGCAACGTCGCGTCTGTGAGAGAGCGACTGCAGACGAGATGACAGATCAGGGCCAATTACATTGCATATCCGTCTCTGGATCTTATCAAGAACCCTGAGGCAAACAGCAGGGGCTCCAGACATATATGGCAGCAATACTCCATGCAAGGGCGAATGGTCGATTTATAGATTTGGAGGATCGATTCCGGGGAGAAAAATTTCCTGGCAGCAATACTCCATGCAAGGGCGAATGGTCGATTTATAGATTTGGAGGATCGATTCCGGGTAGAAACATTTCCTGGCTCGGTACAGCTCTCGAGAAGTTGGTCTTCAGACATTCTAATGGGATGCAGGGACGGATCCTTGCGGTGGTTAATAAATAGCAGTTTTGTTTTAGAAGCGTTAAAGTTAACCATCCATTTCTTGCCCCAGTTCACAACCGATTGGAGGTTCTTTTCTATTCGAACTGCCAGGTTAACTTTGTCAGGATCACTAGATTTGTTTGAGGCAGGAGTAAATTGTGGTGTCGTCCGCATAGATGCCGACTTGGACCTACCAAAATTAAACAAAACAAATACTTGAAATACAAAAGAGTAAATTTTTCTATATTTTTTCCTATAAAATCGCCATTGGCTTTAACCACGAGCTCCAGTCGATTTCGGAATCTCCTGCAACTCTTATGAGTGGACTTCCTGTTTAAGTTGATGAATGCCGCAATAATCTTTGACTTCATCTAATGTTTGGTGTCACAAGGAGTTTTGTTAATCTCTCGCTCAACTGTGCCACAAACATAATAATCAGTGAGATAGCAGTATTGGTAGTTATGTGAACAGATATAACGGGTGATGTGGTTGCAGAAATTGTCTGACCATGTTCTCCTGCTTGTGTGTCATGGTCCAGAATAATGATTCCAGACATAAAATATTCCAGCAAATATCCTCTTGATCCAGATGAGCACTACCTGATCAAGGCATTTGCTGTAGTCCTCCCTGTTAGAGTTTTTTGCCGTCATCAACAAATTTGGGAGTTCTTTTCTTATCGGAATGATGGAAGTGTGTTTTCTTAGCTGTCACACATTCGTAATCACCATTAGATTGAATCGTCTGTAGTGTCCTCAGATTAACACTGAAACACCCTGAAATGTTCGTACTGGCGTTTCCGGTGCGCATGGCTAGCAGTACTGCATGCCATTTCCAAAATTATTGCGGTGTGAATTGCGTCATGGTGCTCTTTTACACACAGACGGTGCCTAACTGACCTTAATATACAGTGCAGTCGAGAAAATTCCAAAACAAACAACACGCATGCTCGAAATTAAAAAAGTAAAATTGCGACAATTTACTCGACGCACCACGTGTGTGCGCGTACGCGTGTGTCTGTGTGTGTGTGTGTGTGTATATATATATATATATATATATATATATATATATATATATATATATATATATGTATGTATGTGTGTGTGTGTGTGTGTGTGTGTGTGTGTGTATATATATTAATACATGTTTCATTAAATAATATAGATAAGTGTTGTCTATATATTTTATGTAAGTTTTTTTCATATAGTCTGATAAGCTTAATAACATTATCATTAAACAATGAAAGAAAATCACAATATTGATACATATTTTTTTTAATCCAATCTAAGCTTTCGGCTTACATAACCATTATCAAAGATGACAATTACACAATATATTTAAGTTCGTTGGAGATACAATCTCCCAAAGGGCACCTGAATTTGTAAACTATGTTGGTTTTTTTCAAATCGCTAACCGGGGGAGAAGAATCATTGCGAATAATTGAGTTGGATATACTAGATTTAGTGTAGTATATAATTAACTTAATTTTTTTTTGCTAGGATCTGTTGTAGATATGTTAGTATTTACTAATTATTTTAGTATATTTTCATCTTGTTTATAATTAGTATGCATTTGATTACGATATAGGAGATTAATATGTTTGAGATTAGTAGAAGCAGTATTATGTACTATTTGCTTAGTATTGAGATTTCTAAGAAAGTATCTTATTTGTTCATCAATTATATAGTTTGGAAAACTATTATTAGCAAGAATGAACTAAAGAATATAAAACAAATACTTGTTAATAATAGTTTACCAAACTATATAATTCAGGTGCCCTTTGGGAGATTGTGTCTCCAACGAACTAAATAATATCTATGTTTGTCACACCACAAACTCGCTTTCACGACCCTTGACACTACATTTGAATGATAACTCTAACATTTTTAGGCATTTAAAACAACATGCCTGGCCGCATACACAATTCCGGAAAATCCTCGTCGAAAACACAACTATACTTAAACATGAAAACAATAAACAAAAACTAAAAATTCTTGAAGCTATATACATAAAACAGTTGAAACCTAACCTGAACAAAATAAACTATGAAATCTCCAAAAATATCCTTAAATGCCTATAATTAGTAACAGAAGTGTTTGGTTCATACCAACGGCTTTCCATACTCAATACTCATCGGATTCACTCTCGCGTGGTCATGTGTGACGTCATGAGCTGTTGTGCGATTTTCGCTTTCAGCGTTTTATATGCACGTGTTTATCGTTGCTTGGAAATCATCCATGTAAACAAATAAGACTATCATCAATTTCTTGTTCGTGTATTGCTTAAATATATTGTGTAATTGTCATCTTTGATAATGGCTTATGTAAGCTGAAAGCTTAGATTGGATTAAAAAAAATATGTATGAATATTGTGATTTTCTTTCATTGTTTAATGATAATGTTATTAAGCTTATCAGACTATATGAAAAAAACTTACATAAAATATATAGACAACACTTATCTATATTATTTAATGAAACATATATTAATGAAAAAATGCTGCCTAAATACACACAATAAAAATATATATATATATATATATATATATATATATATATATATATATATATATATGCACTCATGTGTGTGTATGCTTACTTTCGGTTATACTTGGTATTATTATAGATATTACGCTGAAATTTTATATTAGTTCTTCATTTAGTCAAATTATTGATCTCCTTACAATGAAACATTAGATCAACAGAAGTAAAGACACGATGTCTTCAGTGCTTTAGAATTTTAGGCAGATAAATTAGTAATCATACTCACTTCCATAAAGTCACGATATGCCTAAGGCCATCGAGCGAATTATATATCACTCGATGGCCGACGTTTGGGTGTATGTATGTGTTTCCGTGTGTGTCTGCTTGTCATAATGTGAGTATTTTGTAAATACTTATTATTAAACAGACAACATCATTATTGGTATGGATAAATCTTACTCATTTTAGATTAGCGTACACGGCTATTATTCAAATATCTTTCATATAAAAATCTTACGATATTGCAAGTTATTACATTCTGTATTCACAAATGTGATTTGAATGTTTATATTCGGCGACAATGTGAACATTACCATACACAAAATGACTTATTATTTTAAAAATCTATGGAAATGCAAGGCTCGATTTAAAAACTCATCTTTATTTCTATGCGTTTACAGAAGTCTAGTAAAGTGAATATGCAATAATTATATTAATTGCAAGATGCTACTACTATTGTAAGCATTAGTAATTTATGAATGATAAACTATAAATAATTTAATATATATACTAAAATATGTGTTGATAGAACTTGTACGAGAATTCGACGGGGGATCTGTTATGATGTTTCAAGCACTTTCCAATATAACAGCTGTCATGGCGGGCAACAGGAATGTAGATAAATACACTATCTTATTTCCCTTAATTAAACACGGGACTTTGCTAAGGAACGACAAAAGGTCCTACATGTAATACTGGAATGTTTGATTCATATCGAAAAAAAACTCCCATTATGCCGAAACATTTATTAGGGACAAACAGTCAGTAATCAGATATAGTTCAGTGATTAAAAACAGGAGAGAATAAGGGGAAATACAAAGTTTATTTTTCTTAATGGATTTCTTGAACCTATAAATAGATGGTAATAAGCGAAACTGAAAATGCAAACGAGGCTTTAAAGCTGGAAGCTACAATCTTAACAGTATATGATACGATTATTTCACTCTGCTACTGAGAATGAAAACTAAATTTATGCTTATACAAATGTTAAAACAAAGCAAAAGCAAATGACGATTATCTGTTTAGGATTTAATGGATGGTCGTCGGCAATAAAAAGAAGAAAAAACAGCCCAGGGAGTGATCTACTTAAAGAAAGCAAACAGGCACATATATAATCGTAAATCTGACGGATACACGATGGCGTAATAATATTTCTGTTTAAATCAACCCACATTACAGTATTCTTCTGCACGACATCTATAGAGAGTTCTGAGAGGATTATCGAACAAACAGGTATATCAGCTCATGATGAATTAAAAAATTTCTCAAAGCTTACACAAATATTTTCTTACTGTTACAAAGGGTACATTTGATCGCAGACAACGGAAATATTTGCCTACATGAACACAGTAACACCTTATGTCCCACAGGCTTCGAAGCCCTTCAGATAAGAAATTCTACTATAGAAAAAAATCCCACAATGTCATAAGGGCTGAGGCAAAACTAGATATTCTTTTTAACCATTTCACTCAAGTAAGGCAATAAATTCATTAAATACTAGGTAGTAGTTGAGATATCATCAATTTAGAGGTGTGCTGGCGAGATGTAACTTTAATATTATCTCAACAATTTCTTTCTGGCATTTCTCACTTGTTGAACTTCCTTCTGTCTCAATGTTTTCCAGCACATATTAATCTGCAAGTAATTAAATTCTATGTCAATCGTTATCTACTGTCCTACTAATTACTCTTTCTTCTTGGCGCATATTATTAATAGTTTTGTTCCTAAGTCTTCCAAATCCTCTGATTCCTTGTCTCTTATTTGCTTTAGTACATTGCGTGGAGTGATCCTGAGGAAGAAAAACAAAAACAAAAAAATGAGTGTAAAAGTAAAAGAAAAAAAGAAAAACATATTTATGGAGCGAGAACCATACGTGGTTTAAAAATCAAATCAGATCTTTGGAGGACTGTACGTGTCTAATCTATAAGTACAAACGAAAATAAATAAAACTTTCAAGACGAAGGTCTGTATTGGCATATTTGAATTAAATATGTGCTTGAACGTTATCAAAGATTATATTTTATCTATTTTAAATACCATGATGAAAACTTGTTCTTAAATGAAAGACACGACGAGAAAGGTCTTGTCACAAAAAAGAAAAGAAACCTCCTTAATATTCACTATCAAACAAGTTTATTTGAGCATGATTATCGAAATTATGCAACACACCAAAGAATACGAAACTTCATTCGAATTAAATTGCAGTTAAAAGCTCTATTCAAAAATTGAAATAAGTATCTTTTT
Organism: Acanthosepion esculentum; assembly: GCA_964036315.1. Taxonomy (NCBI): domain Eukaryota; kingdom Metazoa; phylum Mollusca; class Cephalopoda; order Sepiida; family Sepiidae; genus Acanthosepion; species Acanthosepion esculentum. Next base: position 134,554,883 of record OZ038475.1, on the reverse strand, counting down.
TTATTACCATTTTTGGCCTTCCTGAGAAATATTCAGCACGCACTCGTACATGAATTTGTGGCGCAGCTGAGAATTCAAATCATCTTTTCAAAGCGTAAACGCGGCAATATAGATCGAACACAATTAAACGTGGTTCATCGCTTTCGAACACAGCGTTCAATGTCTGACAAGAAAAAGGTTTTTACACATGAATGAACAGAAAGAGGATTTTTATAAAACAATAATTATCTCACACCAGAAAGAAATGTCAGTGATAATTTATTATGACCAACCGTGAAACATTTTCATCCATCGTTAATTTACATGATTCTTTTTTTTATTTTCAAGTGGTTTCCAAGAAATATAATGCTACATTTATTTGATGATCTTTATGAATGTTATAGAATTCAGTTATTTCTTTATAACATTAAAAAAATGTTTCCATATCTATGAAAGCGTAAAAATGGGAAAATGGAAAAAACAACACGGTTAATATAAATACAATCAGTATTCAATTTGTTTTAAACTTAAATCGATGTTTAAATCGTGACGTTTTCATATTTAAATTTATCTAAGTCTGCTGCTCTTTTTGATAGCGATTATCTATGTGGTTATATTTAACAATCAAAGTTGTATAATGATCAACACTGAGTAGTGTGTTCAATCCTCAATGTGCGCTTCGTAACAATACTCAATTACTCAATTATGCTTGGTATATAATATCATGCTGCACATTGACACGTATTATTCGAAATCGTAACAGTCTATTCAATATCAACGGATTTTTTGTTCTAAAATAGTAGATTTGATTGAAGAAGAAACGGTTTATACATTTCTTCGCTCTATGGTGTGTCACTTGACTCACTTCATTCGGACATTTACGCTATATAATTTAAGAGGCTTTCTCATTTAACATAATCGAGGCTCTTCTAACAACGATATTACATTTACTACTCCGTACTTCGCCGAAGATCTGGACAGAATATAAGTGGGTTGTTTATAATTACCACTGAATATCAAGCGAACATTTCCGTGAATGTTTTCTTGTGATTTGTGATTAAATACACAGCCGTAGATGGAAACGTGATTCTACTTGGTCATTAGATATACAGTCCTATTATCATTTAACCACAGCATGTTATTCGATAAATGCGACATTTGATAAGCCCATTTTCGTCCACTCAGCGTGTTCAGAATTTTGAGTAGATGTCAAACAATATGCCGGGAATCTGCCACAATCAGAGTGAACTGAATTTTGATCTGAATGTTTCACCATATGTATAAATTTGGCCCGATGTGAACTTGAGGGAAATATATATTCAATTGTAATATGTTGCAAATTAAATGTCTGTTGAGTAACATAAATGCTTTCACTAATAAGCAATTGATTGGCTTCCATAAGTAGTAATATTACCCCTCAGTAATAGTATATATCAGCGAGAGAGAGAGAGAGAGAGAGAGAGAGAGAGAGAGAGAGAGAGAGAGAGAGAGAGAGAGAGAGTAGGGGAGAGAGGGAGAGTAGGGGAGAGAGGGAGAGGGGAGAGAGTTTAATGTAAAAATATTTGAACTATCATAACTGTATATGTAAGCAGATTTTTAAATGATTTAATTATATTTCTTTTTGAAGTAAAATTTAAATCTATTATTTTTTCTTTTAATATGGTGTTTCTTTTGTTGAATTCCCGCTCGCTAAAGAATAAAATCACACTGCGACGAGATTTTGCAATTATCGCTCTCTGACGAATTATAGGCAGCGCGAGATAGGAAAGACTCAAGATCGTTATCGACGATTTTCATAGCGTAAATACGTATTCTTTTCGCTCATACAAAATGTGAGTAATCAGGTACTTAAAGTGGCTTTGAACCTTTCTCATTTCATTTCATTTCTCATCTTCTCTTTTAAAAATGTCCTAACAATAAATCTGTTAATATTTCTCTGTTCAAATTCTATGTTTTATTATTTCTTTGGATTTATACGAATCCACCAAAATATTTAGCGGGTCAAATGTACCAGGAAAATATAACTCCTCATGAAAAGAATAAATACCCGTTATTCACCCGATTTGCTTCAGCTTAAATAACAATTAGATAATTTTTACTGTCAGTTTTAGCTCATCATGGATCGAACCATCCGGGCATTATGCTCATTTTATTTTTCATTCTCTTGTGGAATTTATAAAAAATAAAAATGTAACTGGATTAATTTTTAATGGTAAAACAGTATAGAAAATTGAGTAAGCTGAATTAAGATCACAGAACAGTAAAAGATAAATTTAATGTTATGAACAAGAAACATATGTTTTTCTTTTGTGAAGGCCGTGTTACATCAGACAATGTACGATTATAACTCTCTTAATATATGTGTATTTGAATGATACTGATTCTATTATAAAAAAATAATCGTTCAGAATAAAATCTGATTTCACACACAGACACACACACACAGAGACAGACAGACACACACACAAAGACACATATACATGCACACACATATTGCAAATAACATTCTTGGTATTTTGCGTGTAGTTTTCGGTAGAATATTTTCAGATTGTCTGCTACATTTCGAAACCACATGAACTATATTCCTTGTGTCGGCATATAAAACAAAAAAGATAAACTATACATAGGTTGCATAAAAGAAATGTTTTTTGAAATATTCAGTTGCGTGATGTCAGGCACAACAATATGACAGCAAAAGAGCATGCTGAACATTTTATTACAGACGACAGTAATATCGACGAACATCTTCACGTTCACATTCTGAAAACATATGCAAAAGGCACCGAGAGTTAAATCACAGGAGTATAGTTATGTATGCGAATTACGACCTTTCCGGCCCGGGGCAATAAACATAATCGTAGGAGGGTTCCACAGAATTTATAATAATTAGTTTGAATAATTACACCGTTAATTTTCAGTGTAACAAAAGCGCTCTGTTCGCATTAAAACATTTCCCGAATCTCTACATTTTTGTGGAATTGTACATGGTTCATTCGAATCTGGCTTGATAAATTTTATAAAAATCTTCAGTTTTGGAGTTATCGACATTGAAATTTCGGGTTCATTTGCGTCGCACGCGTGCCATAAGTGTTTCGGCCACTGAGGATCGTTCGGCTGGCAAGGTCGAATTTATTGCTTATAAACTTCAATATTCCATGAATATCTCGCTTACATTCATAACTGCTCATGGCGTATTATCAGGTTATATGACGGTTCCGTATATGATACAGGTTCGAATCCTATCGGAGGACGAATATTTTCTATTAAAATTTCTCGGACATTCAGGCCGGTAAATGTTATTTAATACTGTTTATTATAAACAGAGTCTTTACTTAAATACTTGTATCTATAAAAAGAATGTTAAACATAAAAATGTCTTTAAATATATATATATATATATATATATATATATATATATATATATATATATATATATATATATCAGGTCATCCCATAAGTTCTGTCCGAATTTTGAATAAAGAAATCAAGCGACCAAATGTTACATTTAATTGCAGATTCAATCAACAGTGTATTTTCCCTGATTATCTATGACTTCCTTCCATCTATTAACAAGCTTACTAATTCCATTACTATAAAATTATTTTGGCTTTGATTCGAAGAACTCACAATTGTCAGTTTTAACCTCTTCCTGTGTAACAAAAGCTGTTTCTTCCAAATGATTCTGTAAGCTACGAAACAAATGCTAGTCTGAAGGAGCAAGGTCGGGAGGATAAGGTGGATAAGGATTTTTCTCCCAACCAAGTTCTTCGATCTTTTGTGACGTGATTCTTGCTGTGTGTGGTCGCGCATTGTCCTGATGAAACATCACCCGTTTTCGATTCACTAGAGCAGGTCTTTTTCCTCAAAGCTTGGTTCAAACTCTCTAATTTCTGACAGTATATTTGAACATTAATTGTTGCATTAGATTGTAAGAATTCAAAGTGGATTATTCCTTGGCAATCCCACCAGATTGAAAGAAGAGCATTTTGCCCATGAATTTCCTTTCTCGGCTGTGGCTGGGGTTCTTCCCCTTTACCAAGCCATTGTCTACGACGCTTAACATTTCGATAAAAATCCATTTTTCATCGCCAGTCACAAGTCTATCCAAAAAAGGTGAAACAAGTTGGCGATAATGGAGAGAAGAGCAGATGTCAACTCGTGATTTGAGGTTGTTTTCAAACAATTCATGAGGCACCCATTTTCCAAGTTTAGAAACTTTTCCAAGTTGTTGAAGATGACGATGAACAGTTGTATGGTTTGAAGTGAGAACCACTGCCAATTCCTCAACTGATAAAGCAGGATTTTCTTCAAGGGCTGCTTCAAGAAGCTTTTCATCAAACTCAACTGAACGTCCGGCTCGATCTTTAACTTCAAGTGTGAAATCTCCAGCTCTGAATTTTGCAAACCATCTTCTGCAAGTTCCTTTATTCACACATTCCTCTCCATAAACCGAGTGAATGTTTCTAGCCGCTTCACCTGCTGAGTTTCCTTTCTTGAACACATAAAGCATTGTGTGCCTCAAATGATTCTTAGGTACTTCCATGTTAGCTGGGCTTGAATCAAACAAAATTTTATTTATTGTTCTCTGAAATAAAATTTGATCAGTTTAAATGCATCTAAACATAAAAATAATGTTCAGCTCCATTAGACATTATAAAATACTCTTTAAATTTCGTTCATTTTAACAAAAAGTTAAAATTCGGACATAACTTATGGGATGACCTAATACATATTCGCTGCAGAAAAAATATCATTGTAGGTATCATTGCGCAAACTAAACGTGTCTACGTAAATATTTCTCGTGCGCAGTAATGGAGACCAATTTAGACAAGAAAGATTAGTTACGAACTTAGCTTTCCGTAGTCTTCTGCGTTTAGCTTTCCGCAGCGAATGTATGCAAACAACGCGTGTAATGGCTGACGCGACTGAATCACAAATTTCATTGTTGATAACTCCAAAACGGTAGATTTTATCAAATTCTCAAACCAGATTCGAATGGATTATGTAAAATTACACATAAATGTAAGTATTTTGGAAATTTTTAATGCGAACTGTGTGCGAGTGTTATACTACAAATTAACCAATTACTCTTAGTAACTAATCAACTATGAACAATTACAAGATGAGCAAGATCGCCGCCATATTACGCTTTGTTCGATTACTTTTGATGCGCTTCTTTCCAGTACAAACTTTTCAATCAAGACCAGAGATGTTTGTACAATGATTTATAATTTATTGTAGATTTATTATATTTTATACATAACGTGAAGACGACAGACTTAATGTTAAAATATTGTTGAAAATTGTTAAACACTGTGTCTTTTCTTTTTCTTTTCTTAAGTCGCGCTCTTCTTTAAGTGTATTATTATTATTATTATTATTATTATTATTATTATTATTATTATTATTATTATTATTATTATTATTATTATTATTATATCAGAGTGCAGCAAACGAAGAAATTGAGCTAGATTACAAATATACGGAGCCCCATCGGGCCCTCATATAAACAACACCGTTAAGTATGAGGTGGGAACATGGATCACAGAAATATGCGATCGATATGGCGACGGGCATTTAAAATATCGATTTATAACCATGAAGACGACGTTCAGTTTCAATTATATTCAGGTTGCATATCCCAATCTGCTTCGACAGCGCGCTTCTGTGGTTTTTCCCACCTATCCAGACCAGATTCTGAAGTCGAATTTTCTGCCTAATAATTCAAATATAAATTATAAATAAAGACTAACACTGTTTCCGATGATCTTCCGCAAATATCGCTCATAAATAGAACTGCAATAACCTCAGGGGTAAAAACAAATGTTCAACATCAGGCGATTTACAAGTACATCTTTTGGGCAGATGGGTATATTTACTGGAACTTCTTACAATTTACGAGTGTAACTCTATTCCAGTTTGGTACCGTAATAATTGTGAGTTAAATCCTTGGGCTTGGAGTTCAGAGTTGGACACGGTGGAAAGAGTAACGTAGCAATGTTAATTAAGAACGAGACGAAAATTCACAAAACATATTGAGCGGAAAGTGAACAAGCTACCCCTGAAGATTACATATTATTATAGCTCGATTGTACTTGATTATTGAATGGTGTGCTCTGTCCTCACTCTGTTCGACAAAAATATAACCTCGTCGAAGACTAAGATCAACCGCAAATTAAACATATTACGTACGTCTCAAGCATAAACCTCATTAAATCTATTTCTTATATTTCGAACGATTTTCCGCTAAAATAATGTGAATAGG
>OZ038475.1:134533639-134543639 GCA_964036315.1 Acanthosepion esculentum | reverse complement strand
TGACAATACCTCTTTTGTATATAATCTCTAGACGCAGTTTATATATATATATATATATATATATATATATATATATATATATATATATAATATGAGAGGCTCAAGCACTAATATTCAACAGGCCTACAAAATCAAAATACGAATTTTTTGATTTTGTAGATCTGATGAATTGGATCGTGATTACGATTCCAATGTAATAAATTATAACCATGGATTATTAGTATTTCAGCCTTTTATATTATATTCTTTCTCTGTCCTGGACATTGTGCTGTACCTGGATTCTATCCTCTTGGAAATTTATATATATATATATATATATATATATATATATATGCATACATATTGACCACTAATATATATATATATATATATATATATATATATATATATATATATATATATATATATATATATATATATATACATGTATATGTATATATATATATATATATATATGTATATATATATATATATATATATATATATATATATATATATGTATATATATGTATATATATATATATATATATATATATATATATATATATATATATATATATTTACATACATATATATAATTATATATTTATGTATATCCGTGTAAGTATGTATATGTGCGCTTCTCATAGACTATATACACCATATATTTTGAGTTAATATATGTTTCACCAATAAACATATCAGTCCGCGTGCTACTCGTCGATTGTTTACCCGACTTGTATTCCAACATTTTTTTTCTGACAAGATTATTCACCAGTACTTTTTCTTCTTTCTTTCTTTATGTCCAAATGTGCCCTGCAGTCACATCGCTTTTGTCAAGTTTCGGGGTTTCATTGACAATTTCCAGAAATTGTTTTCGCATTTCTATTAAGACCAAATCATTGTATCACAATGGGATATCAACCACGTAGGTTCCTCTGGTTAAAAATTCGTATTTCAAGTAAAGAAAAATACCAATATATTCTTTTCTACAATCACATCCCATTTAAAATCACGCACATTCCAGTCCTACGTGGCATTTTCCCGTTCCCTGCTACTTGTCACATCTTCCTTCACGCTACATTTTAAATTCGATTTTACTTTTCTGGTGGTTTCAAGAGATTTGCATTCCGAACCAGAAATAATTTTAATCTGGTTGCTATCACAGTATAGAGCAGTTGAAATGTTACTAGATGGCCCCCTCTATTTCTTATGTAAGTAGGCGTTTTAAATAATTTTCTTAAGTTTATTTATGTATTTATAAACTTTTTTTAAAAATTTTTGTTTGTTTAAGGTGATGGAATTTACTTCTAGTAATACTTAAATTAGTGTGCAATTGGTGTTTCTTTTATTGTTGTTTAAATAGACAAATTACTTAGGAATTAATCTCATGACTTATTTTTATAACATTTTTCCTATCACTATATCCAGTCAACAGGATGCTTACGGCCATATCGCTTTGAAACATTGGTTCTCGTACGATCACTGATGTGAAGGATGGTCGATCGTGGACAGTAATTACATGGGTCACTGTTTGGGAATATCTGTAGCTATTAGCTTGGATGTGCTTGGATCATTTCCTGTCGTATTTCTTATATTTCTAAACGCAAATACAGTTGGGAAAGGAAATAATACACAACCTTCACGGTCTATGAGATTGTAGTAGATTTTGTACAAGTAAAATCGTTACTATCTTTAAAACGTCTTAAAATCTAATAAAGTAATGTTATGTTGTAAATAGAATGTAAAAGATTGATAACCCTTAAAAATCAATATCACCTAATCAATCAGTCAGTCTTTGGGGAAAGAAAGGACTTCAAAAATGTCATACTGTATTTACATGTATTTTATGAACAATTACCACTAGGGCTCCATGAAACTGGTCCCCTCGTTGAATGTCCTCAGTAAAATTTTATCTGATAATAAGAATTTTTAATTGTAACGATTTCTGCGTCAGATAATGTTATGGTTAAATATGGGTATTTTTGTGGATCAACCATTATATTTAAATGAAATATTAGTTCTAATGTCATTATTTTGATGATTTGCGAATAACTTAAAATTCAATTAATCCAACATTCTAATATACGATATGCTGTGTGAGACAAATGTACCATTCTTGCCATTTGTAGGACTTAAGGCGGTATTGTAGCTAATTAACAGAATTAGCGCGAAGAATCACAAGGAATAATAAGAAGATCGCTATAGGCTATAAACTGATTTTCACAATGCAATGTTGATTAATATATCCACTGAATATTTCTCTTTATCTGTACATATAAAAGCATAGCCACACGCACACACCGGCCCGTTTCTATTTCTATTTCTCTCTTTGTCTCTCCCCCTCTCTCTCTATATATATCTATCTCTCACACACATATACACACAGACACACACACACACATACATAAATACACACACAAAAGCACACACACATACATACATACACACACACACACACACATATATATATATATATATATATATATATATATATATATATATATATATATATATATATATTGTGAAATTAGCTATATTTACAAGGAGGAATGATCAATATTAGAATTATGGCTTTAAATATGTAGATAATGTGAACATGTGGATTATCAATGCATCGTGACTTTTATATTTCAATGCGATCTTTAAACGAAATATCACCAGTCAATTAGTGGGACATATATATATATATATATATATATATATATATATATATATATATATATATATGTCAAACAACGACGCCGTAGAAGACGCGCGATATTTTATGAATTGATAGACGTTAAAACAACTTACAATGTTACTTCATAACATTTTCAACTAATTGTTTCTTCCTTAAAAGAAAGATTTAAAATTTGGGAATATTAGCCAATAATCTTGTGAATAATAAATCAAAATTCTAAGTTCATCCATAGCCTAAAATTTTATTATAAATATTATCAATTCTAGTCCACAAACTTGTATTTCAGTGAGTATTTTATCAGGATGTTTGTTTGATCGTTTGTCACACAATGGTGAAGTGTTACAATGACTTTATCAGTTGTTGGAACGAGAGGCTTGTGTTCTTCTTACTGAAGCATCTAGCATCTGCTGTGTTTGTAACTTCGCCATTTCCTAGCATATATCAGTGATCGTACTTCTTATGCCGCATTGATTTAATAATATTTTTGCTATGATAATAGCCCGATTCACACTTCTCCTCGGTCTTGCGAGCAGGAGCAGTTTTCCCTAGATTCCAGTTTAGGATTGTGCTTCAGGTTCCTTCTAAAGGCTTTCTAAGTTCTCATTCTCTTTTATGATTAGTAACAGCTTACATATTAGTGGAATCATCGCCTTTCATGGGGTAAATTAAATATATGATATTGTAGATGAGTCCAGTCTAATGTTGGCCATAGAAGATTGTGAGAGCGATGTACAGTCAACGCATTTTCACATACGTTTTTAATGAGATTGGCAATTTTTAGGTTGGAAATTAGTCCGGCAAGTTACGCAAAATTACTGTAGCTTTTAATGTGTTGTTCTGCGGTGCAAACTTATTATATCCGTAAAGCCCTTTATTAAGATTTCTAGAGGCTTAATCTTTTTATGATGTTGACATATCTATGTATTTTATGTAATCCACTTTTATTTTATTATTAGCATAACTATTAATACGATGGAAAATAACCAGATAAATTTAAATCTACGTGTTTAGAGCTATAACTTTTAAAGTATCTCTAAAAATTAAAGAAACTCCTATAATCAAATCATTGCATCATCTGCGTCATTTTGTTTTATGTATAATAACTTCTGCTGTGATTGGAATTTCATTCCTGTTGGTTTTGACAATTGAGCAAAATTCTCGTGACGACAGCTTCGATGATGTCATCTGGACAATATATACACGAACTGTACACGATTCTAGAATTATTTATTATCTATTGCTGAAATAAACGCATTCGATGCATCTCATATATTACTGATTTGGTGTACTAAATATCACATGAAACTAGACACAAGTGCCACTCAAGGTAGAGCGTTACGGAATGACATGTGTGATCCAAGTGTAGTAGGTTGTAGGAGAAATTTAGGTTTTAAAATATAACATATATTTTTCTCGTTTCGTATATTAGTCATACACCTAAAGATGACACATTTGAGTCAACAGGTTCGAGAAAATATGGATTTTGGCTGGCACCTCAACAACAGACACGTTTTGTAAATACTGTTCACATACTAGAATAATTTAAAAGACATAAAATATATATTCTTTCTCATGTCTATCTATCTATCTAACTATCTATCTGTCCCTCTTTCTCTCTCTCTCTCTCTCTCTCTCTCTATATATATATATATATATATATATATATATATATAGATATATATATATATATATTTATATATATATATATATATAGATAGATAGATAGATAGATAGATAGATAGATAGATAGATCAATTAGTAGATATTGTTTTAATCTTATAATCTTAAAGTACATTCATTTTCGATATACAACTAATTTTAATGAACTTTGGATGAAGGGTAATATTTACATAAGTCAAGGAAATAATAATTTTTAAGAATATGGAAATTAAACAGCTTAGAGAAAATATGAATTTTGGCGGGTCACTCAATAACAGACACGTTTTTAAATGCTGTTCACAGACTAGAAGAATTTAAAAGACAAAAATGTCTATTCTTTCTCATATCTATCTATCTATCTATCTATCTATCTATATATATATATATATATATATATATATATATATATATATATATGTATATGTATATATCTATCTATCTATCTATCTATATATATATATATATATATATATATATATATATATATATATATATATATATATATATATATATATATAGATAGATAGATGGATAGATAGGTAGATAGATAGATATATTAGTATAGATTATTTTAATCTTATAATCTTAAACTACATTCATTTTCGATATAAAAGTAAATTTAATGAACTTTGGATGAAGGGTAATATTTACATATGCAATTAGGCAGACGTAGCAAGCAGTTGAATATCTGGTATACATAATGCGTTAGAGGGAATTAGAGAATTTAAAATTCACAAACCATGAGGAAGTTAAGCGCTGCAGAGGGTATCTACAGATAATCACCCTAACACGTATCTGTAAAAGGATGTCAGAACAGGGTATTGTAACGATATTTTAGGGATACGTTTTGCTTCCCGCCATTATCACCTACGGTTATGTATCAATATATATATATATATATATATATATATATATATATATATATATATATATATATATATATATATATATATTAGTGAACATAGAAGTCAACACTTAGAGGCGACAGTCTGTTTCATGCTAGATGCAATCGTCAGGCCGCAAGTGCTGCTATTTTTCTCGGCTATTTATATATATCGGTCAGTGGTGTATTGTGGGTAGTCTATTTTGGCGGTTATTTTACCGGAAGTCGTTTATTTGTTTATTTATTTATTTCGGTTAAATTATTTTCCTTTATTTTATTTTATTTTTTATCTCATATATATTTTTATTTTATTTTGATCGGTGTTTTTTTAACGTAGTAAAAATTTGTTTATATATCTTATTTAATAGTTTTCTTTTTGTTTGATCAAAATGAAATAAAAATAAATAAATATATAAGATAAAAAAATATAAAACAAGCAAAATAATTTAACCCAAAAAAATAAATTAAAAAATGAAAGACTTTCGGTACAATAACCCACAAAATAGACTACCCACAATGCACCACTGACCCGTATATATTGAGCACTTTATCCCATAAATATAACACATTTTAAGACTATATTTTTATATATTGTTGTGGTAGGATCCACCTAATCTGCATAGGTGACTACCAACTATATAAATAGTGGTTGGTACCGGAAGACGGAGAAGAAGAATCACGAGATCCAACTAGAGACTCTGATCGACTGCGACTAGTCAACACATTCTCCAGGAACGTCTTCCCAGAAATATACAGAAATGCAATAGGCGAGATTCAACAATGAGTCAAGACTCAACAATGGCGACGAAGTAGAACGAACCATACGCCAAGTTTCGACAATGGCAAAGAAGTAAAACGAACCATACGGAAAGAAGAAAGAATTAATAGTGAGAGTTTTCAACAATTGGCACAAGTCATTGAAGAACCCAGGCTGAAAAAAAAAGAAAAACTATTAATTCAAAGTCCAACGTTAACATAACGACGAAGGATTCTGAACTTCTGGATATGTAGAACTCGTTAAAAGACGACTAAGCATAAAGGAACGTTCACTCAGAAAAATTGGAAAGGTGTCGTAAACGAATAACGGTAATTTTAAATTAAAAAATTATCTACAACGAGACACCCTCTAAAAAGAAAAATTGGCCGACTACAAAAACATGCATGGATTAAAAGGAGCACAAATACACCGTGTCGACTTTGAACGGTAACAAACTTTAAAAAATTATTTTTTTTAAATTATTTGTTCAACAATATAGTGAAAAATTACCTCTGATAAGAAAATCAGACGTTGTCATTGAAAGACGCGAACAGAAGTCGAAAACGAAAAAAAAAAGTCCGACGCTCTCTGTTCACGAAAAAAAATACCAAAGTTGATTAGCACGGCGTGAATGTAAAAGCAAGACATAAAATATAAAAGTCGTTGTTTCGATTTTTTTGGTCAGCTTATATGATATTCGTGGATACACAAATTGAAAGTATATTCCTTGTTGCATGCACACTATCAGCTAAAGATGGAGGAACTATCCAAAGTCATATCTGAATTATTAAAATCCCAGCAGTTCAGTCAACAACGTCAGCAAGAACAACAGATAGCACAACAGGAACAACTGATAGCGATGCAAAAATATCAAGAACGTCAAGAGGAAAGACTTTTGGAAATTCAAAAGTTAATACTGGAGAAATTTAACAACTATCAGGCAAATGAGGGAAATTCTTCATACTATAATAACACCATATTTAATTCGCTGGAAACTTTCAACTATGTGCCAGACGAAGAAAAAACGTTTGAAGCGTACTTTAAACGATATGAAGATATTTTCTACACAGACTGTGAAAACTGGTCGAATTCAAGAAAAGTCAGTCTATTACTAAGAAAGTTAGGCACAGCAGAACATAGCAAATTTGTTGATTTTATTCTACCGAGAAAAACAACTGAATTGGAATTCTCGGAAACAGTGAAATTGCTAAAAGAGCTGTTTGGAGCAAATATGTCGCTTTGGCATAAGCGATGGTTATGCATGAATGTCTCTAAATCCGACGATCAGGATTACTTAACATATGCATCTATAGTGAATAGACATTGTGACAATTTCAGATTGGCAGAGATTACGGTTGAAGGATTCAAGTGTTTAATTTTTGCTCAAGGACTGGTATCCAGTAAGAGTGCCGAAATAAGACGTCGAGTTTTGTCTAAACTCGAATCTGAACAAGGCCTTACCCTGCAAAAGTTAGCAGAGGAGTGTCAACGGGCCGTAAGTTTAGAGAAAGAGTCGCAAAAAATCGAAGAAGCTGGTATTGCTTATATTAAAAAAATAAAAAAGCAGTCAAAGCACCCATTAGAGAAAAATTGGAGAAAAAATTCAGCGTATTTTAATAATAGACAAGAAAATAAAAAGAACGAAAATAAAAAAGTCCCACCATATAATTGCAGACGTTGTAATGAAAGACATTGGGAGGTAAATTGCCCATATAGAAATAAGAAATGTTTCGTGTGCCAAAAGAATGGTCACAAAGGATCGTGTTGTAAAACGAAAAAATTCAAGAGCCGAATTAGACAAACAAATTCGAATATCAAATCAGATAGAGATTTGAGGAAATATGTGACGACTGAAATATTCAAAAAGAATATCAAATTTCAACTCGATTCGGGGTCAGATTTAACAATAATGAACGATAAAACATGGAAAATTTTAAAAAGGCCTACAATAATGAAGTCAACGAAACTCGCTCGAACGGTAACTGAAAAGCAAATTAACTTCGAAGGCGAGGTTGTACATCCAATGAAATTGAATGGGATCGTTAAAAAAATAAAAGTTTTCATTCTGAGAAATGGAGAAAACTTGTTGGGTACAGATTTTATTGAAACATTCGAATTGTGGGATAAACCGTTAAACTCATTCTGCAGAAAAGTAGAAAGTAATACGCAAACAAGACAGGACATTAAAGATGAATTAAAGAAAAAGTTTCCGGAAACCTTTACACCTGGTCTTGGAAGATGTAACAAGTTTGAAGCTAAATTTGAATTAAAGGAAAATACTATGCCTATTTTTAAAAAGAAACGTAACGTGTCTTTCGCAAGTGTAGAGAAAGTAGTATACCAAAAAAGTTGCAGAAAAGAATCCTACGGGACATTTATATGGGTAAACCGGGGATTAATAGAACAAAAAGCTTAATGCGAAGCTTTGTATATTGGAAAGGAATGGATGTGGATATCGAAAACATAGTTCATCGATGTAAAGGGTGTGCGTTAGCAGCTAAGGCACCACCTATAGTACACAAACCATGGCCAAAGACGGATCATCCGTGGGAAAGATTACACATTGATTTCGCTGGTCCAGTAGAAGATTATTACTACTTAATAGTGGTAGATAGCTTTACAAAATGGCCGGAAGTACTACGCTGCAAAAAGCCTACGTCCAATACCACAACAACTTTTTTGCATGAACTATTTGCACGGTTCGGTGTGCCAGAGTGTATTGTGAGTGACAATGGTACACAATTCACTTCTGACGAATTTAAGGAATTTTGTGAGTTATATCAAATTAACCACATAACGACGCCGCCGTATCATCCGAGATCCAATGGACTCGCAGAAAGATTTGTAGATACGTTAAAGCGCGCTCTGAAGAAAGCCTCAGGATTTCCAACGGAAAAGGCGCTTCAGCAATTCCTACAAGTATACAGAATCACGCCTAACCAGAGAACACCATCAAACATGGCACCAGCTGAACTAATGTTCGCTAGGAAAGTTAAGTCAGTGTTTGACAAGTTTTTGCCAGGAAGAAATAGAATAAAGAACACGATGTATACAGCTAGAAAAAGATACACCCCCGGAGAGAAGGTCTTTTTCAAGTGCTATAGAAATAACATTGAGTTCTGGGAGCGAGGCATAGTGGATAAGAGAATCGGTGACCTGATTTACATAATAAAAGGGCCGAAGAATACTCATAAAAGGCACCAGAACCAACTCAAAAAATGCTACGTGCTAGAGCATGAAGAGAGTATACCGGATGAGGAGGAAGATCCCATTGATGTAATGTATGATACTTTTCAAGTAGAACCTCCGCAGAGTGCTCCTGAACCGAGAAGATCCGGTAGGAAACGAAAGTTCACGGACCCATTGGACGTGAATCCAAAACGAAAAAGATATTGAAAAAAAAACAAATATACATATGAACTATGCAAAGGGGATCTACAAAGAAATAACCATAATCATCATCCCCTATAGAAGCCAGTTTGAAATCCAAAAGGATTCCAAGGCTTGGGAGGGGGGTGTTGTGGTAGGATCCACCTAATCTGCATAGGTGACTACCAACTATATAAATAGTGGTTGGTACCGGAAGACGGGGAAGAGGAATCACGAGATCCAACTAGAGACTCTGATCGACTGCGACTATTCAACACATTCTCCAGGAAAGTCTTCCCAGAAATATACAGAAATACTATATGTACTTATTGTGTACACTTTCTTGTTATAATACATTCTTGTTCTAAGTACATTTTGTGTTGCATTATTATTCCATGCAATAGGCGAGATTCAACAATGAGTCAAGACTCAACAGATAGATAGATAGATAGTGTGTTTCAATATGTGTGAGACAGTGTGCCCGAATACACAAGAGTTATTCGTTGTTTCTCTAGGGAGATTTCGCATCCATATTATTGCACTGCCTAAATAACTGATTTCTGAGCATATATATATGTATGTATGTAGGTATCGAAAGATTATTCAAAGATTTCTTATGAATAACCATTGACAATATCTCAGTTTACGTACATATGTAGATTAAGAAAAA
>OZ038475.1:134528639-134531139 GCA_964036315.1 Acanthosepion esculentum | reverse complement strand
TAGTGAAGAATTTTAGAAGTGCACCCGTATAGCATTGTATATCATCAGCGTAGATGTTTACAAATGATCAGAATATATTCTTAGGTAGATAATTTATGTAAATCAGAAAAAGGGCAGCCCGAAAATCCGTTTTTTTGAAAAATGCGTTTTAATAGCATATAGTATAGATAAGTCATTGAATGATTTGAAGTCTAAAATAACATGTATATTATTTCCTGGTAAGCGATGCCCACATGTTGCACTTCACATCGATCAAATAATGAGATTCCTTCGGATTAATCATCCCGATACAACGCAACATTCATCTCATCATTACAAAATTATTTAACAAACTTGTTTATGGGTTTCCTTGCAACTCAATAATAATAATGTCATCATCTTGTTTCGAAATTAATTTTTTTTTCAGACATTTTAACGAACGGTAAAAAATTATTTCTCTTTGAAAATATTTCAAGGAAATGACCGTGACAAAAGTGAAATTCATCACCACGAACCATAACAAAACCTGTTTTACCTAAAGAAAAAAGTAATGCACTGTACTTATGTGGTTGAATTATATTGGCAATCATTAACTCCTTCCATAGAACAAGGCTATTGTTTCAAACGAGAAATGACTCGAAGGAAAACGATTGAAATCAACAATTAATGAAAAGCATTATTCGAATATACCTAAAGGAATTACTAAGGCATTTCTTGAGTTAAACACGTGATCGCAAGTTACATACATCTATCTATCTATCTATCTATCTATCTATCTATCTATCTATCTATCTATCTATCTATCTATCTATCTATCTAAAAGTATTGTTACAACATGACGTATTTATTGTTCACTGTAGACACTTGGCTTAGAAGATGAATATGATTATGCGATGAGTTCAAGACTTCAGGATTTCTGTCATGATATTTACATTTAGATGTATTAAACAACTTAGGACATACCACCCTTGGAATGCACTCATTTTTTTCTTCGGAAGCATGACAAACGGTTGTTACTTTTTGCCCTGGTTTTGCCTTTAGATGAATGTTTAAACATTAAATTGCCCTGAATGACTACTCTTGCTTTTGACCTTAGTTTTAATCTGTAAAATCTGCATTTCTTGATAAAAAGAATAAAACAAAATGAAGATGTGAGAGCTAACTATGAGAGGAAATAACGCCGTTTTTTAGCTGCGAAAAGAAGGAATACCTTTCAGAATCTTTGGGCATAGACAACGCAACTATGGAAAAAGTAAGAAATTACTGGTTTAGAATATATCAGTCCTCAGAAGTCGATAACAGAATAATGGTAATGTTGTGAAAAACGCCAAAACAACAGTCAGCGACATCACCAACAACTCCCAGGGTTCAGGGGTGAAGGTTTCACAATCCCCCGTTCGAAGAAGTCTTCTTAAACATAAGTATAGACGCTATCACCAGATGATGCAAGTCACTCATCCGCAGTAAGTTTGTGAAATCCAGATGGGAATTTTCAAAGTGTTACAAAGAAAAGCGTCAGAAATACCGCAAGAAAGATTTATGGAGTGATGAGACCAATATTAATTTCTATCATAGTGATAGAAAGACCAAAGTGTTGCGAAAGAAAGAATATTTTTTGATCCAAAGCATACAAGTTCATCTGGGAAGCATGATGGGTGGCAGTATCTTGGCTTTCTCTGGAGTGGTTGCTTCTGAAACAGGCTCACTCATATTTATCGATGATGTAATTAATAACGGAAGCAACAAAAGGAATTCCGGCGTTAACAGAATGATACTGCCTGCCAGTTTACAGAGGAATGCATCTAAACTAATTGAGTGGAAATTTATCATGCAGCATGACAATGGCCTAAAACATACGGCTAACATAAAAAACGACTTCAACAGAAGAAAATGTGAGCAGTTTTAGACTCTCAATCACCGGACATTAATCCAATAGGGTATGAATTAAATCTCCTGAAGAAGAGATCGAAGAAAAAACACCCGAAACAAACAAGGACTGGAAAAGGCTAAGTTAAAAAAACTGAGAAAAAGTCAAAAATGAAGAATACAACAGTTTGGTGATTTCAATATTCGCAGGATAGATGAAGTTATTGCAGCAATTTTTATGCAAACATGTATTAAATGTTCCTTTAATTTTGCTCACCTAAAGATGGTGTGATCAGATAGAAAAGGTTGTATACCATAATATGTTTAACACATCTAAATATAAATACCAGGAAATAAAATCTGAAATTCTGACCTCATGTCTCATACTTCTTTTTTGATCTTAAAAGTAATGTATTCAATGAACAAAAAAGTCAAAGGAATTGACCTTTCCGTTTAAATACATTTGCAGGGGACCATACATATATATATATATATATATATATATATATATATATATATATATATATATATATATATATATATATATATATGAAATATGTAATATATATATATGTAATATATATATATATGTAATATATATATATGAGATATATGTATATGTAATATATATGTACATATATATATACATATATGT
>OZ038475.1:134468639-134526139 GCA_964036315.1 Acanthosepion esculentum | reverse complement strand
ATTCAACAATATTATTTAAAACCTGTTTCTTGTTTAATGTTCAATATGAATCTATATTAATCCTTTTAAAATTGAAACACAACAGTTAATGAACACTATCAGTACACAATATTATTTTGTACAAGCGCGAAATTCATTTCTGTAATAATTATTTCAGTTGGAACAAAACTCTCATAAACTACTTTTGTACCAGTTCATGGCAGTGTCACATTTGCGCATTCATTGAACATAATTCATTTTGTTTACTTAATTTATCCAGATGCAGATATTAAAGTGTTTTATCTCTGCTCATAATTTACTTTTAGATAACTCTTTCGTGAAGGTGTCTCTTTATCTTACTAAATATGACATTCAATATTCTTCCGCTTTTACGCCAACAATTATGGTTTCAAATGTTGATAAAAAGGCATAAATAGTTTCACGACAAACAACATAATGGATAATTATGTTGGAGATTAACAACAAATGTGAAAATGCTTTAACATAAATTCAATTCATAACCAAGTGTCAGTCAAAGCAGATAAAGTCAGGCAGCTAAGTTGTACATTTCTATATTTGACAAGTTTTATCATTAAGAGCGGGAGGTTGTAACTGTGAGCTTGTGAAAAGTAACACCTAACTTCCTCTTTGCATCTGAGTGAAAAGATATATAAGTAAGTGCAAACGAAACCTTTGACAAACAAATTAGTAAACGGATAGAAAAGGTATGACAGGTGTGTTTAACATCTTTCAAACGTATTCTAGACCGATATACAGGGAGGTGTCAATATTGCGTTGCAGATCAGACCAGACACAGGGTACGTTAACATCCAAACGCATGCGTCTTAAATATTACCCTTCGGCAAGATTTTTATCCACGGGTGAAAAACATGGCAAATCCTAGCAGAAAATCATATACAGTGTAACCCGGATATAAGAGACCCGGATATAAGAGAAACTCGGATATAAGAGACACTCGGATATAAGAGAAACCCGGATATAAGAGAGATTTTATCTGGTCCCAAATTAGAGCCTGTGTTAATCTATATATAATAGACCAAACCCGGATATAAACCCGGATATAAGAGACTTCTTCTCCGGTCCCGACAACTCTCTTATATTCGGGTTACACTGTACTATTCTAAGATTGTAACTTACTACTATATGAGAGCGAAGTTATGTTGAGGGTTAGGTCAGGGTGAGCTACATGTTGCAATGCCTGAACATTCCCCGTTGCCCGTTTCGTCCCTCTGTGTGCCTTTTCGCGGGTTGGTCAGTGTCATGGATAA
This sequence comes from Acanthosepion esculentum, assembly GCA_964036315.1. Taxonomy (NCBI): domain Eukaryota; kingdom Metazoa; phylum Mollusca; class Cephalopoda; order Sepiida; family Sepiidae; genus Acanthosepion; species Acanthosepion esculentum. Next base: position 134,524,871 of record OZ038475.1, on the reverse strand, counting down.
CAATTTTCTTTGCCTTGTCATCTAAAAAAGTAATTCATCTTCAGCGAAGACTTTCCTATGTCGGAGCCTCTTGCTCTGTACTTTGAAGTTGATTTCACTTATTTATAACCGCCAGTCGAATGTAAATGTTCCGAACTCATTTTTGCGACAGGTTCAGCTTTTTTTCAATTTAACAAGATATCAACTGACTCAGATTGCTACATTAAGCACGATAAAGACAAAATGTTATTGCCTTTGTAAAATCGTAGTTAAACCATTTCACGAAAGGCAAATATTGATAAGAAAAATATAAGGTAAAACAAAAGGAAAAATATAAATAAATGATTAAAGACATGTGTTCGTTGAGAAATTGTTTGATTTTTTTATTTTTTTTCACATATCGCTTTCGAATGTATGCGGTCTTAGCCCTACACTGTTTTCTATCAATTTTATCTCAAAGCAATATTTGTACCCTTCCTCATTATCCCACTCTCTCTCCTGTCTGTCATTAATTTATCCATGATATTTAGCTACATTACTCACATTTTTCAATATTTCATAGAGATATCCAAATTAGCTTTTCTTCCTTATATATGCAAGAAAATTCAACTGACTTCCCTCATCTTTTCCGTAAAACTTGATATTTGCTCACCTTTTATTTCTATTGTATTCGCGGTTATTTTATTCTCATTATGCATATTGGATTATACGTTTTGTACATCCTTTCTTTAGCGATACACTTTTCTTTCAGTCACCTGACTTTAGCCGGCCTACATTTGTGTATAAATTTTGTTTTAGTTATTTGTACCCATTCGATTCATTGACATTGTTGTCGCTTTTTCATCATCAGCAGACGATCATGTGTTATTAACCTATTTTTTTCTATATCTCTTTTTTTGTAATGTTCTCATCTGCTGATGACATTATTACATTTCTCAATGTGTTTTACTTTGGATTTGTAGACACGTTCAAGATATTGTTTTTGATTCTGTCTATAACGTCACCAATCAAGTTGGGTCATTCCGGAATCTTTCGTCTTGAAGCTTAAACTAGGCTTTTGTTTTATTCGGTTTCAGTAATTTTACACTGACTTAGCATACAATTAGATGATGTTCGGTCTGGCAGTTGGTACTTGGTTTTACATTGTAATGCTGCCATTTTAAATGTTCTTTGAATGTTATGTAATATATTCGGGTCACTAACGGGCTTCTTCATGTATACAAGGTGTCTAATGAACTCCTGAATCCAGGTGTTGGTAATTATTGGATCATTTATACACCACTGGATCCATCTTGCGTCGACCATATATCAAGTTCCTCCTCTCAACATGCCAAATATTTGGCGTTAATATTCTTTTCAAAACGTGGAATTCACTTCCCCCAAGATGATGATGATTTCTTGTGATTTACATTGAATCTTGGCTTCGTCAAGTTAACTGCAAAATTTAACAATTTCGCTGTCGGAGCATAGATAATAATAATTGTTATGCTAAGGTCTACATTTTCAGTTTAGGCAAACAAACTGATAGCACCCAAAAACATTTCCCCATGGCATTATCTAATATTAACCCTACGACCTTTCATTTTTCTATTCACCAGAGTTTATGATCCTGTGTCTGTTGCTTAAGAAACCTCTTTCTTGCCCTTCTGGTTTGACATGCTTCTAGAATACTGACTGTTAATCTATTCCTTGCTTGCTGTAATATCCTTGGGTCCCAAGTCCATCTACTATTATATCTTGCTTCACTGGATAACGATCCAGTCACAACTGTCATTCAAATTAATAGAAAATGAAGACATGAATTAATTAAATTGGTAACACCATTATTTAGCTCTGAAGTCTGCCGTGGATGAGTGATTATAGCAGGTTTAACTTCAAGGCAGTTTTCATGTACAAGAACGCAATTTCAATATTTGGTGTGAGATAATCTTTATTAAGAGTTTCGATAGTCCCGGACAATATGTGACAGTTTCACTATTTAAAAGAAAAGCGGTTTGTACTCAAATACGAATATCCACTGAATACAACTATCATTATATAATATAATATGAATATTCGTTTTCAAAAATTATCCCTTTCTTAATATTATACAGCCTGACACATGCTCACACACACATACCCATTTAATATATATATATATATATATATATATATATATATATATATATAATCCAAGGTAATCCTATTCATATAATATAAAACATTAAAACTAATTCAACGAGAGATCTCAGTCTTTTATTCAAACGAACCATGTACATTACGAACAATAGTAATTAGGATTACTCCATGGCATTGATGATCATCATCTTATCTTACAAATTAAAATTAATTTATACAGATTTTCAGACCCAACAGCTTACGAAGAAAAATCAAAATGAAAACCTTTTGGTTTTTCTTGTTAAATTGATGGATTTTAAAATAATGACAAAATGGAAAAAACATTGCGTGTACCGTGTTTCGACGTCAAGAAGGGCTTCATCAGAATAAAGGATCGTTTCTGCTGATTGAATTATATATATATATGTCGAAAAGATTATGGAATATATATAACGCTAGCGGGGTTATGGTTATATACCTACAGTGAACATGTGGGAGGACTGGAGTTTTTAAAATTTACGGATATGCTTCCAGATGTGACGACATCAGTTTCTCTCTTTATTTTTTTTTATTTTCAAAACTTTTGTAATTAAATATATGATATAGGGATAACAAAACACCTGACAATAACGTGTAGTGCATGGGTGTGAATTTGTAATGGATGATGTAGCAATTATTTCACTTCCCATACAATTTTTACCTAAATTGAATCAACTTTTAATTAAAGTAGTATTTTTCAATCTGTATTTTGAGTTAATTTATGTGTGCGTGCGTGCGTGCGTGCGTGCGTGTGTGTGTGTGTGTGTGTGTGTGTGTGTGTGTGTGTGTGTGTGTGTGTGTGAAAATCTACGTATATCTTCAAATTCCTTGAGTATATTAATCTTTTAAAAGAGAATTGTTACAAAATCAGAGACAAAATATCTTTGGTTTAATTAACGGCAGCATAACTTCGTGCTATCATTCTGACAGTAACTTTACAGATACGATCCATTATACCACGCTAATGTTATTACTAAAGCCCTTGGTCTCCTTGTGGGGAGTAAAGGCCGCTAAGGTAATTCTGGAGATCTGTTACCTTCAATATTCCGAAAGCGTTATGGTTGTGCCTAGCGTTGAAATTCGTCAACATACACATTGCATTGCGTTCTTAGATCAAATGTGTCATGATTCAGATGAGGAGGGCGCTTTCTGGAAGGGAGACGCCCGGAAGAACATCCTATCTATGAGAAGTGTGCACTCGTGCACAGGGTAGGTCCCCGTTTACGCCGAGGCGAATGCTACTTCTCTTGTGAATGTCGTATTGCTCTGAAACACATCTTACCGGCCCTGGATGGTCTCTCAAAATTTCAGGTGTTGTCTCGAAGGGCATTATATCATATGTTCTCGGGCTTACGAAGCGGGAGGCTCCCTCAATATGGCATTGGGCACCTTCTGATTTTTCATTGTTAGTTATGTTTGATGTGAATATTTTACGTGCTAAAAGATGAATCGTTATTCAACCACTGCGAACCTTGATTGACAACATTCGTGTCTGACCACTGTTCCTGGAATCACTTACTTGCCGCTTAGACACTATTTGGGATTATCCCCGAGAATCGAATCCCTCCCGAGTATCATGATGTAAAGAACTTAGCTAACAATGGTGTCAAAAAATCTGTGTATAACACCATTTTCAAGAACGTCCTCAGTTTTAAATGAGGTACGTGTCGACAGGATACACCCATTATAGAGAACATGCCTGTTTACATAGTCTGCAAATAGTTAGGTTGTTAGGTTAGCGTAGTCTCGTCTACAAATGAATAAGAAGCCCTGCGCGAATAAACAGGAGAAATCATTAATCTAAGCACTGTAAAAATAGCATTGAGTTTGGACACAAGTAAGTCGTAAAACGGATGCCCATTTGTCCAGAATTGTATCGTGCATGTTCGACGATAAGAAGCTACATGGAATGCGTTGGCCTATAGATTTTCAAGAATCGGTGCATCAATGTCATGCATTGTTATTCAATGTGCTACTTCTTTAAGTATATTCCCACTTTTCTTGGACACATACTTCATAACATGTGAATAATCGTTTTCCAGTGGTATCGTAGGGAATTAATATATTTCTAATACAAGAATCATATTCTTACCCAAGAATGACATCGAAGAATCTGCATATTTAATAAAAGCAGCCAAACCATATGGCCACAAAACCAATATCTGATCAATCAATGTAATAGTGTGCCAGCATTAGATATCTACCATAGACATATTAAATATACAGTATATATTTGCATGCTATAAAACAGAGTAACACCCTGCTGAGTGCGCGTTTCTCTAAGTAGTAGAATGCGAAACACTATGTGTACCGATCCAACTACTTTTATCAATTTGCATATGAAATGTTTAGAAAGATTACAAAATCGTCACATATTTATCTAAGACGTGTGAGAGAAAATATTCTTGTAAATATTAACACCAATACAATTCATGAAATAAGATCTCAATTAAAAAGGAACATATTCTGTTTTTATTTTCTGTAGTTTATTCACAGTTTACACTTCATCTGTGCAGTTATCTCTCAAATCGACTTCACTAGTTTTGCTGATTCATAAGAAATATATCTGGTCTACCAACACAATTCAGAAACCTAATCACAAATATATATATATATATATATATATATATATATATATATATATAGCAATAACTCTATCTATACATATATATATATATGTGTGTGTGGGTGTTGTGTGTTTGTGCGTGTGTATACACACAAAAACACACATATATATATATGTGTATATAACACTCACTCTCTCTCTCTATCTCAATCTCTCTCTCTCTATATATATATATAATCATTTATCTTTCTTTCATTTCTTATCTCTGCTCTCTCTCTGTCTGTCTGTCTGTCTGTCTCTCTCTCTTATATATATATATATATATATATATATATATATATATATATATATATTGATAGAGATCTATCTACATGTCTTACTTTCTATCTCTATATATGTATATTGGTATCTATCTATCTATCCATCTATGTTTCTTTCATTCTCTTTCTACATATATCCATATCTATGTATCTATCTATCTATCTATCTATATATATATATATATATATATATATATATATATATATATATATATATATATAAGTGAAAACAGAAGTAAACACTTAGTGGCGACAGTCGGTTTCATGATAGATTCAATCGTCAGGCCACGATTGCATCTATGTTCACTTTTATATTACACACGCACTATCTCTGATATTGAGCACATTATCCCATAAATATAGCAAACCTTGAGACTATATTTCTTCATATATTTATATATATATATGTAAGTATGTACGTATATATATATATGTATATATAAGAACGCCAGTCTTTGAACCAACACATATGAAATTATATTTTTGAATACCAACTTTATCGGACGAAGAATGTTCGACTCACAATCACATATTTAACGCCAAATATATATATATAGGCTACGCGTCACAAGAAACAAACATACATGCGCACGAACATAAACCTAGCAGGATATATATATATATATATATATATACACATATATATATATAATGATATATATATATACACATATTTTAATATACATATATATATTAATATATACACATATTTTAATATACATATATATATAAATATATACATATATTAATATATATATATATTAATTTATTTACACATACATATATATATATATTAATATATATATATATATATATATATATATATATATACATATATATATATATACATATATATATATATATATATATATATATATATATATATATATATATATATATATATATATATATATATATATATACAGGCGCATACAGACACATATCTAATGACGTCTGTTTCAACGTTTTTTTATATCTTATGTTTCAATTGTCTACACATTAGCGCTAGAAACATATAAGATTTACGCATCATATATATGTCGTTTAAGCTGTTTGACGTAAGTGATGAAAAATAATTCTGCAAGTATAATAATTGAATTTATTCTTTGCAGTCCGTTTTACTTATCTGTTTTAAGTTTACACCTTTTTCACAATAAAACAAGCTTCAAGATGTATTATTAAATAGTTGAAATAAAATTTTTAAAAACTAATGAATGAAAAGACGTCGGATAAAATAGAGTGTCATGGAAGAGAGGTTTAAGAGAAACCAATATGTCAAGAAGGGGAAACATCAATTTGCAAGAGTAGAAAAAACTAGAAAATTAGCAAACGAAAATATAAGTCATAAATTAACATTGAATGTTGATATATTACGATACATTAACGATTATGTCAAACAAAAAAAAATAAGAATTATAGAGTAGTCTCATTTTGTTTATTGTAGCAAGTAGAATCCCTGTCTATTTTGTAACGAATTATACAAATTCAAATCATACAGAAAAAGAGAAAAACGTTGTTGTTTTAACGATTAGCTCTTGTGATTTACGCCATGAAGAAAACAGACAATTCTTTTAGCCCAATATTATTTGGAGTGATTTGAGTTATTAAATATATTTCGAATAAATTCAAGTATATGTTTTATGGTATGATTTTGTGGTAATTGCCTCAGACGAATTTCGAAATTTTTCAGAAACTAAAGTTATTAATATTATTATTAATTTTATTATTTTCTTGGATTCCTCTAGCAAACATGTTTCCTTCTTCGTCCCAAAAGGTAACTTCATGTGAAAAATGGCTTCGTGCAATTTTCCACTGACCTTTTAAAAAAAAGGAAAGGAGATCACACACATTTTACATAGATAAACCTAGTCGTAATGTGTGTGCTGGACTTGGGCGTATAAGTTTTGGTATTTCGTTATGGAATAACTTCCGAGGAATGCCTTCAACGAGTCTATTGAACCCTGTTTCAAATAAATCCGAGGGCTCCAACTAGAACTAAATTTGTAGATCTCCTCATGTGCCACACTTTTTATATTCCCACTTCAAGATCATTATATTTTACATTTTATTTTTAATATCTTCAAAAATACAATCTGTAGGGACTGCCATGTCAATAGGAAAGCGCATTTTGTCTGGGCGATTACCTTTGATTCTTCCGTGTCTGTGTATTATAATGTTTCATATTCTTCTTCTTCTTCTTCTTCTTCTTCTTCTTCTTCTTCTTCTTCTTCTTCTTATTATTATTATTATTATTATTATTATTATTGTTTTTGTTGTTGATGTTGTTGTTGTTGTTTCTGTTGTTGATGTTATTATTTGAGTAGTATTAATAGTAGTAGTTTTATATGTCAGCATTACGCTTTCGCATGTGGAGTAACTGGTAATTTGCATGTGAGATCAATTAAGAGCAATTTCCCGCTATATAACAACACATTTATTAATCCATTTTACTTTGGTAATAGGATTTACTATTAGGTCTTGAATTTATTTTACTAGTTTCTACCACGTTTTCAAGACAAATGAAAACTTTAATACTGCCTGTTTAGCTCAGCATTGATGAGTTTTAATTGCCTTTTAACATAATAAAGGATCACAAGCATGTTCACAAGCCTTTTTCTACGTTACGTTGTTAACAATATCTGCACAATGACAACAGCAGTGGTAAACTTACCAATTTTATAAAAGTATATTAGAAAAACATAGATCGAAAAGTTAGTTATAGTGTCCTTTTCAATTTTTAAATGTTCATATTAAACAACTTTCCAGTTTGTTAGGCTTCCCAGTCATAGTAAATGTTATGTTTCTTTTCCAATATTGACAGAAGATTTCATCCAAATGTTATTTTCGTATTATGGAAACGTTATCGCCTTGTTATATCATTATATTCTTCTCTAATGACATGTACAAATTATTTTTATATTGTTTTCACTGGATAAATGCCCATGATCCAGGCATAGTAGCGTTTTACTGAATTTAGAATGATAATGAAAAAACAGGAAGTAAATATTTAGAGGACATTTACGTTAGATATTTGTTGACTCTGGGCATGAATACATTACATATTCGTCAGGGAAGTGTAATCCCGAGTGTCTCTTCCAGAAAGAAATAATTCTAGGGGAAAATCTGGTGGAACATAGTCATTACCAAATGAATGCGAAGGAAACTCTTCTACTGTGTTTGGTGGGTCCTAGCCGTGAAGGTCTTAGCTGGCAGCACAAAGAAATTGAACACGTTAGAATATTTGCCATAATAATACCAAGAGAATAGTGATAGTCTTGCAGTTTTTCGTCTTTGGGGTAAGAATTACGTGATAGAAAATACTTATTCACCCCGTATCCACATAAAGACTTTAGAACTGTCGAAGTAAGGCAATAGAGTTTAGGGAGAACCAGACAATAAAATGTAATGCGTATTTCCTGATCTGATCTAACACTTGTAAAGATAGAGCATGGCAGCTTTTCTGAAGCGATACAAGGAAACGACAAGTCATCCAGCATCTCTAGCGATGGCACGAGTATTCGTGATAAGTTTGAGGTCTGCGGGCAGGAGTAGACCCAATACGACTTCGCCAGAAGAAACCTAATTTAGGTTATGATTCCTCTTTTGGTTTGGATCCAAATTATGGGTTTGTTCGATGGGGATGAAACGTAAATACCTTTGTTTTGGTTGTATCGAATGAGACAAGCGCGTATTTTCCTATTAAGCTTTAATCGTTTTATATGTTACACGTATGGTCACGCTTTATAAGGCACAAGCCTTACTTGAGATAGAGGGTTAAAGAAGAAGTGACGCAGTTTATAGGGATATGTGGTGAATATAATGCATGTTAAAATTGTTGTGATCAGGGAAGCACCTACTTGGGAGTCGGTTCTGCAAATCAAACTTTCGTGGGAAGAAGCCGCTCGTGATGAACTTAAAATTCAATAATAGAGCACAAATAGAATAATGGTGGTTCGCAATAATAATCTTGTCATCGCGGAATGTTCTTCGTCACAGCATTTTCTACGAAAATAGCGATAGAGTAGCGGGTGTTTTGCGACGTTTTGTCTGTGAAAAAGGAATCATAGGGTGGAAAATAAATCGTTACCAACAAGAACGCGGAGTCTTTTGGACTCTATCGATAGAGTAAAGTGGGGACTGGGCAGTTCCTGCTAATATATGGCAGCAGCACTCTTTTTCAGCCTTATCTGGCTCTTCTATTGATAGAAGATAACTGGAGAAATCAGGTGCGTAAAGGAGCGGTAAAAAGAACCACTACTTTTTCCAACATCTTTAGCAATGGATCGTATGCATAAGATAAACTTGAGGTCTGAACACGAGGCCTTCCTGGGGGAGCTTCCATTCATCGCGATCAGTAAAAATTCTGGGTCAGCTAGGTGATGAGGGAACAGTCATCAGTTTCGTTTTCGAGGCATTAACTAATAACAGCCGATTCCCCCCTTACTATTTATCTATTAATACTAGTTTAGAGGAAGTATCAGCTAAACCCAATTCTAATTATCTAGAGCTTTGGATGTGAACTCATATATCGTTGTATAATCAGCATAGATATTCACACTCGATCAGAATATATACTTAGGATGGTTATTTATAAAAAGTAGAAAGAGGGTTCGACAGAGAAGTAAAACTTTGGGGGTGCTGCCGTCGATCGGTTGTGGCTAAGAGAACTGGTCGTTAATAATAACTTTCCGGGACCTAGCCGTTAGGAGGGACTTTATCATTGAGAAAAATCAGTTCGTTCGTAACAAAGAAAAGTTTGGTGAACTGCTATGTAATATCAACCCAGTATATCTTGGTCGATATTAAATAGCATTTCAGCAATGTCCTTTGGCAGTGAATACTAAACAAGTTTTTTCATAGCTGAAAGAAACACTTGAACATATATATATATATATATGTGTGTGTGTGTGTGTGTGTGTGTGTGTGTGTGTGTGTGTGTGTGTGTGTGTGTGTGTGTATTAATATTAATATTATATTACTTAAATTACTTAATTCGTAAACGATTTGGATGCAGTGATGAACCTACTGGAGAAGGAATTATCTGTAGTTATTCATCTTATGAGCCTACCTATTTGGAGACTCGCATCTTGGTTCATGGTTAGGATTTTTTGTGTTCCGATTTCGATGCCTGACCGTGATAAATTTTTTTCGGAGTTTGAAGTTTCATATGCACAGGTTTTTAGACTTGTCCCTTGCTCTGTTGAATCTCTTAACGCCCTTAAGACTAAACTCAATAGTTATGCCCATTCTTATGCTGGCTCTACTCTTTCTTTATACAGAGTCCAAAAGTCCACTGCCGGGTAATTAAAAATTTTAAAAATGATTATAACCTGGTTATTACTAAACCTGATAAAGGTGTTGGTGTTGTCCTACTGGACTATTCGGGTTATGTTTCAAAGATGGACAATATACTTGGTGATACATCAAAGTTCTTAAAATCAGGTCGAGTTGAAACCCATGATCGTAATGCCTCTATTTAATCTAAATTTCAAAGGCAACTGTTAAAGTGGGTCAAGAGTGGTTTACTCTCATCTGAAATTTCAGAGTTAATTAGACCCAATGGGTCCATTCGTCTCCGTTTGTATGGGTTACCTAAAATCCATAAGGACGATGTTCCTTTACGACCCATTCTGTTCATGATTAGTTCTTCCCTCCATAAAGTCGCTAGTTGACTCTCGAAAGTGCTACAAACAGTTGTGTCGCACTTCAGTAATTATTGCATGAAAGATTCCTTCTCTTCGGTGAAATTATACGTAGTGCCTCTACTTATGGCGGGTTCATGTGTTCGTTTGATATCTGCTCCTTGTTTACCTGTGTTCCCCTATCTGAGATTATTGAGATGTGTTGCAATATGTTGTATTGTACGTCTTTGTCTCTTCCGGATTTCCCTGAGGGTGTGTTTTTTGAGCTTAAGATGTTCGCCACTGCGTCTGTCGAATTTATTTTTAATAATATTGTGTATCGGCAGATCGACGGGGTAGCTATGGGTTCGCCTTTGGGTCCAGCGTTGGCGAATAATTTTGTCGGTTTTCATGAGGCTTCCTTATTTTCTTGTATTGGTCGTCCTCTTATGTATAATCGTTATGTGGATGATACCTTCTGCCTGTTTAATAATGAGGCTGAAGCCGACAAGTTTCTCACCAAATTGAACTCTGTCCATCCTGCTCTTAAGTTCACTGTAGAAAAGGAGTCCAATTCTTGTCTTTCCTTTTTGGATGTTCTTCTTCATAGGATCATTGACAAATTTGAGACTTCCGTATTTAGGAAGGCTACGTTCTCCGGACTTTATACGCGTTGGGACTATTTTTGTCCCAGACAACGAAAGGTTAATTTGATTAAGGACTTAATTCACAGGGCACTTAATTTATGTTCTGATGGCCTTCTCTGCGGTGAAATTGAGTTTGTTAGAATGACACTATAAAAAAAAACGGATATCCTTTGGACGTTTTAGACTCCGTTATCCAAGACGTCATTAGTAAATTTCATAGGGTTAAGCCGGATTTTGTTGATAAATGCCCAGTTTATCTGCGTCTTCCCTATATTGTTACAGAGGGTGAGATTTTATCTAGACGAAATTCACATTTGATCAATAGCTGTTATATTTCGGCGAATGTTAGAGTAATATGTGTTACCCGTCCTGTTTTCTCTTCCATTCGTAAGGACGTCCTTCCTCCCCATCATGTTAATTCAGTGATTTACCAATATAAGTGTAGTTGTGGACTTGACTACATAGGGAGGACCTCTCAGCGTTTGCATGCGAGAATAAAACAACATTTACCCCCCAGGATTTTGAATCCGCCTTCCAGGAAGAGCCAACTAACCAATAGTTCTTGCTCTGCTATTGCTGAGCATATAATAAATAGTAGGAAATGTGTGGTTAATTTTAGTGCGGACCGTTTTTTTTATTTTATCTAGGTCCCACCTCCTTGTATATCAGATCCACTGAGCCTTCCCTTTGTAAACAGAGGGAATGCTTACTGGGTCTGAAAGTTATTGGACTCTAGTTTCTTGAAATTCATTTTTTTCTCTCTTCATTTCCATTTGTTAATTTGATGTACACGCTTTTATAAATTTTCTATTCCCAGAAAAAATAAACTTGTTAAGACCTGGGACGAAACCGATTGTTTGTTCTTTAGCTTTTTCTTTTATAAAACATGCCTTATAAATTTTGTCTTTTCCGATCTATTATTAAACTCTGTAGCACAAAACTCTCTCTCTCTTTCTCTCTCTCTCTCTCTCTCTCTCTCTCTCCATATATATATATATATATATATATATATATATATATATATATAGAGAGAGAGAGAGAGAGAGAGAGAGAGAGGCAAAACCCGCGTCTAGCCACACTGAAGAGCTGTGATACAGGGTAACAGTCAGTCTGTGGATGAGAATATATAAGCTCCTGAAAAATCAATTTCGGCTGAGATCTCTAGGGTAGGAAGAGTGGGTTTGTAAACAGTCTACTATTACGACTATTAAAGCAAGATTCTTCGGTAAAGCGAATCGAGTCCTCTCAGTCTCTGTGTGTTTATTTGAAAATAAATACGCTAAAATTCACATTCGTCTCTGCCGTGCACAGGCGGCTTAGGGGTAGAATCTCCGACTGAACCAATTCGGCCGGATTTCGATACTATTTAGAGGCAACTGTACTTCTGTATATACTGGATTTATATATACATATATATATATATATATATATATATATATATATATATATATATATATATATTATGTATATATAGATATACTCACAAAGTATGGCTTGGAGAACATATTATCCACAGCACGAAAGGAAGATATATAATAAGAAAATATGCGAGACACTTACCTAATGATTTCAGTGAATGTCAAGGAAAATGAGGGGTTGCAAACGATAAAAGTAGTTTAAAACTAGAAGGGCCAGGAATTTGAGGATACTTATGATTACCTATTCTCTAACGGGAGACGACTCACGCTGTCTTTCATAAAAACGAAAGTAATTACTATATTGAATATAAAGAAACAGGAGTTAAGAGTAATCGCTCAAACGTTATTTCGAAAAGTAGGTTTAATACAAATTGGAAAACTTAAGTATATATTTGAAAGGAAATACAAAAGAAAAAGCAAATCGTTTAGTGGAAATAAATCTCTCTGGACGAAACGGCAGACGTTGCAAATGAAAAAAATAATAGAATAACAAACGAAGTCTGATTGACAGAATGACGAAGAATTTTGTTTCCTAGAATCTAAGTTCAAAAAGCGTGTGAAGATCGAATCAAAGAAAGCATCACAGAAATGTCGTCAAATACAGAATAGAAAACCAGAATCTATTCACAGGAAACAAAAAGAAGAAAAAACGTTTTTTAAAAGTAACAAAAAGAAATGAAGAGAAAGAATAGTAGAATGATGCTAAAAAATATAGAATACTGAGGAAAATAGAAGACAATACGAAGATCGTAAAACAGGAGAAAAAAAGATAAATAAATCTGGATCAAAGAATGAAGGCCTTCAATTAGATGAATATATTATTGACAAAGGAAGAAACATCATCGCAAAAATGAAAAAGCAAATCAAGATGACAATATTATTTTAATGTTTTATGATTACTACATATTCAATGTATTTTTGCATCATTTCATATTTGATTATTGTAATGTTCTGAATTGATACAAACAATGATATATAACGAAAAGTATATATGAGATAATATAAAATAAATTGATAGATGTTGTCAGTAACATTTCTGAGAATAAAACAGATTTTACAAAGGTCAGTTACTAGACAACAGATACAATTAAACAAGCGGAAAGTAAAAACTTGAAAAAGGTTTTATTCAGATAACTACTGAGTCCATTAGTATATATGCTGATGTTTTCTATAGAGATAATTTGGGTCCGGCTAGCATTCCTAAAAATCTGTATGAAGAATGCATGCGTCTGGTTACTGAATTCAGTTTTAATGATATGATGTCCAGACTGACGATGTTGCTAGGGTTAGTATTTTGGGTCTTATTTGGCCAATATTTTTGTAGGTTATTATGAGGAACTTTTGTTTGACAAGGACCATAAACCGTCCGTTTACATGAGGTATGTTGACGACACCTTCTCAATTCTTTCTTCCGCCAGTGATGCTACTGATTTCGTCGCGAAATTTAAGTGCCTCCGTCCATCTTCAGTCTACTTGCCCTTTTTGGACGTTCTCGTTGAGCGTAAGAATGAGTTATTCTATACAAGTGTTGTCCGTAACCCCACATTCACAGGCTTATAGACAAGTTGGAACTCTTTTTTACCCAAGGCACGAAAGATTGGTCTAATTTCGACCTTGGTTCATCGTACTTTGATGATCTGTTCTCCTAGTTTGTTAAATGAAGAAATTGCCAATATCAAGAATTTTTTTTAATTAATGGATATCTCACCATTATCATCAAACGCGTTAGAAACAGTAAAATAATAGGTTTTAGGGAACCATTGTTTTTCCGACCTAGTCGGTAACATATTAATTTAACGTTGTCTTAGCGCGGCAGGAAGTGTCAGCTGTTATCTGACAGAATTTCAGTTTGTATTGTTTCATGCTAAAATACTTTTAAGTTGCGCACTGTTTTTCAAGTGCAAACTGCGTTCTCTTCCTTCAGTAATCTTCCTTTGTCATATTTTCAGAAAAAAATAGTTGTATACAGATTCAAATGCTGATGTGAAGCGGTACACATAGGAAGATCCAATATGAGGTTGGAAACTCGGATTTCGCAACATGTTCCAGCCTGTGTCTGCATTCAAGTAGTCGAAGCAATGTTTCAAGATGTACTCAAGAAGAAAACGTTTCTTCGGTTGGGCAGAATTTGTTGGGGAGTCCTGACTGTACCACAGAATATGAGGACATGTGGTTTTCTATTCTACACAGTGCTCACTCGGTTTACCACTCCCGAATCCTTGAGGCTGTGTATATAAAATTTTACCAGCTAGGCTTATGTAGACAAAAGGAGCATTTCATACTCTCCTTACGATTGCTCCAGAGGCTGTGAGATTCTTTTTTCAAGTTTATGCTCTTGTGGAACTTGTTAATCATTATTAATTATTTACATTTAAAATTTATTTTATTTTTCTCGCGTTCCATCTCTCACTATACTTTCGTTATTAATGTTGTGTCTTGATT
The DNA here is from genome assembly GCA_964036315.1 of Acanthosepion esculentum. NCBI lineage: Eukaryota > Metazoa > Mollusca > Cephalopoda > Sepiida > Sepiidae > Acanthosepion > Acanthosepion esculentum. The sequence goes on along the minus strand of OZ038475.1, from coordinate 134,509,742 downwards.
GTTGTGTTTTTCGCCAACGATGTCCTTAAAAAAGGCGTTAACCGAAAGACTCCAAATTTGTTTATATATATATATATATATATATATATATATATATATATATATATATATATATATATATATGAGTGTGTGTGTGTGAGCGTCTGTGTGTTTGCGTGTGTGTGTGTATATATATATATATATATATATATATATATATATATATATATATATATATATATATATATATATATATATATATATGTATGTATAGATAGATAGAGAGAGAGAGAGAGAGAGAGAGAGAGCGAAAGCGAGAGCGAGAGCGAGAGTGATGTGAGGTCAGATTTATTCGTCACAGAAGTCTTGAGCATCGCCAGTTACTAGTATTTCCGAAATTCCATTTCTTGAAAATATTATATTTAACGATTGTTTCACGGTCGAATTTCATTTGTTTAAGACTTGTATTACTTCTTGTCAGCATGAATACGAATCTATGAGTATTAATAATAATCCCATTTCATTAAGATGGGCCTGATCAATGTGTAATCAATCCTAATTTTGGGACTATTTAGGCCATCTATGTGATGTTGTCTGTCTATATTTTCTTATTGCACATTTTACACCTTTTTATGCATTATTCCACATCTGTAGATTAGCCTGGCCACCATGCCCCTCGCCTAGATCTCTTTTGCGTCATTTGTTTTGCGCAGTGAACATCGTCAGATATACTTTTCATTATTTTTCTCGTTTGTGTTGCTGGCCGAACAACTAATTCTCCATTAGAAATTACATCAGTTTCTTCAGTTAACTTGTGTTTAACTACTTTAAATGCCTTTCTGCACGTGAGCAATTATTATGCATATCATTTTTCTATCCTGAAGTATACACTGTTCGATATGGGACGTCTTTTGCGTCCTCATCTAACTTGTCTAGCTATAAAATATCAGTTTCGACTTGGTGTGAGAATATATCTCCGGATCTTTCCTCATATTTCTCACTTTCAGAAATAAAAGAAAAACTCAATCTCGACAAGGCATCCACATGCAGTATAGTATTGCGCTTCGTGTACTCAAAATCAAGGTTAAAATCCATTAACATTATGGGCGATCTTAAGGTTCTAGAAGACGTTACCATAAGAAGGTCCTTCTTATGATTAAGTATTAAACGTCTATGGTCGTAACTTAGTAGTGGTTTCTTTTCAATTAGAAACTGATGAGGTCTATTTGTCGTCCATATTATGACCAACACTTCTTTATCAATATTTGAGTAGTTCAATTCTGCTTTTGACAATTTTCCCGAAGGATACTTAATAGGATAACCATCCTGAGTTAGTTTCTCAGAGACTGTGTGTTTACTCGCGTCAGTTCTAACTACCATTTCTAGGGTTGAATATTTTTAATACTGGCTTATTTGCCAGTATTGCTTTTAAATTTTCAAATGCCACTTGTTCATTTGTTGAAAGAAAATCCACATTGTTTTTAATAATGCAGTAAAATGTTCTGTCCAATCAAATACCGTTCTAAATATCGCCTGTAATTTTATTACTTCTATCAAAGATTCTAATTCATTTTGTTCTGAAGTACAAAAATAATTTTTGCAAATTAATGATTCGTCTGGCGATATGCATTCCTTAGATATGGAATATACTAACAATTATATTTTTAGTAATGTGATCACATTTATTTCGTTGAAATCTCATGATTTTTTTAACTTACTGTATATACTTTCGTATCATGTGACTTTTGAAGACCTAATTTTGAATCTAATTCTAAGAGGGTCTTATCATGCACAAGATATAAAATTACGTCTGACCGTCACTATGCCATTGACTGAACTATATATCAATTTACTGTAGTCAAATGGTTTCTCCTTAAAAGCTTGACTCAGGTGTGATCCCTGATACTTCTTTATTATTATTCCTATCGCCATCTATTCTATAGAAAGAAAAGAACCAGAAAACAATCCACTGTCTTTTCTAAGAATGCATGCAATTACATGTAAATAAAGAAATGGAATTTGTGGACAATTACAAAAGTCTATTAATTGGTATTAATCAATAAAATGGGAATGAATTATTTAAACGGAATAAATGATAATAATAATTCGGACTATTTTTATATCTATATTCCCCGTTGATGCGTTATTTGCTATTTTATTTTCTTAAATAACGCATAGTTTAAAAATCACACGGAGACTAATCTATACAAATAAAGTAAAAATCTATTTTAAAAATTCAGAAATGAATACTAAAAATAAATGTTTCAAGACAAATTCTAGTCACTCAGTTCCATCGTTACCCATTTTCGATACTCTACTCATTTTCAGAATTGTATGTTTTGCAAATTTACAGAATAATTCCATGAATTTTAATCCCTCCCAAAGGAGGAGATTATGTAATTTGTGACAAATCATAGATTTCCTTTAGGTATGTAAAATGAAGGGTAATTATAACTAATAAAAAAGCAACCTTTCCGTGGTTATCTATTTTTCCAAACCTAACTTTAAGAAGCATGTGAGCGCGGTGTAACGACCAAAGTGTCGGTGAAAGGATTTGACGATTTGAATACAAATTCTTGTTTTGGCTGTTATATACACATTCACGCAAACGGCTTTCGAAAAGACTTGAAACTGACTTATTTCTCCCAAGTTATAAGTTAAAAGTTTCAACGCAGTGCCCTCTTCATCTACCGGTACCCTTCTAGATGATGAGTGCACTCGAGTCGGAGTCGCGATCCGTCTTGTACTCAAATTATGTGAGCGTCACAGATGCAGATGTGGAGCCTCCATCGATGAGTTTGGTTTGCATCCTCTCTCCTGTCGTCGTAGTGCCGGCCGCTTTCCACGGCATGCAGCAATTAACGACATCATCAAAAGAGGTTTGGATGCAGCTGGACTGATAAATTTTCGGTCGGTAATTTGATAAGGTCCGCGGTTGAATCGGGGTCCGTCGCCCGAGACGCATCGATGAAAAAAATAGCTAAATATTCTTCTCTTGCTGATAGATATTTTTTACTCCTGTGGCAGTGGAGACTTCAGGGGTTATTGGCCCTCGTTCGATGGCGTTCCTTCGGAGGATTGGCGCGATTGCGTCTCGATTAAGGAACGAGCCTCGCGAAACGGAGTGGCTCTTGCAGCGTGTTTCACTGCAGATGGTTCGAGGTAATGCTTTCTCCATCATAGCGGCTGGCAGAGGATAGAAAAAATTGTTTATTGTTACGTTGTTCTGGAATTGTCATCAATGGTCGAATGAACTTGCTTTGTTTCAATGACTTTTGTTTTGTTATTATTAGTTACTTTGTTCAATAAATGATTTCTTATTAAAAAAAAAACGAAAACAAAAACAAAACAGATATGAGATATAAAGCCTGTGAACCAGAACCTAAAAACTATTTCCAGTTATAAGTTAGATAGCAACTGGAGTCAATTGTCAAATATTGCGCGCAACACAAAACAAGAGAAATACAACTCCGAATTAAGAAAAAGAAAAAAAACAGGTTACACAAACGCTAAACGACTTCGTTATATTTACTAAGTCATGGTTATTCGCAGACCACAAAGAAAAAGTATCTGTGGAAAGACATCTTCAACTACACCCACATTGGATATTGCATGAATTATATCATGTAGTAATTAATAAATATGTATAAGCAGCAAAGATTGCCGTTCATGCCTTGTGATAAATGCACTCATTTGAATTCCTAGACCTCTTTCTAGCTCTAAGAAATGTTTGTTCACTTCCTATCATAACCTGTCCTCGTAAAGCCATCAATTTAAACGATTCCGGCTGCCTCACTAGACTTCACTATATCCAGTCAATATCATATTCGCTGTTTATTCCTTTCTTAGCATGTGACGAAGATTTCAACTATCTCTTTCTTATAAAAGAAAAAAGTCGTTATTTTCCTATATTCCTGAAATATTTTGGTTACTTACATTTTCCGTCCGTGGTAGCTGTTTATACAAGTCACATCTCCATTTGTTTGGACATGTACTGCATTCTTTGTCATAAACATGAACTGATAATAAAAGGCAATGCAGCATTCTTTTCTTTGTTCTTAAAGTTTCTTTTCTAATTTCTAAATATTTTTTGTAAGGCATCATTCGCTATTCGGATATCTCGTTTCGATAAATACAATCATGTCTGACAGGCAGGGAGAAGAACCCAGGAAGTAATAAAGCATTGATAAATAAATCATTGTTATACTCTAAGAATATTCATACATTGTAATCGTCTAAGTTACAGAAAATTAATGAACAAAGAATTCTTATTATTTGAAAGATGATCCTGCTATTTATATGATCTGTTTGTTTTTTTTTTTTCTAATAATTCATCAATTCCCAGACACACGCATACATATTGGCGGGAAGAACGTAAAATTATATGAAGTCATTTACGTACTTAGGAATCAAGATGAATGAAAATGCATCCCTTGATGACGAAATAACAAATGGGGTGGCCAAAACTATAAATGCATTTGGAAAGCTTCGGTACCGCCTATTTAAAGAGAGAGGTATCAATCTGGAAAAAAATATACGTTTATAGATCAGCCATTTTGACGACACTGTGGTACGGATCAGGATTTTGACCGTATATAGCTCCCATATAAATCAGACTGATGTCTCCCATAAATGTTTTCTCCACTCAATCTTTGGTTATACTTTTGACGATTGGATGAATGGCGATAGAATATACTCAGGTATAGCCAGGTTCACAGTGGACAAAGTCAAACTATCCTCCCAGCTGCCAATGTTACTCATACTAACTTCGAGCGAGCTGCTCTGGATAGAAATAACTGAAAATATTTGTGCTTGGCTGGTATCAGAAATTTACATATCAGTCAGTACAACCGGCTAAGAGAAGAAAGACAACGGTGAAAAGCATCAAGAAAAAAAAATTCTATGTCTGTCCAGAGATCTTCGTTGTTGCACAATATGGGGATTTGTATGCATGCCACTAGTGAGACAGAAGTTTCATATAAAACACAAACATAAAATCTGAATGAGTCTATCAGATTCTCATACATCGAAATCTGAGGAAGAGGCAATATATATATATATATATATATATATATATATGTGTGTGTGTGTGTGTGTGTGTGTGTGTGTGTATATGCATTTTCTGACAATTTTATGTTCAACATTCTTTTTATAGATGTAAATATTTAAGTAAATGCTCTGTTTATAATAAACAGTATTAAACAACATTTACCGGCTTGAATGTCCGAGAAATTTTCATAGAAAATATTCGTCCTCCGACAGGATTCAAACCTGTATCCTATACGGAACCGTCATTATTTATGTGTTTTAACATGTTTAAACATATATATATATATATATATATATATATATATATATATATATATATATATATATATATATATATATATATATATATATATATGTATATATATATATATATATATATATATATATATATATATATATATATATATATATATATGTTAAAACATGAATAATTGCAAATTTAGTTCTCTTTTAGTTTATTCTTCCATTTGGCTAAGTGCTGGGTATTATGTTTAGTTTATATGTTTGTTGAAATCGCTTACAATTCAAATGTAATTCATATATGCACGAAGCCGATACATTGTAGATTACTTTTAATCTTTTGCTTTGTTCGAAACAATGTATTCGATTCGGTTTAACATGCGTGAAATTTCGAAGTAATTTTTGAGCGGAATAGTAATTAAATTATTGGATTCATTCAAGTATTTTTTAAAAATATTTCCATATAAAGCTCTATTCAGTTTAGACAATCTGATACACGCCGTCGACATCCCTTTGATTGATACGTGTAATTAGATTCTTAAAAAAATCAAATGAAAAAAATCAAATATTAGAAAATTCAAATTATGTCATTTCTCTAATGGAAATGTCTCTGCAACGTAGTTATCATGAAAAGAAATACTTAGTTACGTGTTCGCATTCATGCTCTCACTCCTTTTCCCACAAACACGGACACACACACACTCATTCACACGTGTTTAATAAGCGTGAGCAAGTGATTTCGTGTGTGTAAGTGTTTGTATGTGTGCAACAGTTTGTATGCATGTCTATATATTTTGACGCATCCACGCCATCACGTGATACTTTGAAAATATTGCATGATAAAATTATCACTTTGAAACAGTTTACTTCATAATCTTTGAATATGGAGGGCGTTATAAAAATCCTCAAAGTATGCATTGAATCATTAGATGCGTTGAAAAATACAATAAATTTCATTTAGAAAAGTTATATATGTTTATTTTTTCATATTAATCCCTATATAACCAAATAACTATGTTAAATCAATTTTAATTTATTAATATACCTACGCACAATTACGCAACAACAACAACAGCAACAACAACAACACACACACACACACACACACACATATATATATATGTGAAGAAATATAGTCTTAAAATGTGCTATATTTATGGGATAAAGCGCTCAATATCAGAGATAGAGCTTGTGTAAATATAAAAGTGAACATAGATGTCAACACTTAGAGGTGACAGTTTGTTTAATGCTAGATGCAATCCTTAGGCCTGACGATTGCATCAAGCATGAAAAGACTCTCACCTTTAAGTGTTGACTTCTATGTTCACTTTTATATATATATATATATATATATATATATATATATATATATATATATATATATATATATATATATATATATATATATATGTATGTGTGTGTGTATGTGTGTGTGTGTCTATATATGTGTGTGTCTATATATGTATATATATATAATGGGCAGGCACATGGCCGAGTGGTTAGAACGATCGCATTCTGATCACGAGACCCGGGTTCATATCTCGTATTTTTCGATTTTGTTAGGATGTTATCGGACTGGAAGGGTCGATCACAGCATGCGGTGCATTTGGAAAGTGCCTGAAAAACCATACTACGTGTTGACCCTTGTGAAATTGACTAGTCGGAGCCCTTAGTCGATAAGTATGCTAGTCACATGTCCTCATGGCCAATGACTTGAGTGTACTGGCCTTGTTCAAATTGTTGATAAGAAGCTATTTCCCACAAACTGTAACTAATGTCTGCTCCGTGGGTGTTGAATAAACAAAAATATTCCTGATCAATCTTCTGCAATAGGGATTGGCTACCGCCCTATTAGATTGCTAACCTCGCATAGCAGTGGCCAGATATACTATGTATGTATGTGTTTGTGTATTGGATCGTTTTATTTTATTCGACATTATTTCTTTTTCAATAAAACCTTTGGTTTTACGGGTTAAAAATTTGCGAGTTGCCATTTTAAATTTTCTTAAAGATTAACTAAAATTATAAGCTGGCTACAGGTCTGATTACTGTCTCCGGCATTAATAAGATGTGTAGCCACTTTCCTACCAGGTAAAACGTTTCTATATTCGAAACCTGCCTTTCTTTCATAGTTTTTCGCAATCTAAGTTGGTCATTATAAAGATAACGTTTATATATACATGCGCGCGCGTATGTGTGTAGTCATCTATTCCCCTCTTAGAAAGACAGTTTTAAAACATTTATATGAGATGATTACTTTGGAAAATAAACTAGCATTATATAGAACGATATTTAACATTTATTATACCATATTTCTTAATATCCCTGCTAATATTCTTGGTATACAGTGTGGCTCATCCGGTTTCCTGCTTTCTCAAATTAACGTTGGAAAGAAACGAATTTAATTCGTTACAATATTGTCGTTGAGCTTGATTTGATCGCATTGCTTATGCAAACAGATTTAAGAAAGTCGCCTTTTCGGTAAGCTAATATTTCAATAATTAACAACAAAACAGTTCCTGATATCAGCACTTCATTTTGGACGTTCATTTTTATCAATATGCACGCATGAATAATTAGTCCTGAAGTTGACTGATCGAAAATCGGTGTTCCTTAAAATAAAATTGTTCATTCAACTTTCGAACAAAAATGAAATTGGTGTTTATCTTAATTTGAATTCCTTTTTTGTAATCCTGTTATAAATTGTTCTTTCTTACTCTTGATAATGGAATTTATAGGGGATTTATAGATTTTATTTTGAAATCGTTTGTATAAAGTTTAACATCTTCTGGAATATATTGAAATGTGCCATCGTTAAGATGTAGTGTAACCATTTTATTGTTAGGATTATTTATATATACGACATATAATTTTCATTTTGTTTAGGGATGTCAATCAACGGTAGAAATAATCTTAAAACACTCCATTATCTTTTAAAATAGACATATGATATTATAATACTGGAAGTGTGTGCATCCTTGACATATTTTACATATCCCACATATTCTTGTTTTCCGCAGTCTTATTTATGTTATGAACTCACGATTGAAATTGTATTGATGAAATTTATAATTTATTATCAAATATATTTCCGGTTGGCAGTTTAGAATTTTGCTTCCATTTTACCGTCAGTGAATTAAATAATAACTCTCTTTCTAAAGTGTATACATGTGTATGCGTTTTGTAAGCAATTCTTTTTTATATAAACGCTTCTATGTCTCTTCTGTTCTACAAATATAACCTTAATTTAAATATTTTGAAATTTCGTTTATCATGTGCAGTATAATTTTTTTTGTTAATATTAATATCCTCTATTTGAATATTAGTACAACCGTAGCCCTTTTAGATTTATATGTACATATATTTGACTGAATTAACTTAAGAACACGTATTTGCATTGTTATAATATAAACTAAACCCGAGATATATGCAGCACCATATATATTTGTTCTTAACTACTTGATTCGTCTCTTGACAGTGATGAGTTTTTCCTCTCCTATGCAGTGAATATACATCAATATTAGTTTAGGTTTGTCTTTGAATACATTCGGGAAGCCATTATTATATTGTGTATTTTCTAACTATTCAGGCTTATGATTAAATCATGCTGATGGATTTAGTAATTATTCTGTGAAATCTTATTTCCATCTGAGGATCAAGTTCTTCTACACAAATGATTTGCCAAATTTATATTGCTTGTGAAATGCATCATCCTTCCCTAACGTGGAGAGAAATATGTAAAGTTATAATCAATATCAATTGAATAACAAAATCAAAACTAACATATGCCTTAATACTTAATGTCTATTTTAGTAAATCGATTAGCGTAAAATTAATAATGTTACAACAATGGTACGTCAGCAAGAAACTTGTTTACAGGATATAGGTTATCCCTGATCTCACTCCATTATAGATTGAAAAATAATCTGGCTAAGCAAATTTTATAAATTGTGGTATGTCATCATTCGAAATAACTGATCTACCAATGAGAATCTTCAATTAATCCAGTAAAATAAATGTTCACTCTACCTGAATTCTTGGAGCACTTGGCTCGTTAGCAAAATGAGAATTTCGTTGATCTTTCAAATTTCAAATATCATTGATAAACTACGATTTAATTTCAATGTAGGTTAAATTGCTGCAAATGAAGGGAGAAAATTGAGTTCCTCTCTGCAAAACCGAGTGGAAAATATAAGTGAATTGCATTTTTTGCAATATTTAAATAACTATAGGTTGATTTATCCAAAACAGTTCAGGACAAAAGTTCATACTTATGATTTTCAGACTCATTGTAAAACTTCATGATTTCAAGAATAAATTCAAAAATTCTTTCCAAATATTGATTGGCCGTAATTAGAAATTTTCTCCACAGTGGATCGGTTAACATCTTCAATCACTCTTTTTAAATAATCTTGGAATAAAAGGGTAACATCCTACCCAGTCTTTTGACAGAGTTTTATCCCTTGATTCTTGTTTAGAATGAGATACCCGGTTCGATCTCGTCTTATAATTCGCTTTCATTACCATTATCCCCTTGCGTCTTAGAGGCAGTATCCACTTGCTTTGGGTGAATTCATTTTGAAAAGATGAACTAATGGTGTCTACAACATGTTGAAGTTGTTCTTTGTCAACATATTTCAATAGTATTCATCACGATTTACGATAATGATCTGATCGAAGGTTGCTATAATTTGAGGGATTAGTTTGATTTTACAACCTTATTCAAGGGACCGTTTTTAATAATATACATATATCCGCACTTTTAGTAAATTACACATTGCTGGTGTGAATATATATTTTGCCATGAGCACGAAAATAATCCCATCCCACGTTGAAAAATAACTTGTGTGTATGATGAAGCTAGGTAAATAGCAAAGTGGCAAATCCAGTAATATTCTTTGAACTTCATGTATTTTAGATTCATTTTTCTTTTTATCAAATTCCTTAGTGTTAGGCCGTATTAGCATAACCATATGAAAAGTATTTATCAGTGAATGAATGATCCAATGAAAAACATATATATTACAAAATTCTCAAAATATATTCTTATTAACTAATGTGTTTTGCCTTCAGAAACAATCTGGTCATTAATTTCATCTAATAATTTTAATTTAAGCCTTCCTTTAATTCCTTCATATGATTTTCTTGGTTGCTTTTTAGAAATGTCTAATCTTTTAGCTTTGAGTCTTTCCGCATTTTCTACTTGGGATTCATTTTGACTTTTTCCGAATTTCCTCAACTCTAAGCGCCGATCCTTATCACAGTTTTGTATTTTGCTTCATTTATTCTATCCTGTAGCAATTGTTACTCGTTGAGCTTCAGGTCTTCCTGAATATTTTTTGTGTGTGTATCTTGTCGACTTGAAGCAATTATTCTTCTGTTTAAATATCATTTGATATTGACTTCTTATTTTAACTGCCGGATAATTTCTGCATTTTGATGTCATATAATTTATCTGTGATTAATTGGCATTTCCTCTGTTGCATCTTCAATTGTCTTTTGTATTTTGCAATTATTTTGGCTGTCATTAGATTATATTGATAATATTAATTTTTCCTTTCATTTTTCCCTCATAAAAAATGATAAAATAATAACATCACTAGGACTGCCATATGTACTGCTGATAGAACTCGTGTGAAATATTCGATGAATCGTTTATACCACCATGAGAAATAATCGGAAACCATCCATAAGAACGTTGTTTACTCCGTCTGAAATACTTTGAACATCATGCATTGAGTTTATATTTAAAATTAAATTAGTAATGTATACAAAGAATCTATTATGTTGTTATAACATAAAAAGTTTTAGTCGGCAATCAAACTGTACATGATCTGCTCACCCCGAAAGACAACCCGTGAATGTTTCGGAAGCACAAATTACCGTTGAATGTCGTAACCTAATTCACGCTAACAGAAAAGGAACCAGAGGTAGCATATGACAACGAAGAACATACATTATTAAAATGATAATCCTTAATCTTCAATCAAACTTCTGTATTCTAACACAAAATACCATATTTATACGAACAAACCCAGACTACAACCACCATAACAAAGCATGTTGTAAATTAGATCCCCCTATTTACAAACAAGTGTAGGACTGAATGAGATTGTTTTTAATTAACTTTAAACCCCATCATAGGAAATGATAAATTCATACAATGAAATATAATTTATTATCAGACTCTCCCTACGACGTGGCAACTGGCAGAAGAAATTAGGTTAATTGTTCGAAAATACAGCGGAACGTGTAGAAGAAAAAATAAAGCAGTAAAAAGACAATAAAAACGAAATGTTCTCAAAGTTCCATAGAAATTTTCTTTCAACAGAAAGACGCAAAACCACAATATCAGTATTAATCATATTAATGTGGCTAGAAAACTGTATGTTTAAGCTGGGTTAATATTTCCTTTTGGTCAGAAAAAAATGTTACTACCTTAATCATTTCTTCATTATGGTAGTTAATGCGCTTATTACGGCCTAAAAATTAAGGCCATTATGTCGTTTGAACCGTGACTGCCGTGATGATAACTTCCGTTTCCTTCCAAGCCTGTAGGTTCTGACAGTCTTCGACAATCATTTTACAATATAGAAATTGTCATAAAACGAAAAAATACGCAGCTTAAAATCTCACACAAAAAAATTGAATGTAATTCTATCCAATAATTTAAAATGAAAATAAAAACTGTTTTACTTTTACGAATTTATCCATGTTTATGTGGCACAAGATCCAAGCAGGGATAACACTGATCAACACGATCTCGCCCACTCCTAGCTAATCTGAATTCACGATACATGCGCTCTAACAGATGACCCAATTACCACAATAAATTATCCATGTCCCTTCAACCTGAACATGTACCAAAATACCGCATTTTTGCAGGAGATATGATAACACAACCATGATTATAAATATTTATAAATACGTACATTTTTTCTCTAACGTAATATATAAATATTTTCAACGATATGGCAACAATGGAGGCAAAATAAAATATAAACTAAATATTAAAATACATTAACTAGTGAAGAACATTCAAACCGACGTAAATGAGAATAGAATTGCCACTGTATTCTGACGACAACCACAACCAGGAATATCATTCGACAGTGGCAGGGTAGGGACAGAACTAGGGATTCTTGAAGAGGACCATGAGAACAAATGCTGGAACACGGCTGGGGACTACAGTAACTCACATTATCTAGGAAAACAAAAGAGACTTGCTTGATCCGCTGTAAACGAAAAGTGAACGAATATTTTGAATTTACGGAGCTACTATATACACATCTTCAGATATTTTAACCCCCTGAATATGGTCTCAGATGAGCTACAATGTAATTGGGAAAATAAAAATTATTTGAAAGAAAATATTGGGATTTTTCTTAATCAATTTTCTGCAGCCATCAAAAATTAATTCATGAATTTGAAAGGAATGTAACTGAAATAAATAGACATAATACGTGTTTATATATTGTTGTGGTGGGATCCACCTAATCTGCATAGGTGACTACCAACTATATAAATAATGGTTGGTACCGGAAGACGAGGGAAGTGGAATCACGAGATCCAACTAGAGACTCTGATCGACTGCGACTAGTCAACACATTCTCCAGGAACGTCTTCCCAGAAATATACAGAAATACTATAGGTACTTATTGTGTACCCTTTCTTGTTATAATACATTCTTGTTCTAAGTACATTTTGTGTTGCATTATTATTCCATGCAATAGGCGAGATTCAACAATGAGTCAAGACTCAACATATATGTACACCTAAAGTGTTTTTTAATCAATAGTGATCCTGTTAGGTGAATAAAAGATAAACCTAATAAAAAAACAGCTTATAGGCTAAATACCAGGAACGAAAACGATATAAAAAAGGGGAAAACGAAAAGTAAATTAATAGAAAATGACAAAAAGACAGACACCTAATGTTGAAACTTGACTAATGCATGGAATAATAATGCAACACAAAATGTACGTAGAACAAAATGTATTGAAACAAGAAAGTGTACACAATATTTACATATAGTCTTTTGTATATTCCTGGGAAGACCGTTCCTGGAGAATGTGTTGACTGAGTCGCAGTCGGGCAGAGTCTCTGGTTGAATCTCCTGATTCCTCCCCTCTCTTCCCGGTACCAACCATATTTATATGGTCGGTACTCCACTATGCAAATTAGGTGGATCCTACCACAACACCTAAATAACCGGTAACGCTTCTTTATGTCCCTGTTAGCAAATCACTGCAAATACAAATTCCTGCGACACCGCTCAGTTTAACACTGCTTCGATCATCAGGTCGCTATTATGTATCATGCGTGTGTGTGTTTATACTTTTCTCTCAATCAGAAATGGAAGATCTTTTTGAATAAGTTGGACATTTGGAAATATTTTGGGAAAATGGCAAGGGCCAAAATCTGTCTGCACAATATCAGGAACATAGATAGATAGATAGATAGATAGATAGATAGATAGATAGATAGATAGATAGATAGATAGATAGATATATAGATGCAGAAATATATTTGTTACAAAATCCCAAATATATAACTCATAGGGAGAATCACCCATTCGTAAATAGCTGCGAGATAAATTTAATAACTAATAATTCACGAGAGATCAAGCGATCCTAATATCAATGGTCTACAATATGAAAGCTTAAAAAACAAAAATAGCCAGGCTTAGTCAATTTCTGGACACTGTAATTACAAAAATGACGTCCGAAAGTAGTGATTCGATCTAGATTCCAATGTACAGTACTAGATGAATATTAATATTTCATCAAAATTGTTGTCCTTGGCAAAGGAATTATTATTATCGTAATAACCTTGTTATATGTAATTATTCTCCTGATAAACTAATTATTTTCGCATCTCCACTCAGGTTTCCTGACATTTAACTGACCGGTGCAAAATTCCGCGTACATGTCTGAACAAAGCCGACATATATTTCTATGCGTGTAGCAAAATGAATTTTATCTCTCAGAATCAGTATAAAACAACTGATTTTGGAAAAGCTAACCAAATATAGTCTGGATACAAAATTGGAAACCAAACAAAATTGATGACCACATATTTATGGTAAACCCTCTGCAATTCTCAGAAAAGAATATATCTTTTGCCGTGCCCATTATTTGCAAAGAGCTAGCATTTAATGCTGCTTGTTGCTATTAATACACAGCGAACACAATTGCTAAGGGATTATCTAAGAATAACTAATTGACTGCAATATCAAAACATTGCATCAGGTTTGCATCCTGTCTACCATAATGTACACATATTAATCCCAGAAGTAGTGACATCGTAGGAAATTGAGTCAGATGTTGGAAGAGACAAAGAAGCCACGGAGGCTGAAATATCAACTTCATATCAGCAAGATTGTTGTCCATCATCGGTTTATGAAACAGACCTTATAACTCGAAGTCAAGTCTTAGGTTCCTGGTTACATCAGTTTAGTCTTTTAGACGGGGATGTCCGTATTTCACACGTTAATGTCAATAAGGATCTAGTCCCACTCTTCCTTCGGGGTGTTGATTTATTGTACAACATGGATATCAGTGGTCTTATGCAATCCCTTAACATCAGTTACAATTCAGAGGAATTCAGGCTTGGCATTGATTGTGTGCAGCCTGATCTCAAGGTTGGCATGTTACGAAATGCTAACATTTTAGCTTCAATCCCTGTTGGTCTTACAGTCCACAGGAAAAAGTCTTATGACAATATGAAACAACTACAAGTATGAACAACATAACTGGTAATATTGCGGAGATTTGAAAATATTGTTCTCCTGCCAGGACTGTAAGATGAATTTACCAAAAAATGTTTTTCTTTGTGAATGGGACAGCCGAGTCAGAAGTTCTCATTACATTAATAGGAGATGACATCTATGACAATCACTTCAAACTTGAAGAAAAAAATTCATCCACCACCAGTTGAGTCAAAGAAAATGTTGGTGCCAGTTAGTTACATCAAGCATGGTCAAATGACAGATTTCATGAAGACTATGAAAAAGGAAAGACAGTATTCGAGTATGTTCAGAATAACTTTATTAGGCTAAGTGAATCAAAGATAAATGAAACCATCATTGTTGTTTGCCAGATTCGTATGGAAAAAGTGAAAAAAAAAATCATGTCAAGCAACGAAGTCAGTTGCAACCAACTTTCTGGGTAATAACAGATCAGAATCTTACGTAAACTGGGGGAAATATCCTGAAGGCATGCACACATCTTAGCTGTAACACGTGGTTAATAATCAACTTCTTTGACTGGCATCTTAATTCAACCCCAAAACATAAAGAAATATAAAATCTGGTCTTGTGAGCGACGAACACAGTTGACGTTTCTTCAAAACATTGAAGCAATGGTGAAGATGAATCGGGGTAGTTGGCGTCAATCAATGGTGGCTTATTATCGTTGTGCCGTGATCAGAGATAAACCCTGTGCAGTTGAAAAAAGGATGCCTAAGAAGCGACAGGTCTTTGGTGAATAACAGTGCATGCATATATTTCTGGAATGATCTTGATCTCTTTGTGTATCGTTCTGGCAGCATACGTAGAGCAGAATATCAAAACAGATTTTCACAGCAACGTGTTTTTCATGGACACATCCCCTGCACTCATGTATATGACATAATTTGCAACATAACATTGGGAGATCAAAATGAGAATTTCCAAAGTCAAGATAAAAAAAAAGAAATACGAGAGAAAATTCCTCAGATTTCCGTACGTTCACTCAATGGATATTTTGCAACTTCTAAATAAATAGGCTCTTTTTTAATGAATAGCGTTCATTTGCGTGCAATATCACACACACACACACACACACACACACACACACACACACACACACACACACACACACACACACACACACACACACACACATACACACACACACATATATATATATGTATATATATATATATATATATATATATATATATATATATATATATATATATATATATATATATATATATATATATATACATATACATATACATATACAAATATATATATATATATATATATATCAAAAGAGAGGGACAGAGAGAAACTTCCGGTCTTATTTTGAATAAAGCTGTTTCAATGTTGTTGAACACTGCTCTATATAATCGAGGAATACGCTGACAATTGAAAAAGCTATACTCACCCAATTCATCATCTAGCAACTATGACCCAAAAGACACATTGTAAAATCCGTAGCCCCTGAAAAGAAAAGGCAATTTTTGGCAGGCTACGAAAATGATGGAAACTGGGAATCCGCAACAAGACATTTTGAAGTCAAAATACCCCCTGTATGTAGATGGATAAAGGAATGTAAAAAAAGTAGATACAAGAAGAGGCTACAGGCATTCGGCCATTTCAGAGACCCAGCGATAATTCCCGGTTGATCAGATTGAGCAGAATGCAAGAATCACCTTCAGCAAGAAGAAATTTCAGACGTAGGATATTTCAGCATATTTCAAGTGGATATATTTGCCACCACCTGGATGGCTTAATGTAAACTATCAAAGATAAAAGATTTGAACCAGACACTGAAAATAATAGAACCGATAAGGAAAAGAGGAAGAAACTTACGAAAGGTTATTGGATTCTGAACCTGGCAATTACCCAATCTTATTTATAAACGAAACAATATTACAAGAAATATTACATATTACGAGAAATCATGGTCGATCATTGACAGGAGAAAGATTTAGTATATACATTAGCGGCTTCTGAGGGTGCTAATATGCATCTAATGGGATGCATTGGTTCCAAGAGGCTAATGCATAATAAAATTCATTCTGGTTTCCTATAATAATGAAGCGGCTGGAAATTGGAAAAACCTTGTAGATGGCCTATAAAATCTATCGGGAACGAACAGTTATTGTTATTGCACAACGCTGAATGACACCCAAATATTGCGAGAGTATTACTCGATCCAGAATTTGAGCGCAGCCATTTTCTCCGAATGTCACTGTCCAGCCCTATGTTTAAACCGATGTAAAAAGTTTAGTCCATTATAAATGAAATCATCAAAATAAAATAGGCTGAAAATAAAGGTGATATCCTCAATGCGGAAATTACACCAGGAACAATGAAAAGGCGTTTTCAATAGGACAAACTGGAAGTATTCATTGAAGATTACTTAAAGGAATTAACGCCAATTCTATGCAATCGAGTCATAGCAGAAATCCCAAAATACCTCCATCAGTATTATATTTATACGTATATATAATTAATATTACCACGCTGCTGATATAGTTACTGATTTAAACATATACAGACCGAAAATTCATGCATGATTCATTTTCAAAGAAATAAGACTTATTATATAACAGCGCGTAACTAAATAAATCAATCCTGGGTGATTGTATTTTCCTCTTGATAAACGTGTCAATTCGTTGGGATAATCTGATTACTTCGATAACATACAACCTCATATCAGTCAAAGGTCTAGCGTTGTTTGATTTTAGTAAGATTATATCTGCTACTGGTCTTGCTATGACGCTGATTGAATGAATTTGTCAACTGATCTCAGTTCAACCTCACGTTAATCACCGGTTAAACTAATAGACTAAACGCGCTATCTACAATGTACAACATTCACTTGACATTATGTATCAACAGAAAACTTATAAAAAATAGTTTCTGCTTAAATAATGTAAAAATAGAGACAAGAAAATATACCCTGAATTATATAATATTAAATAATCATATTTCATGAGGAAACATTCGGCATTCACTGACCGAGCAGCCAGTACAAATATTCATATACTTGAGATTCATGTTTCTTCTTTTAAAATATTTTTTCATACAACATACGTTTCTCAACTCCAGTAGCTGTCATCGCTATTTCCAGTATGGATGGGAGTTTTCTTCCTAAACTTTCATTAGAAGTAGCGTGGAATGGCAACATCTTATGTCATTATTGTTTATTCTAGTCACATTTGATATCGATTTTAATCTGTGTTTAATAAGTGACATTTTACAAAGGATGTATATATATATGTATAAATATACCAGTCTGTGCACTTATTCTCCCTCCATAGCTGGCGGGAGAAGAAGAGGGCAAAATGGGTCCTATAGCCTTGGATAGAAACTGGTCTAGGAGAAGGACAACTCTGAATTCAAAACCTGCGGAAAGTCGTTTGGTGACGTAGTATTCTGTCCTTCAAAAGTGTTGATGGTCCTCCAAGAACCCTTCACCATTATAATCAGATCTCATGTGCTGTTGTCGGGTTGTCGATCTACTAGGATCTGATCTGCTTGACCCTCATACATCGAATTCGAGACGTGTATATATATATACATATATATATATATATATATATATATATATATATATATATATATATATATATATATATATATATATATAAATATAAAAGTGGACATGGAAGTCAGCACTTAGAGGCGACAGTCTGTTTCATGCTAGTGCAATCGTCAGACGATTGCACTAGCATGAAACAGACTGTCGCCTCTAAGTGCTGACTTCCATGTCCACTTTTATATTTACACACGCTCTATCTCTGATATTGAGCACTTTACCCCATAAATATAGCACACTTTAAGACTATATTTCTGCATATATATATATATATATATATATATATATGTCAAGTTTACTTTAAATATTTTAGAAACATAATGCAAAGATATATATAAAATTATAAGGTACTTCTATTCAATATATAGCTAAACAAATGTGCATTAAGTCGCTTAAGCACAATTAAAGCCTAATAGATGTATACGCCCATAAATACCATTCCTCGGGCCCACTTAAATCTCAGATATGAAGTAGTCATTTAAAATAAAAACATGATAATATGGATTTTCTGTTTTAATATTTGCGCTTCTGTATTTGATTAAGATCTTATTTTTATTTACTTTAAAGTTGTTTCAATTCTTCCAAGGTCAGTTAATTACCCAGACATGCTAGGATTTGTAAAAGTTTTCTTTTTAATTACAGAAACAATCGTCATGCACATTGCCATGACAACGGCTTTGGAAGTAGATATATTATTAGAAATAACGTTAAATGAGATTCTGTCATTTGTCAATGTATAATGAACATTATTTGAATTTTACATTTTCCGGAAAGTGGCATACATATTTTAACTGTAATTTCGTCATTTTTATATACGTTATCTTTTGAAAAGTTCAGGATTCAACTAATTCAGATTATATTTGATAGTGCATTTGCCACGTTCCGGACGTAGACATACTTGGAGGTGTTTAGACCAAGTCATAACCCGGGGATATTAGTGGAGGTGCTTTGGCTCAGTCACGAAATGGGGCATATTTGGAGATGTTTTGGACAAACGGCAGAACAGAGGTATATTTGGAGGTACTTTGGCCTAGCTACACGATATTCAGCCAGAGATAGTTTGAAGCTCAGTGAAATCATTGTAGATAGCAAGTTGAAGAATAAAGAAATATTAATTCTGTCCCCCGTAATGTATCACATGCTACCTCTACATTTGGTTCCTTTCTCTTCTTGTTCAATATATTAATATATGTCTACTCATGTTAAATCTCAATATTTTCATTTTACATTTTCCCCTATTTTTCTCCTCTTATTCATTCCCGATTTTATCCATTATCACAACCGTACATTAGTATTTTCCAACGACTTGTACTTTTTCCTCTATCATCTTTGTCTCTCTATCATCACTTCAGGATTGTTCTTATATATTGTACAATAACAGAGAAGCCACGCCTAATATTAACTTTCTTACTGAGGGATCACTGCAATCAAGATTTTATATATTCATCACATAAGTCATTTTTTTTAAATTGATCATTTCTTTTTTCTCCTAATTTCACAAAATTGTAAAGTACTTCATTTCCCTTTCATCACCGACGTATATTTAGCGCTTTTCGACATACATTTAATCTAGTTCATATTTTATATTTCTTCATAATTCGAGAATGTAAAGCGCGTCAGACTCTTCTTTACTTGCTGATAAATGTATGCATTTTATTGCTTTAATATTTACGATCGCCGACAGCCTGATTCATACAAATTAAAATACAAATACTTTTGTGAAACAAAAGCCTCTAAGTTCTCGCATGCTTTACATCTCGCCTAAATAAAATTATGCCATTTGAATCTTTGCCAAAACTGCTTTACAATCACAAATTTATGCATATTAAACATAATATATAAAAATTATTTCGCGCAAACTATTTTTATAGGAATACCTGTTGATGTCGTAAATCTATCTGAAGTAATACATACATTTCCTCTATTGGTTTGGATGTGTTATGAATTTGGTACTAAATAAAAATAACGTTTTGCTAGCAAATGGTAGAGACAGAAAGAAGATGTCCCCTCAGTGGTTAAACATTGACTTTCAGTGAAACTTTCAAATCACGCCTCCCCACAAAAAACATAACCCAATTAAGGAGAAGCTCTCGAATCAATGTAATAAATTATTCTCGGAAAATGTAGGAAAATATTTGAAGACAGTATAGATTGAAACTTGAAAAGTATTGGAAGTAAGGGAATTCTGAATTTGAAAACTGTAGTAAAAGTATAAATGACTGAAGAGAATGTATTACAAATAATGATTTACTCTCTTGGAATTGGTGTATGTAAAATGAATAGGTTCAAGAAAAATGCATAATTCCAGGAAGAACTCAAACAGTCAGAATTCGCACATTTCCAATACCTTAAGGATCCAATACGACACTCTATTCAAGCTGAACTGAGATTTCTATTTTTTCCCTGCAATTAACAAGTATCATTTTATGTACCAGTAGATGCTATTTGTAGCTATATGCACCTCTTCGATATCTCTTCTATTCCAGAGTAATACCATTGTTTAAATCGAGAAAAGAGTAAATACAGTTCGTCAGGACTGACGTGATAATTTTACATGTTGTGGACAGTCAGGTTATTAGCCTATAATTTTTGGATCATCTGTTTCACTCGTTTATCTTTGGAGATATGTAATACATTCAGTGATCCATTTTGTAATACAATTGGAGTTATTAATTAACATTGATAAGGTTTGCACAGGAGTTTTCTGGCTTGATGAGAGATGACAGCCCCAAAAGTTGGGTATTTTACCATTTCCATGCGATTTTCATTCTTGGGATTTTGTTAGACCTTGTCCAACTTATCCTTGGTTATATTCTTCCATCCCTGCGCAGGACAGTCGTCTCATTCTTTGTTGTTATCGATCGATCCGCTCTGCATTGGTATTATATTCCTTTTCCTTGCTCCAAATATTATCCCCAAATATTTACACATATAGATGGTGAGCTTTTACTTCTATAACTGTTTTTCCAATTTTCCTGTAAAACATTTAATGTCCGTTCGGAATACCTTATTTTGATGTTAGAAGCTACAACTCTTGTTTATATAGTTTTGTTCGGCGTGCATTAAAGTTTTTGTTAAGTAGTCGGTTTAAGTAGTTGATTGGTAGAATTTCACTTACAGATTTAATTTTATAATGCCACTTAATCTTCTTACTTTTCCAAATTGAAAAAAGTTCAATTAATTGAACTCTCATCTAGTATCTAATTTCTTTAATTTTCCTCATTAATCTTTCTTTCCAAGTGGGCTATTTTTGTCTGTTATTTAATCTTTTATTTTTTCTTGGCATTAAATTTTCAGTAGCTGATAAACCTATTGCAGATATGACAATATGTACTTATGTTTAGAAGCAGTCTGTCCGTTAATAATGTTTGCGTTGCAGCGTTATATGTTTGTACATCATGAATATTGCACGTTGTCATATGAATTGTTGGAAGCCATTCTCTTTCTGAGATTTGTACGCGAGCTACTTTGCTGACTATGCGAATGATGTTTTCACTTCAGTGGTTAAAATTCTGCTGTTTTCAAGGATGTCGTTTGATTCAACTTCATCAGTGACAGAATCTGAATCAATGAAATTGTTTATCTCGCAAGTAGATAATTCCGTTTTATCTCCTAAGAGATCAGTATTTCTCATTTATTTTATTTTGTATCTCATCACCAGTCATATTATATATTTCCACCCTTGTCTCATGTATTTTTTGAGGGGGAGGGTCAATCTGATAGTATTTTCTCTTACATTTATTTCTATCTCATCTATTTCTGTATTTGAGAATAATTTAGTTCACATGTTGTCCCTGATAACATTGGCAATCATATTTGGTTCGTGATTGGGTCTTATTTGAGTACCTACATTATCCCTTCATATTTTATATATCTGATCCGTTCTTTTGTCGATTTTCGAGTGCTGTGAAATAAGATGCCATGAATTGTTTATACTTTTCGCGATTCCCTTTTGTTCTTTTTCTTTTTATTAATTGATTTGGAATTAAGTAACCAGATCCGATTTTGGCGATAATTCGGTTTTGGTGACCAGATATTTCATTGTTTTTTGAAGAGTTTGAAAGATTTTTTAGACCACAGACTGGTTCCTCTCTAATGACTTTGTGTTTGTAAACTTTGAGATTTGTATTTTTTGCGTGTTGTCTTTACCGCAAAGGGATAATTCTGTTCAAGACAACACTTCTACAACGAATGTCGACCAAAACTAACGAGTCCCTCCTTACGAGGAGATACGCCTATTCCACAACAGATATTACACCGATATTTCTAAGTCAGGGGTATTTTAGTTTTATTCATTTTTATTATATGTCCTATCATTTGTAATATTATTATTATTAGATAATTGTTTAGTTTTATGTAAAGACTAGGAATAAGGTAAAGTTAAAAAATTGAATTAATTAAATAAATCTTATGAGAATATAAGCGGATAAAATCGTCGTCTACTTTATATCGTATCCAAGATTATACTTTATATTTTGCTGATAGGTTCCTTTATGATGATGGGATTGATGACTAAATTCGTTGCCATCGGGCAGTTTCATGTCTAGAAGATTCTAGTTTTACTAAAGCTGCTCCTGTCATCCATTTCCTAACGCCGTTTACTATTATTATTATTACTACTACTACTATTACTACTACTACTAATACTTTATTTGATTTCTGTTGTATTCACAATTCCCTCCGTGTTCTAACCAGAGATCATAGGTTAGAAATGGCTCCCTGAGTTTTCTACTGATCATTTTTTGTAACCATATGCACCAGAAATTATAATATGATCACACACACTTCGTAATCTGTAACAGGAATCCCTTCTATGATTCTATAGAAACATTTTCCAATCATTCCGAGGCTACCAACAACAACTAGCATAATTGATGAACACATGTGCCGCCTTTTTGAGATTTCCACTACAAGCTCCTCGTATTTTGATAGTTATATTCCAATCTGCTGGGACAGGCACGTCTATAAGAAAGCACATCTGATTTCGTGGTCTTTCATCGCATTATTATTTTTATTATTTCCCTAGGTTTCCAGTGTATACACATTTCCCTCCGGGTCCCAACCAGTGACTTAAGTTCAGAAACGCCGTCATGATATATTCCACAGTTCAATATTATTATTATTATTATTATTATTATTATTATTATTATTATTATTATTTCCTTTGATATCTGGCGTTTACACATTTCTTTCCGGGTTCCGCCCAGGGACCTAAGGTTAGAAATGGCATCATGACAATTTCCACTGCAAAAAAAAAAAAATAAAATAAAAAAAAATAATTACATAGATAAAGCCCTTCGTAAAGTGTGGGCTGTACTTGTCAGAACAATTTTTTTATCTCTTTGAGGCATGGACTTCCAGGGATCCCTTCAATCAGCCTACTGGAATCTTTTCCAACCAGTCCAAGGGCTCCAACTAAAACAGGAATTGTTGATGTTCCCATGTGCCACATCTTTGAGATTTCTATTTCAAGGTCCTTGTAATTTGACAGTTTTTCGAATATCTTCAAAGATACATTGCAGTCTGCAGGGACTGCCATATCAATAAGGAGGCACTTATTTTGTTTGTGGTCTTTAATAACAATTATTATTATTATTATTGTTATTATTATTATTATTATTATTATTATTAATCATAATAATAATTTCTTAAGCTATTGTTATGTTAATTAGAAGCACACGTTTTAGATTCACTTTATTCAATTTTACCCGTCCTGATTAATTTCGGCTACGATATCTACTTCAGGATCACTGTATTGGCACGTGTGAACGACACAAAACTTGGAATCGAGTTTCGTATCTTTAATTACGTTTTACGAACGACCTACATTGTAAGCTTTTACAAAACAACTCTTTCTTGTTTTGTGCTTTCTTGCCGTATTTTGTTCAGAAGAATATCCTCATCAAGAGATCTACTCCACTATCATCTTAAACCAGAGAACATGAAAGTGGGAACACTAATGACACATTCGTAATTAACCGCTTGCACCAAACTAATTAATGAACACGGAAAAAGAAAAGCGGTGTATTTTGTATTGCGTCGTACTCTTTTTCTTTCCTTTCGTTAATACACAAACTAATGTTTGTATTATCCTTCTCTCATCAACAACTGAGGCAAACTATGTCTTTGACGATAACTTGCTGATATAGACATTTGTACGTAGCGGAGGTGTACAGCTTTAACAAGAGGACTTCGTTTTTGTTTTAGAGGACAACTTACAATCAATCTAATATCGATGAAACTGACAAAGCCTAATTCTGTTGGCTACAAAATAAATTTTATTACATTAACATGCCAAACAAGCTGCCTATAATGCAAACATTACTTTCCCCGATATTCAAAAAATAATAAGCGAAACTGATCACGGCGATGTAAACGAGTCTAAGAAAATAAATAAAAAACTTTAATGTTCATCGTATAAATAAAATATATTCTGTGATCCAGTTATTCAAATTTAAGTAGGATAATGTTTATATCAAAGTGGTGTATGCCAACATGTAAATTGAAATTATGGCAGACCTTACCAAGAAGGGCGGTTAAATTCTAGCAGACATTCAATAATTTTATATTTATTCACAATTTTCAATCAACATTACATAAACATGCAAAAAACACACACGCATATATATATATATATATATATATATATATATATATATATATATATATATATATATATATATGTATGTATGTATGT
This sequence comes from Acanthosepion esculentum, assembly GCA_964036315.1. Lineage (NCBI taxonomy): Eukaryota > Metazoa > Mollusca > Cephalopoda > Sepiida > Sepiidae > Acanthosepion > Acanthosepion esculentum. The sequence continues at coordinate 134,484,461 of OZ038475.1, read as the reverse complement.
ATGTATGCATGTGTGTGTGTGTGTGTACGTATAAATATGACGGAATTTTTAATTAATACGACAGATATGTATTTCTTAAAATTATTTTTATTGGATATTTGTGTATTTATATGTATTTATTAAACATTTTATGTAATTATTTTTGTCTACCAGTCTGAAAATTCGAAAAATGTCATTAGAGAAAATACGCACTTTCCGGCAGAAATTGTACCTGATTTCCCTTAGGGAAAACCGCCAGCAGTTCTGATGTAATTTGACCTCTCGGCTACAGTTCAACTTAAACCAAGGAAAATTGAATAGTGCCTTCAAACAGATTTTTTTTCTGTCATTTGTAATAGACATATCTGGTCAGTTTCGTACCCTACGTAAACAAAGCAATTTGTAAAGAATATGGATTTATTTATTTATTTGTTTTTTTTAATCTGAATGATTTTAATTACTTAAAAGTTCCTTTAGGGGATACTCGAATTTGAGAAGACACTACGTTTATTATTATGAACAGGATATCTATATAGCAAGAGAGAAAATCTTAATTTACATGGCAGCGAATCTTTATGCACACATCCTCCTTCATCAGCATCCATTTTCAATAAGCATCTTGATCAATCGATTCATTCCAAACAAGGCGAAAAAGCCACTAAGACGCCGGATTAACGCAGATGACAGAAAATGAGGAAATATTAGTGAGGAGAAATGGTAGTAAAATGAATATTATTCAAGAATTGTATGAAGATAACGATCGACGTTTCATTTGAATTAGGTAACTCTCCACAAAAAAAAATAAAAGAAAGCGATATCTACGTTTTAAAATGAATATTAAAAGTGAGAAATATTTCTTAAAGATTTTAATTTAGATTACATTTCAAGTTAATTGATTAAGTTCAATATTTCCAATACGCAAAACACTTTACTGTATTACAAAAAATAATCTGAAACTAATTAAATCTGAGTGGAAGGATATTTTTGTTGGCTAAAAGTCTGATAATCAACCAATTTTAGTGTTTTTCAGCTCAATGTGTTTCTCTTCATTAGAACTTCTTCCAAAAATGAAAAATACTTTTTTTAATGTTTATTTGCAGGATATTAGTTGATTTAAAGTAAAATTAAACAGATTTGATGCAACTATTATTTAAGTTTAAAATATCGCAGAAGTGTATTTATTTAACCCGAGAGTACCTGCTTATTGAAGGCTTTCTTGGATTTGAAAGCTTGAGGACAGTTTGATATTTATGTAATATTGATGTATGGGGGTTGAACTCGTAAAAACTGAATAAATTAACGTGAGTGCAGTTTATATATCATTTTTAAGTATTCAATAATCTTAAAAATGTAAGAAAATATTCTCCCTAATCTAGAGTTTTATTGGATTTTAGTTATATTAACTCTATACTTATCTATCGAAAATCAACACATTTATATACGTAAGAAAATTCAAATTTATTTTAAAAATATTAGTGATTTATGATTTATACTAAACTTTTCAATTTAGGATTAATAAATATTGTTTTCACTTCATGATAATATCATCTAAAAGGCTGAAACTGTTTCAGAATTCTAAAAGATGTAAAACTTAAACTTTTCTTTCAAATTCAATTTTACAAAAATGAGAACAATTTTATAAATGCATTAATCGTCAGTAATATGTTTTACTTAAGAAAATAGTGATTTTAATCTATCTTTTATAAACAATTAAAAGCATTTCTAATTAAATAATGTAAAAGTTAAATTCAATTTTGTTTTTATTTTACGATGCAGAGCCGGTGTACGGCAAATGGTGTTTCTGTTTTCAGAAGCAAATTGATGAATTTAATTCTCCATATGAATAGGATGAAATTTTAATTTCATAAAATTAAACAATTGGGTGCAATGGATGTAAAAAATATTTTTAGCAAGTTTTTCGAAAAAAATTTAACATTTAAAAATTAATTTAATTCATTTTCGAATAATTCCTGAAAATGTTATCAACATCGGCCAGAATTTGAATTTGGAAATTCGTTCAAAACTAATGAATTTTTAACGCCAAAACAGACGTTAAAATTCCTATAGCTAAGATTTGGTCCAGTTTGTATAAGAAAACTCCTCGAACGTGCTAGAAACGATTAAAACATTTCGTAATATAATAACAAAATCCTATCGTCTTTGCTCTGAATAAAAACATGATTATTTTGACAATTAATCTATGTTTTAACTATTTGGCCTTTTTCATATTTTTTAGAAATTATTTGGAGATACCTAATTTATATGATTCATATTTGACAGAAAATTGAAGTTGGCAGAGTGTTCTTCAGGCGAACTAGCACAATAATCTGAATCTTGCCTCGCAAGTTATTTAATTTAGAATTCATTCAATATAATATATTACATTGTATCCTGTGCATGAATCTTTATCTTTATTAACCGATAAAACCGACCAAATTACAGCAGGGGAATATATGTATATGAGAAGAAATTAAATTGAAAACAGTTGGTATGTGTAATAATATTATAAGTTAAAATTTCCTCCGTAATGCTTCCTATTTGATATATATATATATATATATATATATATATATATATATATATATATATATATATATATATATATATATATATAATTTTTGTGCGCGTGGTACGATTTCGTGACATACACATAATGTAGTGAATGTTCTTGTATCGTTATTTGAGTCTTCCATTTCATAAAATCTCATTCAGTAAAGCGTGGATAAAACATAGCTGCTATGATAAACATTAAACCACGTAGATAAGACTCAGCCTCTTCGATTCCCATACAGACATTCATATCAATATTGCGTGCCAAAATTATTTTTATTCCAAATAATTGCCGATCACAACACAAGCATTTAGCATCATTTCCTCGTAAAAGCAGTCATATGCATCGCAACGCATATATCAATATTTACAAAAAATGCTTCTAAGATTACTTCGCCAATTTTAATAACCTTTGATATACAAAAGTATGCCGTTTTCAAATCCTCATTCAAATTGTGAATCAGAAAGTTAATGTGCCCCCGATTGACTTTCACATCAGTATGAATTACATTTACCATAAGGCTTAAATAGGTTGTTAGTTTATCTTTTCAGACATATTTTAATTCTTCAGATGTGACCTAACATTTTTAATAGAAAGCGGTTTAATATTCACGTCAGTTACGCTTAATCAATTATCGAGATTTCAAACAGATACTGTTTGTTGAATATAATAAATATATAATCTATATTATAATAATGTAACGTAAAAATAAGATAATATCTTGGGTTGGGAATGAGTCGTGCGTGTTTTTCAAAATGTTTTATTGTCATGGTCTTACAATATTAAATTACGTGAAAATATTCAACAATATAATCTCCGTTGCTCTTAAGTTTTCCCTCACAAAGTTGTTCTATTCCTTTACGATAAAAATCTCCTGGGTTTGAGTTTAGAAATTCGTCCAGCCAAACCCTTAATTCAACCTCAGTTTTGAAGGTTCCACCACTTAAGGCATCGAAAGAAACAGAAAAAGATGAAAATCTGAAGGTACCGATTCTGGCGAGTACGGAGGATGAAGTAACACTTCCCATCCAAATTCTTGAATAACGGCTTTGATCATATTGGCGATGCGATGACGGGGATTGTCGTCTTGAAGAATACTCTGACGTCGATCCAGTCATTTTGCTGGATTGTTTCACGAAGACGATGCAGTTGGTAAACGTAGAGTTCGACATTTAACGTTTGGTTTAGCTCAAATTTATGACTTCCCAGTCTCACCATACACACAACATGGTCTTTCGAGGATGAAGGTCTTGTTTTGCTGAGGTGACGCTTGCTTATTTTGACTGTCAATTCTTTACGTTGCTTCATATTGACGTAAATACAGCATTTTCCTCACCAGGGAAAATGCAATAAATGGAACGGTATTTAAGACCGTATGTTGACCGATTGCGAGCCAGCTAACTGGCATCAATTTTTGCGCGCTATTTCTGGCTGTAGTCATTCAACGAGTAGCCATGAACCAAGTTTCTGAACCTTCCCCATTGAATGAATGGGAATTACCACAGTTTTGTGATCGCAATTTATCTGTTCCGCCAATTCTCTAGTCGTTTGACATGGACTTTCGTGAAGAAACTGGATTAATAGCTCCTCATCAAACTCATCAAAACTGGTCGATCGGGTGGCTCCCAATCTTACAGCTAAACATTTCCGTTTTAAAAAGCACGAAAACCAAAGTCTTCTGGTAGTTTGAGGCATTGCGCCATATCCTTACACGTCACAATATTCACGATTATATGCAAAAGTCAAAATATGACGAAAACGAGCAGTTTTGTTTATTTGGCATTCGTTTTTAGTGGTCTAAAATAGAACCAAAGGAAACGAATTTAACAGAGATATGTAAACATTCGCCAAATGTTAGGCCTCACAAAGATTTTTTACTTTTCAAAAAACGCTCAGGAATTTTCCCCAACCCAATATATGTATTGTTTTATATCTGTATATCGCAGTACTCATAAAATAATGCACACTTCCACTTATTTTCGAATCAAAATTGAAATATATTTGGAACGTCTTGATTTACGCTATTATAAGTATCGCTTTAATAATGAATGCTCAGTCAAAGAATGCCGAATGTTTCCTTTTAAGTAAACGGTTAATATTACAATTACCATTAGTTTGTTTAATACTCTTGTTAGTTCCCAATATCACAATTTCTTGCGTTTCAAAAATTATTTCAAAGCTTAGTTATATCTATGATCGTGAAATTTCACATTTTAATATTTTTGCCTGGAGTAAATAGTAAATTATAAGGACTGAATTAAAGACGTCACAATGTAGCATATGTATTTAAAGTATAACGTTCATCGTCATATGATAAAAGTAGAAGGGGAATTCTAGATTTTCTTTCTGAATTACTTGGGAGAAGAATGATATTTATTTATATCAGTTATATAATGCGTAATACCTTGATCTTTCTTATTAACGCAGTGTTTCTGCCGTTGTGCACACCAGATATTGTCAGGTCTAAAACAGCAGGGCTTCTTTCCAATCCATTTCAAAGCTATTGCCGGCAAACGGTTAGCCGCTTTTCGTTATCGCACAAACCAAACGAGACAAACGCTTCATTGCAGCTCCTTACGTTCTCATCGCCGGCATCACGTGCGTTAGAGTCAAGCTGCATATGCAGCAGGCAGCTTGACCCCGTTTACGGCCAAGCCTTACGCTTACCAAATGATGCGCGCGTGCGTGAATGCGCGCTAGCATCATCCATTTTGCGTGAGCTCATTCATTGGCCATTGTCCAGTCTACACCAATCAATGACAAGTCACGCTCCCTTTAAATACCTTCAGCGCGGCTGAATCCGCACTCACGTGTTGATTTGATCGCCATTAACGCATCTGTCCTTGGATTAATTGACACCTTCCTGCTATCGCAAGTTACCTATTTGCTTAAACGTTTGCATTAACCATTTTATCTCCGCGTGCTGCCTCTACTGCGCAGCCCAGTCCATCTTAGCGTTCCATATCTATTTCTACCTTTTCGTAGTTCAGTTTTGCTATTAGACAGTTAACTGTTGTTGCAAGTTACTTCTCTTCTGCATTTACTACGCGGCCCAGTACACCTCAGTGATTCACTACTTTTTAACCTTCAACGCTTCAACGTTTTGGTTGCGTAACCTCTTCCTACAGCGACGTTTTCGGGCTGCCAGCTTTTTCCATAACGCTCCACTGCATTTTTAGTTTTCGTATGCAACGAGGTTGCACCGCTTCAGCTTCGGCATCAACTTCTATTCGCATTCTTACACAGCATTTCTACAACTCTTCAAATGGCTCCTACAGGACGAACATCCGCACGTCAGTAACTGAAGACCCCTAACACCGTTAACGTTACACATGCAGAACAGGCGACTGCGGGGGAGCAAATATTAACTCCGGTTACAGATGATCATATAGAGCCTACTTCAACCTTCTGCGTGCCGTTGCGATGACCAACCCGGCAGCTATGCAAAGGCTGCAAAAACAGCCAGGCGAGGCAACCTTAGCAGGCGTTCTAAAAAAAGCCTCACTGGCTAAGGGGAAACGGGAGCAGGATTTCATTGAATGCGCCTCCTTGGGAGAAAAGCGGCTGGCGTCTACTTCAACCTCTGCTTTGCAATCTTCTGAGTTCTGTGACTATGATTATCTACTATCTATATTCTCATCGCATCATGGATTTTGCGTGAGCTCATTCATTGGTCTAAGTCATGGCCATTGTCCAGTCTACACCCATCAATGACATGTCATACTCCCTTTAAATACCTTCAGCACGTGCCAAAATACCATGGCGAGGCAACGTTAGCAGGCATTCTAAAAGAGCCTCTGCGGCAAAGAGAAAGCGGGAGGAAGAAACCGAGGTAGAGGCCTCTTTGAGGCTTTCCAGGCAATTTCAACGGAGGCAGTATGTTTTGTCACATGAAACGCTTGGTGAGCGTAACTACCGTTTGTACTGCAAATCAGTTTATACATATTCCTTGAAAAGTAAGAGGAAACTACCTAAACGCCTGCAAGACAACGAAAAACGGCTTCATCACAAGCGCTTTTGCGGTCTCGACAGATCCCGCATCGAAAGCTACTCGCAATGCAGCCGACGCCGCTGCAAATTCCATTCGACGGTCCCAGGAATCCATGGTTGAGAAAACGGCACGCTATACAGCCGACGCCGCTGCAACTTCTGCTGCCTTGGCGTCGGAAAATTCCGCGCAAAAGCGCACAAGACGGCAACGCGATGCAATTTCAACTTCCGCTGCTAGAGCTGTAGAAGGACTTACTGAAAGGCTTGAAAGATTGCAGACTGTTAACCAGCGTCGCCTTGCAGAGCGAGGGCTCTGTAGCCCACCAAAGCAGTTTTGATTTAAGCTGATGTTCAACTATGAGCCAGTTTTGAGGATTTCCTTTAGCAAAGACCTCCAAATAGGATCCATGTCAGTTGTCTGTGGGCATTGCAATTCGAAAATATGGCCTGGTGAGTCTGCAGGTTTGTGTTGTTCAGACGGGTAGGTACAGTTGCCACCTTTTCAAGAGCTACCTGCTCCGTTGAAAGCTCTGTTGGAGGGTTCCAGTCCAGACTCCAAACATTTCCTCTCAAAAATCAGACAGTACAATTGTACCTTCCAAATGACCTCTTTTGGTGGTAATGCCTTCCGCGAAGTCGGTAGGAATCCCACCTTCAAGGTTCAAGGTCAGGTTTACCACCGGATTGGGTCTCCTTTGCTGGAAACTGCCACTGACCATGCTCTCAGCAGTCCATTTCCCACTTCTTTAAACTTTGTTCTTTCTCCCATGCCGCATCCCAGATCCGACTTTTCAATTTACGTCATTGTGTAATGCCGGAGCCCGATTTTTTATTTGGGACTCGAATTTTGTAAAAGAAACCGATGAACTGACAGGTTATACGGATTTTGGGGGTTTTAAGTTGAATGTCTTGCCTGTACCCGTCACAATACATCTAAGCTTTTCACCTCATTTTGGACTCTGTGCAGTTGACTTCGCGTTGTTAAACACATTTGAGCTCTTTTTATTTGAACTTAAAATCGGATCAGTGTATGGTTTCCATAGTACCGGGTTAACAAAACAAGGGCAACAACAACCCCGCCCAAGTAGTATGAACACTGTCAATATTTCAGGAAACTGGGTTGGGTGTGAAAAAGTATTTGTTGTTGACATTGTTTTTTCATTCGGTTTTTCCAGTTACGAGTCCTTTTTTTAAAGCTGATCGTTTTGTGTTCATTTTGTTTAGTTCTTTTTTCGTAACAGATTTAATGTTTAGTATAGAGCTTAGAAAAAATTCATAGTGTGAGATAGGCAAGGATAAGCCATGTAGCAACATGAGCACGGCAAAGGGCACCCCTTTAATAGCAAAGAAGGTCAAAATATTTTAAGTGAAGTGATATCGATTGCTGAATGGGTCGTACTATTTTTGAATCAAGCACGAGCAACGCCGGGCTATGCTGCTAGCATCTTATATATACTTGCTTCAAGAAAACTACATCAACATGGAAATCCGTTTATTGCATATTGCGAAGGCTAATTTTCCTATTAAACTAATTACTTTTTCCAGATCATATTAAAACTTATCAACTTTAACGAAACCTGAAATTCTTAAAAAATACTCCCGTCTCTTTACGTTTTTAAGACTAAAAGCGGAGCCACGCTAAAAATATCTGGTCTTAAGAAACGAACGGAAATGCACATAACCTGCATTGCATTGTCCCTTTATTCTATTTGCATCTAAAAATGAACCATTATCTAGGGAACTTCGATTTAAACTTGCTCACAAATTCCCCTCAAGCTTAATGTTGAGTATCTCAATTAATCTAATAACATTATGTTCTTGTTCAGAAAGTGTTCTTCTAATATAACAGTTGCTCAAAAACGTGGACTGGAACAATAGATGTTGGAAGAATTCGCTGAACTGATGACGTTGCATTGAGATGATTTCATTTTAGAAACTATTGTTGACACACTCTCTCGAAAATGAGGCATTTTTCCAAATGTTAATCTTGCGAACATTATTAAAGGGCCAGGAAATACTTTGTAATAATACAGTCTAAATTGTTCCCGATGTAAATAATGCAAATGGATCAGCTCAAGGGGAAACATTAATGAGTTGCCTTTTCTAATTATTACGGAAGAAATGATCGGTTTCAAAATTATATATCTGATATATTGTTGTGATGTATCTATTCAAAATGCTATGATCTCTAATGTATATTTTGCTAGAAAATGTCATCATATATGAATATTTTCCACTGAGTCGTATGGCATCAGGTTGATAGAAAAATTAAGACTTCTGAAGCGATGGAATCCTAGGACTGGTTTCGATTTTCATTATATAGAATTTAACTGGTATAGACCTAAACATTTAAATTATGACGAAGAAAATATTGACCTGAAATTCCGTCATCCTGACCAATTCCATCTGGAAGTCGGTGCATTTGTAAAGCTTTGACCATTTGATTATGTTCACCAGTATCAGCCAACTTCGTAGAAGAGGCATTATTCCAATGACGGTTATGTCTAGTTTGGTGACCTCCAGGATGCTGTTTGGACAATGAAATCCCACGTAATCTCATCATGTCAATTTTCCATCGCCTCCTTTGGCTTGTGGTAGCAGCATTTCTCGTCTAACCCAAGTTCATATATCTTACATAATCAATAATGAAGATATAAGACCACATTTACGTAGCAACGCTTTTGTTGATTTTGTGCAAGCATTCAAGAAGTAATAATGATATTTTCAACATCTTTGCACCAAACACACATTTGTCTGTATCCAATTGGTAGTAGACGGTCTTGAGAACATAATTAGTGTTCTGGGGTTGATCTTAGATTGCTACTAGTAGACCTTCTCTTTTGCGTTGCAGTTTGAATGTCGTCAAACAATCTCGCGAAATCTTTGTTTTCTTCTACCATGGTGGAGCTCAACAACACTACATAAGTTGGCATTAACTGTCTTGCTTTTAGTTTATTTTTATTAATATTTCCTGTATTCCTCATTGCCCTTGGGGGTTGTCATATTGCGGATTGCGCCACGTAATCTAGGAATGTCTCTTCTCTGTTTAATTTTACTAGGTACACTCTCTATTTCTGGTATAACCTCTGTGTCCTTATTTTCGCGGAGGGTACATACCTATCCCATTTGACATTTGGTGGAGTACAACCTTACCTAATCACTGTGGTTTTACCATTCTCTCTAGTATTTGTAACTCCGTCTTAGTCAAATCAATCACTCCCACACTTTATTTCAACATAGATACAACATATGTATTAATGGCAGTCATAATAGTAGTCACTGAACAATGATGTACAAATAACTCTAAAATAGTAATTTCTGATTCTCTAATAATTTTTCAACTATCTACCAATGAAATCATCCAAACTCCAGAGCACGGCCGGTAGCCTCATCATCAGTAAAATGCACTTTGTTCACCTAAGCAACATCTTCAGCTACTTTCAGTAAATCTACACAGTTTGCAGCAATACATCTACCCACTACACTTTGCAAATATTTTTTAGATCAACATTAAAAATGTTATTATCATTTTCATTTTATTTCCTTTGATTTCTGGGATATACACATTTCTTTCAGGGTCCCAATCATATTACACATATTTTACATAGATAAAGCCATTTGTAAGTTCTAGTCTGTACTTGAAGTACAATATTTTGTTTTTCTTTAAATCTTGGGATAACATGAATCCCCTAAGTGTGTCTGTCAGAAGCTTTTCCAATCAATCCGAAGGCCCCATCTACAACTGAAATATTTCATGTACTCATATGCCACATTTTGTGATTTTGATTTAAAAGCCGTTGTGTTTTAACTGTTTTTTGAAGATCTTCAATACTACATCAATGTCTGCGAGGACCACCATGTCATTATGAAGGTACATTCTGTCCTTCTGGTCTTTCATCACGATGTCTGGGCGATTATATTTGATTATTCATTCTCTGTGTAATTTAAAGTCCCATACAAATGACACAGTTTGTATGTGTCTAACCGAGTCTGCGTGATATTCATTGTAGTTTCTTTCTGGAAAGTTGTATTTTTTCCAATGTATATATTAATCCATTCTATCATGACGAGGTTTATATTCAGTTGGCGCGAAAACCGTGCAACCTGATTGGCTTGATAATATCTAGTTAGAAAGCATTGGTCCTGTACAGCAAGAAAAAACTTCATTTTCAGCTTTTAAACCTGCAGTATGTAGCCCTTGATGGGTATGTGGTTTGTCGACATCAGTTTGGTACGGACAGAACATTGACCGTGACACAGTTTATCTTGCCACCGTTTCTTAATCTGGTTGGTTGCGTTTGCCTTTGACTTCTTTTTTAAGTATTTTCACCTGCAGTCGGTGTATTTTATTTTACTTGCATTTCTTCGCCCACTCGAAACTAAATTTTGAACTTGGCTTGCAAAGTTTTATAAAATTTGAAATTACATTTTTATTTTATTTTATTTTATTTTAAGTCTCTTTATATTTATTTAACTTCAATTTTGTTTTCATTTAATTTTTCTTTTATTCTTATTTTACATTTATTTTTGCCTATATTTAATTTTTTTCTTTCCACACTTCCAGGGAAAACTTCCGTGCTCTTTAACTCGGTATAAAATATCTTTGTCGATATGTGTATATGTATGCGTGTATAAGTATATATGTATATGTATGCGCATGGGTAAGGATCGTATTGGCTGATTTACATTTTTTTTCAATCTCTTTCTTTTTCCTCCGTTCATAATTCGCTAAAGGTTGATTAATTCGGCCATATTCTTTACGGCGAACATTTTTTTTTGCGTGATAATTTTAATTTTTTAGGGTCTCGTATTATTAAGATGTTGATAAATGACGGCAAATCTAACATCTATTTTATTTTTCTTTGTCTCCTTTTATTTGTTTAATAAATACCCTTGTGACCCTTGCGCTAACTTGTAGTCAGTGGGGTGATCTAGCCTATAAGCCTTGATTACTAACATTCTAAATGGCGTCAGAAACTCTTTGTCCGTCTTTCAACATGTAAGCTATGCGAAACCTTATACAATTTGAAATCAAATTCTACATCTCTTTAGTTTTATTTTAAGCCTCTATGAGTTTATTTAACTTTATTTTATTTTTTTTTTTTTCGTGATAACCCTCAACGTATAAGTATATCCGCCTTTCATCTGATAGTGGTCATTGCAAATTATACTAACTTAAAATTTGTTATAGTCAATACCATATCCATTTGAGATATTTCTAAGAATTGGGGCAAAAATAAGATCTATCGTCAATTGAAATTTCCTCATGCCTTTTCTTTCCACCCCCGAGAGAATTCTACGTTTTTATTTTCCCCATTTTTTATGTACATTGGTAGAGCAACGAAAATTGATTGTAACAAGTTTCATAGTCCTTACTTGATTTTTATTCGCAATTTCTCAAAAATTGTTCTGCTTTATCTGCTAAGAGTAGAAGACATTTTTGTGCATATACCATTAGTCTGTAAGGCCAAATCACCGACATTTGCAGATTTCCCACTGGTACACTCTCCAAACCAATGCATCGTGCTCCATTCAATGATTATCTGATTGATGGTCGACAATCTATCTCACAAATATACAGTTGTTATTTTCGTGTCTTCTCTTTCTCGCCATTTATAAGTTTATATGGCCTCATCCTGTGCAAGCATCAATAATGATCCATGTTTCACTCTAGCTGTGCTCCTCGTACGTATGCTCATACCTTTTCATCTTCCATTTGTCTCCCGAAGAGGTCATAGAGGTGTATGTTCCCTCCATTTCCTTCTATTTCTTTCAGAGTTTATTTCCCCGCTAACTGTTCTATGGTTAAATCTATTGCAACCTTTGAATTAGCCTTTCATGACTTGCTTTGTGGTGTTTTCATTCAACTATTTTGTGGGTATAGCCAATGCTATCTTCAAAACTGTGGAGCTAATTCAATGCCTCTTACTTTTTCAGTTATATTCTATCGACTTAATATGTTTGGTTTATTCAATGTCATCATCTTCTTGAATGTTTCACATAAATAAGGAACGTAAATATCTTGCAACAGATACTTCATGGTTTAGGTATCCATGTTATCACTTTTCATTTTCTAGCTTCTAAATCTTTATTCTCATACATTTCACATGCTCTAGATGTTCTGATATTGTGCTTTATCGAATCCGCTAACAGTATGACAGTTGGACAGTTTGTATTCTGAATTTCTTCTTCCGTTGCCCACCCGTCTTGTTTTTAATTTTATCCCAATAGAGCAATTATGATATATATATATAAGTGAATACATTATATTATACAAATTTCCATTTCTAATAAATAGTACAGGGTTTGTTTGTTAACACTGCGTTCCATATGGACTATTCACACCAAAGACTTAATAAATATTTCTATATTCAGTGCAATCAAATAAATGTTGATCCAAAAAACGGAAACTTTTGAAGTGCGTATTGCCAGACATGAGCAAGTGGCAAAACTGCGAGACAGTGACCTTGAGCAAGTAAACATTTCGACATTTTAGTAAAAAGAATGAAATTCACAGTATCCCAACTGAGATGTTGCAGCAGTCAATGAGGAATCTCAACAGCAGATTTCAAGAATGCATTCGTACAGAAGGACGCCATCTACAGGACGTAATTTTTAAACAATGAAAATTCCATCATTGCTTCTTAAATGACATGTGTTAAGGTTTCAATTACTATGAATTAAATATTTTTCCATCACTCTTGTTTTTATTGGATTGTAAAAAATTCCCGTTTTTTGGGGTCACCCTGTATAATGTTTTTTAACGAATTCAATTTCCCACCTATATATGTCGCAAATAATATTATTTTCTTAAAGTCTCTGTACTGAATCTTTAATGTTCAGTTTAATGATTAAACCCATCTGTATTGGAACATAAGAAAGTTACTACATTGTTGTTTCTCTTATATATATTTGGAGTCAGTTTAATTTCCTGATGATATAAAACAAATGTATAATGTATTGAAGAATTTACTTTTAATGTCCAACCATTGTAGGATTTCTAGTGTTTGATATAATTTAGTGAAGACAGAAGAGATATAACAATTTGAGCTGGGAAAAAAGCGTTGTTTATGAGACCTGGTAATTATTCGCCCGCAAAAGGCGGCGAAATTAGATAGAAGATCGCCTTTATATGAAGTACTCCTTAGCATACAAATGGACTAAAGGCAAACCTGCCAAAACTATGAGACATTACTCGCTCTTTCGTGAAATGATGAAGGTTGAACTGTACGTTTTGAATTAGCCGGTGTAGCATTCCGTCATAAGAGAATATGAAAAGAGATTCTATAATTTTATCGCAGTCCGAAGTCGGGAAAATCTTTGTATTAAGGTTTCTAACGGATTTTCTGCGTATTATCTTACAAATTACTTTTATTCAAATTATTGCATGCTAGATCCAATAGAATTCATATTATCCGATGACCCACTATACTCTCGTTTATTTGTTCTATATCTGTATTACATGTTAACTAGAATCTTATATTTAATCTTATCTTATGTAACTAATTATTTGTAATATATCACAAGTATAGATAATCTGTTTAAAGAAGAAACTCTTATTTCGTTCTTAATCTCCAATCATATATACACCGGGTTATATGTAATCATAGCATTATAAAGTTAAGTGCATATACCTAATGTATGATATTTAATCAACCCATAACGTGTGTAGAACTTCATAGTTTGGATGTCTAAGGACAGTTACCAGGATTCATTTTAGGAAACACTGCTAGATTTTAAATACTAACTTGCATGATTAACTTATGCAAGATATATAGCGCTGAAAGCGTTTCTTTGATACTTGTGAGAGAATGAAGATTGTACACAATTCAGTGTTCAAATTATCACTTAAAATGCATGCATCTGGCTGCATTGTGATGCGTTTAACAAATAGCAGAATGTCCTTCTATACTGAAAGCTTTTGGAGGAATTGCTATAATAATATTTCTTTTTAGGTGTTTCCTAAATTTGCAATCCTATTTAGTAAAGAATGAAAATGTTTCCCGCCCTATATTGCCACATCCATCTTTACAAATGTGGCATAGGATCTTTTGCCTATATCTAATGATACCTGATGTTATTTCTGTCGCTTAATATCTGGCGGCGTCGCTAAAGATCAATAAAAGAACATTTCCAGCCTAACGGTAATTATTTATTTATACTCCAGATTGAGTTATAATTTTGAAAATCTATGGGTTACAGTCTGTTACTCTCCACTCACGCCGACATTTTCTGTGTTACGTTAATATTATTGGACTGTGTTTAAAATGTTAGTTGTTGACACGGATTCTTTCAAGTCGGTGGTCATTCTGCATCGTATTCATTTAAGATATATTTAGCAAGAATATTTTACAATGATTTCTCATACAATTAGCAATTACATTTATTTCCTCTCGCAATCATTATATTTAATTTGGTGTCTTCCGTTTTATTTGTTTCAACCTAGTAAACTGCTATAGAGTCAATATCATGTGAGTTCACCTTTTCCTCTTTAATTTTGACGATAATATATTTATATCATTTTATTATTTCTTCTATCTGTTTATCTCTTGCAATGTTTTTTTTTCCTAACTGATTAACCAGTAGCATTTTGATTCAGATTGGGGATAAGGACTATCGAATTGATGACATTTTTTTATATATTATTTCCTAATATTGTATTTTCAGAAACTATTAATAGATTTTTTATGTTTATTTCGTTTCTCTGTTGATGACTTAAATATTGACAAATACACAGACAATACTTTTCCTTATTTGAAATAGATATGTCATATCTTCTCTTGAACACATTAACAACAGGTGCTACTCTGGAAGTTAAAAATAGATATGTAACTATTTAAAAACATTCTGTCTTATGTACTGTGGTATATCTCCATATTCCGACCTTTATATTTCTCATGCAACTGTTTCATTTAATCTATACAGTTATAGGAAGATATTTATTTTATTAATAATTCCATTCTCAATGTTTCCCATTGTCTGCATCATTGCCGTTAAATTATATTTTTAAAGGATTTATTGATAATTTAGGTTGTTTCTCTGTTGAATTTACCGGATAATTTTATTGATTCAGTTGTAATCTACTATTATCATTTCACAGTCATCTTGAATGTAGTCACAAATGAATAATAAAACTGTAACGTGCAAATTATATATAACTGTGTCATTTCAACCATGCGATATCGAGTTGTTGTAAATGTAATAAATTCATTCTTTAGTAATGAATAAGTAGTGTGAACTTGTCCTCAATCTATTTTTAAATACTTACAGCTATTATCATAGAAGATATTATTAGACGGAGA
>OZ038475.1:134391139-134463639 GCA_964036315.1 Acanthosepion esculentum | reverse complement strand
GCCAAACAATCGCGCAGTTAGTGAATAATTAATTCTTTAATTCATCATTTATTTGTGTAATCACATTCGTATCATTTTTCATTTACTTTAAATTCGATGAATTATTAAATACCATACGGTTTAACGAACATCATGTATTTCATTAAGGAGAACAATAATGTGGATAATAAAACTGTTTTATATTTTGTGATATTTGTGGTTTATTTCTTTGACATAATATTCCGTATGGATTTTGGCAATTCCTGTTATTTTACATGTTTTATATCACAATTATTGAGTCGTTTTATATAGCAAAACAGTTAGTTGTGCATTATTATACAACAACTTTGACCGATTTAAAATGTGAATTAATTTTAAGAGTCTAATGTTTTATTCCCTTTCTCTTTCAGATTTGGCGATATGTTATTTTCCCCTTATATAAGCGGTCACCCATGAGTAATTTGCACCCTGAATCTTTATCTGGAACAGTTGATTGAAAGAATTAGCGGAAAACGACAGCATTGGGAAAACGAAGATAATTCTATCCATCTACAATATATGTCAGGAAACATGCCAGTCATTTAACATTGATCTCAATTTTACTAAACTAAACAAATGTCACGTAAGTCCATTTCAAAACAATTTCTATGTATTCTCAAACATTTATCATAGATTGGCTTTGCAAATAAGCTGACATCAACAGTAGTTAAGCAGCAATATATACTTTGAGGTCTCTTTAATATCGTTCTGCATTAGAAATCTCATATTGAATGGCGATTTATACTACGGAAAAATCATAAAACGCTAATAAATTCATAGATTTTGTAACAGGTATGCAAATAGAAGTAGGTTTGGTTCCTACAAGCTATATTATTCTAAACAAACGCACTTTTGATAAAGATAAATGATGTGTCCTAATGAGTCTAATGGCTTACATAACTCAGGTTAGGGAATACGTTGCATATATATCAGCAGATATGCAATCACGTGCACACCCAAACATATCTGCTTGTCGTAATATGAGAAACAAATCCGTTTGACATATTAACTGTTGTAAAAGATACCGTTACATTTATAAATAAATACTAGACCACTCGTGACCCATTCGGTCAAACCTGTTGTGTTATTGTTTAAATTTATTTTCACGAAGAGTTTGTGAAAGTAGATATGTTTTAAAATTACATATATTTACATTTATTAAAGTTGCTTTCAACATTAAAAAATGTCAGTTTGAAGAAAGTTGAAATAAAATTTTTTAAAATGTTGTTTCTTTAAAGAAAACTGAAATATAAATATGTACGCACGCAATCACGGAAAGGTGGAAAGAGAGCGGTTGTTTTTTTCCATTTCGTCCCCTCCGCTTCCTACACGATAATAAATTCATCTTTCTTTCACCACTCTCTGTATATGATTTCTGGAAAACACACAACCAACGTTCACAGACTTTCATGGTAATAAAGATAAAGATAATGTTTTAAGGAAACGGCTACTATTAATATTATCGGTAGCATACCATCAAAATATAATTTCACTTTATAACGTTAAGTTATACTTGATATTCTATTATTAAATACCGTTTCTAATTGGGTTTGGGCTAATTGGTTTTGCAATATATGTACACATTGAGATATTGAAGGAATCGGCTTTCCATTATATTTGAGACTATAGGTACGAATTCAAATGTAAATAGTGTTTGTATTTATATTTATGTATATAAGAATGCACCCAGTAAAGGGTCATTTAGTCGAAAGTTAATACTATGCAGAAGACAATGTAAATGGCCTATTAGAGCCTCTGCCGTCATGGATAGGTTTCTATTAGGATATCATGGATATTTCGGGAAGTAAAAAAATCAGAAAACAGAACAGACTTCGCTAGAATTAGTTTCACAAAAGAACGCCAATTGTTGTAAAGCCAATACGTAAACCTGAAAACTCGTGTCATGTGCTAAAATAGCGTTGAGGGATCGAGATATACAAATGGATGCCATGCATGCCACCGGAATATCAATGGTTATAAATGGCTTAAGCGAGTTAAGTCTGAGCATTTTGGCGAAGAACCTCATCCTTCGAAAAACTTTGACTGGCGCTACAGAATCAAACTAATAGAGCAGTATCAGATAACAGAAACGGCATTATTTGATGGTATTCACCAGCTGAAATGGATATCACATGTAACTCAAAGTTAAAATAATGACATATTCAAGATTTTGAACTTCAAATGAGAGGATATGAAAAATACATCTCCCAGTTCTCAAAATAGATATAACAACCACTGAATTTGAGAAATTTATTTTCCTGAAAATATATTTTAATGGAAATATTTTATAAATTTAAAAGTGTGCAGCACTGGCTGTTCGGTTAACTAATCTCGGATATTTCTTTATATTTGATATAGTTATATTATTAGAATCTCTGACATGATGTGTAGTGTTGTATAAAAAGAACATGAAGGAACTGGGAAGTAGACCCGATCAATTATATTATAGTTACATGATCTCTTGCTGCAGCGTTTGCTACAAAGTGTTGACAGGCTTATACATACAGTAGAATTACTGTTCTATTCACAAGAAAAATATAATATATTGTCGAATAAACATTTCGGAATATTTGACTAAATTCCCACAAATTTATCTTTAATTTCACGTGTTGTAAATGTCACTAAGTTTATGTTTTTCTTCTCCGTATCACATGACGAATAAAGAAATCGTACAGTACACTCCGCGGCCGTCCAAGCCTTCTGACACCACGGCTGGTCGCTGAAGTGACCGCTTTAATCCCCAGCTAACTTTATCACACGTTGTGATTTAAGGTTAAGGCAGCCAAGATCGAATCGTCGCAGTTATCTTCGTGTTTGTGTGGTCCAAGAAGGTCGATGACGTACAGGAAAAAATAACAGTCGAATAATTTGAACAAATGTAAATACTGTTTTTATAACAGTCCTACGTAAAATAATTGGTTTATCAGAGTTCGCATGCAATTAATTATCAGCACAACCCGCGTTTAAATCGGAAGTGATATTATTGTTGACCTGACAGAATCTGGTTTGTTGTTGTTGGTAACGTTTGGCACAAGGCTGAATTTGGAGGTTTTTCTATTGTCTCTGGTCTCGTCTCCGTCTTTCTGCCTTTCTTCTGCGACTTGTCTGTCGAATTTGCTTCGTGAATTAGTATTTATTGTCATTCGCCCAAACTGGCGAAGTAAGAGCACACAATAATTCTGGCGCATTCCCTTCTTCCATCCCCTCATATTACTACCTCTTACTAAATCTCATTAAGCGTGGGTCGCTTATCCACTCCTTCCTGGTATCTCAACTCAACATTCAAATCAGGGGAAATCTCCAAATTCGTTGTTTAGCAAAAATGAAATTTTCGCTTTACTGCTTGCATTTGCAGCTGTATCAATCAACATTTCCCCCTAAGTCTGGCTCAATTTTCCATTCTTCAAACTGCTCGACATACAATTCAATTCGTTTGTGTATGAATTAAATCCTCAATTCTTCCCACAGGTTTTTTGGTATTCACTTTTTTCGTTTGAGTGTCTCTCAGCACATAACACTTTCTATTGATAAGACAACTTTCTTAGGTTTTATTTTACCATGGTAACAACTGATAGTATCACATAATGATAAGAGTATATTAATTTATTATAAGTTTTGAGTGTACAAAATTAAAGCAAAATACTTCTGTATACAGAGCAAAGAGTTTATATATGTCTATTGATTTATTTAGCATGTTTCAAAACTTGTAGAATCCGAGCAACCACTAACAACTTGTGGTTATAGTAATATTAATATTAGGCGCTCTCAGATAAACAATTCAAATCACATTTCAACCCTGACCACACTAAACTTAAGTTGCGTGTATTCATATAACATATTCCAAAAATGATGAGGAAATGAAGAAAGCGATTAAGAATTAAGGCATAGTAAAGTATCATTTGATATTGAGGATGAACTCCTGAAATATTCTCCTTTCTCTCAGAATATAATACATATCTCTATTTCACGAAAGAAATCTGGATTTAGAAATGCCTCCTCCCAAAGATGGATTTATCACGCATAAATGCATTACGGTAAAAGAAAGGTAACTTCCAATGCACACACGCATAGAGAGGTAACCCAATTGCATCCATCAGAATGTAAGTAATAATTAACTAACTAATCATATTAACTAAATTACATAATTTTGTGAAAATCTTCTCCTCATGATCCACTTTGTTTTTTGTTCTGGGAAGGGATGTAATTATTGTATATTTGTCATCAAACAGTTCGAAGAATTTGCTTAAATCTCTAATAGGAAACTGTATATCTACTTTGTTGACATTACTGCAGCTATGATCACATCAGTAGAAATTCCCTATTAACCTCCTTTCTAGTTACGAATCTACTAAATTCATCAAATTAGTAAAGAAACAGCATAGCTCTACAAAAGATTACTTGTTTGCAAGGACCCCAATACGGAAATATTTGAAACTCGATCAGGAGTAAAAAACTGAAAATTAGAGACATGCATATTTATTTTTTTCGTATGAAATGCCTTACCCATTTATAACATAGATGTCTACAAATGGGCATTGACCATTTTTCAAATTAATAGCACACTGCATAGAAATTTGTCAATAGTAGGCAATGATCCCGCTTTTCCTCACTATATCAATGTACTGAGGATGAGAACTGAAAATAACTTTTAAAATTATTTTATTAAATACAATTTTTAAATCGAGAATCGCTGTCTAGACATGTTAGCATCCTGATGAGAAAACTAATGTTGTTCTACGGAGACTTTATATGTAAAAGATAATTTGAGCACTTTTTAATATAATTTTTTAGTACAGAGTAATCTTTAAAAAATAGGAAAATATTCTCCGTAATCTAATATTTTATTGAATTTTAGACATTTTGGCTTTAAATTTACCATAGTATTGCTCTTATTTACTGATAATATCGCGCATGGTCCTTCGTACTTACAGAAATCGGTACGTTTATATACGTACAAAAGAATTTAAAATTCTTTTAAAAATATTGGGCTTTGATGTTTTATATTAAGCTTTTCCACTTGTAATTGGTATGATTATATATGTTAAATTTCCTTATCAACAATACGAAAACTGCGCCATAAACCAAATAATCTAACGTGTTTTGCATTTAATGTTTCCCGACCGAGAGGATTTTGAAGGATTCAGAAAATGTACCCTCACTGCGTCCCTTCAAATTACAGACCATTGATTCTCTTTTGACAAGTTTGATCATGAGATTTAATTCTTAGAACATTTGATAGGGGATGATGTTTAGTCTTGTTCAAGATAATTCTTGTTCCAATTTTGAATGTCTATGCCATTTACGGAGTCACCCACATCTTCAGTGAATTGACCTCGTGTGGGGAAGAAGGAACGCCTTTTCTGTTAGTATATTCCATTGGATATGATATGTTATATTTTCGTGATCATTGCCCATCTCTTGAAATCTGTACTTGTATACACAGAGAACAATATACATAAAGAGACTAAATAGTTTGGGGCTCTCCCCTCATTTTTGTCCAACTCCAGACAAGGTTTAGAATGTTCCGGTATTTGGGGTTGTATCAAGACTTAAACAGTTATGTGGACTAATACAGTTTTTTCTATCATGTCTAGACATTCAGTTGTTTCGAAGAATGGAATGTGATTTCTATTGGATGAGAAATGGAAGTCTCTCTTCTTGTTGACTTATAGTATTATAAAAAATGTACAGAATTTTCTACTAGGCAACATTAGATCAATAAGCACATCAAAAGCTAAACTGGATCTTAGGGATTTAATTTTCATAGATCAGCGCAAGATATTATTAACTTTTTTCAGTATAGACTGGTGGCACCTTTTGTTTCCATCGTATATTAATAAAATATATACTCCCTTTTTTGGGTATGCTCAAGATGTAATAAACATAATCCGAATATTTATCGACACATTTTTTGTGCAAACATTTCGAATAGATTTGTTTTGAAGTTTTAAGAATGTTTATAAGAACTACTTGTAAAATTAGCATTAAGAGATTTACAGAAAATTGTTTTTTGATAATTCTGTCATGAGAAACTATTGAAGACAATCTGAAATCGGATTTGGTACTCTGTGCTGAATAATAATTAGTCTGACGCCAATTTTTGTCTTGTTAGCTGAAAATAATGCAGTGTTAAAAATGGTTGAGAAAGTATTATATTATGTCTGCATTATGGTGATATGGGTTAATTTTGAACGTTAATAAATAGAATATGATTTCGTCGTACACAAGTTGGTGAACTGGACATATAAAGCAATGGACCTAATAATATATATTCGCTGAATATTCTCGAATTAAATTTAAATTGATTCAATAGAAATTATTTAATGGAGAAATAAGCAAACTTATTCCGACAAATATATATTTCCGGATACTTTTCCTGAAAACTTAATTATATTAACATATATATATATATATATATATATATATATATATATATATATATATATATATATATATATATACAAATATATGAATATATGCATATATATATAAACATATATGTATATATATATATATATATATGTGTGTGTATATATACATATAAATGTATATATATGCATATATACATACATATATATACATATATATAGATACATATATACATGCATATATATATATAAACATACATATATATATATACATATAAACATACATATATATATACATATATATATATATACATATATATTCATATGTACGTGTATATATATACACACACATATATATATATACATATAATATATACATATATATACATACACACATATATATATATACATACACATACATATATCCATATATATATATATATATATATATATATATATATATATATATATATATATATATATATATATATATATATATATATATATATACATACATATATATATGCATATATATATATATACATATATATCTGTATATATACATACATATACATACATACATATATATGTGTGTGGGTGTGTTTGTGTGTTTATGTGTTTTAAGCATTACACCACAAGCAAGGTCGGAGTGCGACTGTTACTCACATGAGTGAAAGTGTGAGTAAATCTAAGTATAGTGGGCATTAAGGAAAGGATAACATTACCTGGGTGTCAAAGTTTGAAATTTCATGTATTTTTTTTAAAGGCATCCGTTATAAGGGAAGCAAATAAGGGGAAGGGAGTTGTACTGTCATGAAGTGCGTCAAAAGAGACTTTTGAAGTAGAAGTGGGGGTTACAGTTAACGATTTCAACAGTAAAAGCTTGGCACCTAGATGCCAATCTCGGAGCACATTTATATTCATGTAGTCGTGTCCCCAGAAAAAAGATGCACGTCAGTGCCGTTGTCATGATAATATTGTAGAAAAAATGAAGGGATGCCACATCACGTTTGTAAGAATGTGACAGAAGTAGAGATGCCTAGTCAGGATCGATTACATTACAAATCCTTCCTTGGATTTTGTCGGCTCCCTCACGATGAAGAGCAGGGGCAGAGACCACATATGGAAACAATATTCAATGCATAAACTAGAAGTAATTTTTACATATGTAACATGGATTCTGACGAGCAAAACCTTCTGGCACGACGGAGCGAACCAACTTTCCTTGCGTTATATGCAGCTATTGATTCAATGAAATTGTTCCACTTCAAGTCTGGCGAAAACTTGAAGCCAGGAAGGCGCAGTGAATCGAACTTCTGGAGACAAAGATTAGCCATGGTGTTGATTAGTAGGGAATTTTCTTTGCACTGGTTACATGAGAGCAGTTTAGATTTGGAGGCATTAAAATTTACAAGAACCCCCCCCCCCAAGTTAAGCACTGATTGGAGATACTTTTCGAGAGCAGCGGGGCCCGGTTAACTTTGTTCGCTGTGACGGATTTACTATTGGGACAGGACTAAATGGTAGTGACGTCTGCATAGATGCCTACTTGGGAACTGATGATATCAGGAAGATCATTGTTGAAGATCAAAAACAGCGTATGTCACAGGACAGTCCTTGGGGAACAGCCACTTTCGTAAGAATCGTACAGAACGACTCGCATTTCACAATTTGATAAGTATGATTGGAATAAATCAAATAATCGACATGTAATACTTAGAGTTTACGTAGAAGACCAGCATGTCACCCCCGTTAAAACGCCTTCAACGTATCTAGAGTCACAACTCGAGCTTCGGCGTTATTATCAAGAGTTTGATATATATATATATATATATATATATATATATATATATATATTCGATTATGGCTCTAAGCACATCAGCGGTTAACCGAGCAAAACGTATTTCATTTTTTTTCAACGAGTAGGTCTTAAGACGCTTACCCACTTAGGCATTCATGAAAGTCCCAAAAACCTTGCCGAAATGCGAAAGGAGACTGATAGTTCGATAGTTAAAGGAGTCAGAAATTTCTTCAGAGTTCTTAAAAACAGGAACTACAGAGGAGGAAAAAAAACAAGCTGTAAAACAGGAAGCAGCGAGGCAATAGTTGCAGAGTTTGGAGAGAACTGGAGCTAGATCGTGAGCAGATTTTGTTAGGACGACGGCTCGTATCCCACCACCTCCATTTTCGTCATGGGAATCTAATTTAGAAATGATGTCCATGTCCAGCGACGTGCTTATGCGCATATCACCCTGGAGATCCTCAGTTCTTGGGGAAAATCAGTTGTGGGTATTCCGGATGAGTAGAGTGTTGCGTTCGATGAAAATGTAGGAGCAACGCATTCAGCGTTATCTTCTGTAGAAATTAGAACTTCGAATTGATTAAAAAGAAGCGTTATTGAGGATTTGCTGTTGTTTAGAACACTCTTGAAGAGCTGCCAATATCACTAGATCCAAATCTTCGAGATGCTATACGTTGTTTCCTTCTATTAGCCAACCGTAATTTTGCTTCATTGAGGACACACCAGCGCTTGTTACGAGAAGAAACAAAGAGACATCTGTTACATCTTACATGTCGTTGTGGTACAGTCGGAAGAATTGATTCCTCTGGGCTATAGTGGCCTAGTAATCAGTGAGACCCAAGGAGATGAGTGCGGTTTAAAATGGTATGTCCTTGCTGGAATGAAATCATCGATGCCGGCTTCCACGCCGGAGGAGAGCTCAGACGATCATTGAGTTCATACGATTATTAGAAACCAATAAAACTTTCTCCAAATATCGAACGCAAAAGTTGCATTGGATCAAGAAATAAAAAAGAATATTAAATTAAAAACGCACACCTGCATTACATTCAGAAAAATACTGTATTCATTCATTAATGCCGTCAAGATATTTTTAGTTAGCGAAGTTTGACCAAAGTGAAGAAGAATGAGATAGCCTCTTTCCACGCTTATATATATATATATATATATATATATATATATATATATATATATATATATATATATATATATATATATGTATATATGTATGTATATATATATATATATATCCAATGTTTAGTTAAAGCGTTCCCCAATCGAATCGAAGAACGAGGTTTTTTCGAAAAGATATAATATTGTTACAGCTTATCATTGCATTGTTAATCTACATATATAAAGAATAATGAAACTGATGTTGAGCAAATTAGTAAAGCCTTTCAAAAGGTAATGGATAAGAAAGCATCACTTGTCATTGGGGTGAATGTTTGAAAATAGCTTCTTTTCTCCGTGAATTCAATAACACGTATTTGTATGTTATGACACAAATATGGGAAAAAGAAACGAATCCACCAAATGTGTGTTTTATCACACATTAATACACTATAGAAACAGTAATGTATACTTTAGGACCGTCACACATACAGAGGTATATCAGTTGGATCCATGAGAGTGAAAAGAATTAATAAGCATTATATTAACAAGACACACATCGTTTTATGAAAGTCACCTTGTGATATACCAGTATGGTTTTCGTTCTGGTAAAGGAGGCAATGATAGGATATATATATATCATGAAACTACTCCAAAAAACTGCTCACCTCTCGAATAGGTAACTTTATACCTGCTTTGTCTACATCAAAGCAGCGTATAACCACATCAAAGGATAATTTCTCTCGTCAATTAGAAATTGTCTTCCAAGTTTCAAATACACTGAATACAACAGCTGAAGTTTACAAATTTACAAAATCTTAAATATCTGACAAGGCTCCCAATAAGGTAATATTTCAAACTTCATCACGAATAAGACGAGGACAAAATGAGAATACAATTTTATTTAAACATTTCCTAGATTATACTCTGTGCTTTTACAAGCATAGATGGGATGATATGGGCACTGATCAATTAAAAAAATTATACCACATCTCAAAGGAATCTACGAATAGAAAACGGCAAATATATTTCTCCTAGAGTTCAACATAATGAAGATGAGGAGAGATATGCTGATGACATAGTATTCATCGTATAAGAATGACTCTGAATAAAAAAAACAAAGGTTATCAAGTGTTTCAAGAAAAAAATAGGACTGGAGATAAAACTTTTGAAACAGAAAATATGAAAAAGGAATGAAATCTTTGATGTCATTTAATGTGAATAACACTTAAAAATGCAGGATATGGAATTTATAAATATAACACAACAAATACCTCTTAGTATGAGTCAGTTATAACAAATTTAGTATAGGAGTAAAATAAATTGGACATAGAATCGTGTCACCCAACAGTGCAAACTGTTACAAAATGAAAACATTTGACTTAATCATGATTTTAACGTTTAAAACTACTTAAAATAAAAGGTTACTAAGGAAACTCCCATCAATATTGTAAAGATTGATAACAGATACTGGATTTGAGAAACCTATCTTACATAAAGAAAATAAAGAAAACATCAATTTAATCGATATGTACAGGACGCCAGATCAATGAATGCGATATATTTCCTTGTAGGGAAACGCCTAAAATTGCCATTTACATTATATGAAAAAAAGTCGGCAATCATAGACCGAGAAAGTAGGACAAATATCTTTCCAATATTCAGTAACTGTTATTGCACTTTCTAATATTGGTAAATTCTTTCTTACAACGACATGTACCATATATGAATTATTTGACAGTAAGAAATAAAAAGATCTGACACATATATATGTATATTGCAGTGCTTAACTTTATTGAAATCCCTATTTTACAGGCAACAATTCGAGGATGTCATTTAAATGTGTATAATGGATGCTCAGTTGTATTGTGAAAATATCGAAAATGGTCTACAAAGAAAAAGCAGCAAACCCAAATACGAAACGGTTAAAGAACTGGGGCATAGCTTTTCAAGGCGACATATGAGTTACGTAGGGAAAATCGTCTTCGCTTTGAGTGAGATCGTTAGAAGAGTATCAGTTTTGGTAATACCACTTTTCGCATGAATAAAGTGAATACATAAATTTTATATTGCTATAAATAATTATTACCGTTATATTTAGTGGATGAAACCGTTTGAAGAAACAGGACTGATTGCTTGAACAGAAGAATGGAATTCTGTTGGTCTGGTTTTAACTAGTATCTTTACTAAAGAAAATATGTCCTTCGCCAGGATTCAAACAAACATCTCGCTAATATATGGGTAACCATTATATAACTCGGAGTGCTTTAAACTGCAGTTACTTCATGTCAAAGAAACATACAATTACTGAAGGGGTGCATTTCCCTTGATGCTTGCACCGGTTTGCATTAATTTCATAATCAAATGAAAATGAAAATCTATAATTCTCGAGAAATATTTCACACCAAATATGCAGCCACTAAATATAATAATTAGAGAATTGATACACGTGCATTCGTGTATATGTCAATATGTGTGTATGTAACTAATCTCAAGTTAGAAATTTTCAGAGATGTCATCAACTCCTGACCATGTATTCATGCTGATGAGTAAATATTTTACACCATCAAAAAATAAACCGTTATCCTTTAATCACCACAGTGACTCTTTTCTGCCATCCATCAGCATGCTTGCTTCTAATCTCCAAGAGAGTTAAAAAATTTAGCCTTTTTGTGTTCACTTATTCAACTGACAGTACCTAGCGTATCTAGGAAGTGTCCCACGCAGTCACATGTTGCACAAGGCCGAATTTAATGTGGAATTCTCGAACTCGTGGGCTCGGCCAAAACAATCCCTTTAAACGGGATCGAATTGGTCTACATCACCGAACGAGAGTCGAACGTCCAGGTTCCTTTCTACCTGAAGGCAGAGAGTTTGACAACAGCTAAAATCTGAGATTCAACCGACAATAACTAGTCAGAATATTGAATCAATTGCTAGGTTTATATCTAAGAAAGTTTGTTCACTGTCTCGTGCCAGATAATTTTCTCGTAATCCATATTTTCCATTTATTCGTCCCAGCATTGACTATTGTTGTTATACTAGGCCTGCCCCTCCTTATATATATATATACATATATACATATATATATATATATATATATATATATATATATATATATATATTTGTGTGTCTGTGTGTGTGTCTGTGTCTGTGAGTACATATATATATATATATATATATATATATATATATATATATATATATATATATATATATATATATATACACAGAGAGAAAGAGAGAGAGAGAGAGAGAGAGAGAGAGAGAGAGAGAGAGAATGTTTGCTGCAATAATCCAAAGAACGATCGATTTTAGTCACATTTCTACTCTCGGGATTTGGGTTTCCTCTGTTTTATTTACAAATATGTTCATGTCTATTGTACTGATGAGCTCTACTTCGCCGTGCCTCGGCTGCATTAATTTAAGCCTACTAATAATTTGGCAAATGGGCCACCGTTTTAGAGTTGTACTAGTTAAATGTAACCGTCCCGTGTACAATAAAACTTTATTTTCTCTCACTTCTCGCCTGTTTAACCCTCTTCTAGTTTGTTGCTTCACTACAGCCTACAACACCCAACATTTTCAAAAATTAAAACAACCCATATTTCTTGTATTTTTTAAAGTCATTTCTCCTCATTATAACCTCACATTCTTTTTGACAATCTGTAATCATGGCTGTATGGTTTTACGTAGGGGGAAATGATTAAAGTATAATAATAGAAATATATTCCAACGATTCTCACAGTCTATTCAAGAAGTTATTTGAGTCATAATAACTGGCGTTCCTAAAAAACAATAATAAGAAAAAGTCGCATTACGCGTATTTTCATGAACAGAACACTATTATGAAAGACAAAAAAAGATTTATTAAGTCTTTTTTTCTATCTCCATTGAAGACGTTTCACAAGTATGAAATGCCTGTGTATGCCGGCATAAAATGGTACGGGTTTTCTGCAGTCAGTTTTGTGCTAGTGTCTGATTTCAGATGCCTTCATTATTACAGACAACAAAATGTATAGGCACAACAAGAACAGAATTTTGATACAATCTCGCAAGTAATCTTATTAAAAATTATTAATTTTTTAAAATTCTATCTGCAGGGCCCATAGATGATCAGGAAAATGTATTTAGGCCAAAGGGAGAATTCAAAAAAAATTTCTATTTCTAAACATAACAGCAACAACAAAAACAACAATAATAATAATAATGAAAATAATAATAATAATAATAATAATAATAATAATAATAATAATAATGAGAAGAAAAAGAAGGAGAAGAGCAGTAAGAAGTGAAAAAGAGGAGGAGGAAGAGTTGAAGAAGAAGAGGGGAGCAAGGAAGAGGTAAAGAAGAAGAGGAGGAGGAGAATGAAGAGGTGAAGAAGAAGAAAAAGAAGGAGGAGGAGGGGGACCAATCCTTGTTGTGTATAAATTACCAATCACACATACACAGATGATAGTGTGAACCCTAAATGCAGATTTTTTGATAAATAATCAGAAACAATTGATATCATGTATCAGGTTGCCCAGTTTAATAACCCAAGGGATATGAAACTCGGCGTCATACATTGGGTCTATATCTGCACTGTAAAATATGCAAGTTTTACGGAAAGAAACCCTGCAAGAAACTGGTATGAACATCACCCAAACTGGTTGCAGAGATCTGTAAAAAAAATGATGGAAAAATGATACACATAAACAGACCAGTCAAAGCTAATCGTCCAGATATTGTGATCCACAAGGAGATAATAAGACATGGCTCTCCCTGCAGATTGTAATGTATCTTTGACGATCTTCAAAAAACTGTAATAATACAAGCATATTGAAGTCGAAATCTAAAAAATATGTAACATAAGAAGATATCAATAGCTCCAGTTGTAGTTTCATTCCACGGATTGATAGGAAAGGTTTCCGATATACTCCTTGGTGGGATTTTTGGTAGCCCATGCCTGAAAGAAATAGAAAAGTATTGTACGCACAAAAGCCTCATCGATGTAAAATGAGTGCGATCTGACTTTGTTTTTGTTTTAACAATAATAATAATAATACTAATAAAAAATAATAATAATCTCGGTTGCTAAGAATCTCAGGTGTTTTGTTATTTATCAGTACATACTGTGTTGGCAGTAACTAACTGTTAAAGTCTATTGTCAGTATGTAGAAACATAGACGAAATTTCGGAGCAAAATAGTTGCATTTTAATTTCTGTTTCTGGGATTCATCATCTGTTTCCTTTTTTTTTTTCTATCTTTTGCAAATTAAGATTTATTGTCTGTACGTCACATAAACATCAAGGATGCCTAGCTGACCGGATGTGACAAAATACAAATGTTGTGAATATATTGACTCAGTAGACGAAATGTACACAAGAAAAACCGGAAAGTACAGTGACCATGACGCTGTAATCATATCAAAATAAGAGGTTGCTAATTTGACAGCGTCATCAAAATTATTGGTTATTTATTTAACTTATTTCATAGAAAACGTCGTGTCGATATTTGTTACGCTCAAATCGTTTTAGGAAAGCTTCCAAAACAAAAGACAATCGGCGAAGTTAATACGCATTACAATAGTGTTGTTGGGCGTCATTATTTTGCCAAAATATATTCAAAGACGGTACCCAAGGGGTAAGGAAAATGGAAATATCCTTTAGCCAAAGAGCCAACTCGAAAAAAAAAACATTCATTTTAGCATATGTTGAACAGTGATCTTTGACACTTCCCAGTATAATTCATTTTTAATGAGGCATTTCAATGAGTTTTTAGAGCCAAATTTTTCCTTTTGTTAGTGATACCTTTTGTATACGCTCGATGAAAACACAGTGCAAATGTTCTGTGAAATATATTTTCTAACTTTCATTATATTGGCGAGTCTATCTAACATCAAATTTACTAATTTAATGGATGAGTAGATGTTATTTGTTTCTATAGTTAATTTTACCACATAGTTATTTTTACCACATAGTTATGTACAACAACATTATTTTGTTTTTTTAATAAATTCAAAAGACAGCAAAACGAGTTTTTAACTATTCCCAAACATTTCTTGTATTTCTGAAATAGAGAGCCATTTAACAGAATCAAAATTAATTCTTTATCTGAAAGAAATCAGCATTCATCAACCATATTCTAACTCTTGAAACGAGAAAAAATACATGAGTTTATAATTTTAAACAATTCTATGCCTAAACATTTTGCTATTTGATTTTTCTATTTTGGAGTCGATTGATGAATTTAAAGAGCGTGATTTAAAAAAAAGTGATGGCTTTCAATTATCTCAGGTAAAAGTTTGACGAAATTGTTTTATATGAGCAAGTGTACTATACATTTTATTTTCATAGAATCTGGTGGCAGATAAAAAAATATTTATAATATTTAGAAATATGCGCATTACAATTTATAACTTTATGACATTCAATTGTTATGCCCGATATTTATGAGCGCCCAGACAAGGCGTCTCTCTTTGTTTTCAATAATAATAAATAAAATACCAGCACATATTTTTTAATGTTTATTTGCATAAATTTTATTCAGGCCATAACACTTATTTATTTTAGTTGATATGTTTATTATTAGTGAAAAAAGTTCACAATAATTTCACCAATAAATGTGTTCGGTGGAGAAATGGATAACAGCTCGGAATCGGAGAGCCGTGTTCGAATTCCAATCGAATCGATTACATTCACTTACGTGCTAATACCCTTGGGAAAGGTACGAATCCTCTTCTTCTTCCCACAGCTATGGGTAAAGAGTATGACAGACCGGGTTGTATAGTCTTGGATGACAACTGGCCTACTACAGAAAGAAATGGCAAACTACAGCGGGAAAAATCTGCCCCTCGTAAGTCATGTTTCGAAAAACGCATGATCGCTTAAGCGTGTATCATGTATGGAACATAACTGACTGGCTGTGATAACATACACATCCATTTAAAATATATACACATAGTAAAACACGTATATATATATATATATATATATATATATATATATATATATATATATATATATATATATATATATATATATATATATATATATATACAAGTTTAACGGGGACGCCGTTACGCACATCTCTTCTAACCCTTTTGTGCCTCTTCTCTTTCTCAAAGTGATACCTTTCACTCCGAGCAGCCTACTTCCAATTATTGCGATCAGATGCACATTCTTCCCAGTCCTCACAAGGAATGTTGCATTTCTTCAGTTCCTCACTGATGCAGTCCTTAAAGCACCTATTATGTTTGACGGGATTTTTCTTCCCTGTTTGCAGTTCACCATAAAACAATTGCTTTGGAATACGAGTGCCATCCATTCTGACGAGATGGCCTGCCCAGGGAAGCTGATGTTTTAGTATCAAGAACTCAATACTCTCACAGACGCTCCTCTCTGACACGTCTACATCACTAACAAACATTTGCCAGGTAATCCCAACAATACGACGTAATCTATACTGGTGGAATCTCTCAAGCGTTTTCATTCGTCTGTGGTCAACCACCCACGACTCGCAAGCATAAGTGCTCTTAGCACATATGCTGGATAGAGCTTCAGCGTTGTACTCACTGAAATTCTGTACTGAGACCACAAACGTTTATTCAGTTTTCCAAATGCGTCGCTAGCTTTTCGTATGCGGTTTGACATTTCCCATTCAATATCAGAGAATATGCTCAATGTGCCCCATGATACACAATGTGCCCCGATGATACACAAACGGCCCTCAAATTTTCACCATATTCAAAGATGCTTGGTTCACGATATGGCTTATTTGGAGCTGGCTGGTACATGTCTACTGCATTTTTCAAACTAATAGTCAATCCCAGTTCAGTGCATGCATTAGAAAAAGGAACATCCATGTGATGCTGCACATCTCGTTACGACTGAACAACGAGATCACAGTCATCAGGATATAGCAAATCCCTGATCAACGACAAGTGAACCTTCGACTTTGCATCAAACCAAACGATGTTGAAAGCCTTCCTGTTGAACGAGAGCGAATATAAATACCAAGGTTGCATTTCTTAAAGGCCTGTTAAAAAACGATAGAGGAGTACAGGGAAAATAGGACTGAAGCCGGAATGTCGTCCTGCTTCACTCCTTTTTCAACTGTCACCGGCTCATAGGGCCTTCAACCTACATAAAACACATGCCTTCATATCACCATGAAACAAGCAAAGAATGGAACACACACACACACACACACACACACACACACACACACACACACACACACACACACACACACACACACAAAAATCTCTCTCTCTCTCTCTTTCTCACACACACACACACACACACATATACAGTGAGGTGAAACAAGTATTTGGACAGTAAAGAAAATGGATTTAGAATGATATATTGAAAGAAAAGCATTGTCTAAAACTCACAATATATTCGTAAAACAATTATTAATGCAAATAAACGGCAAAAATAAATTATTTGACACGCATATATATTTTATATACAAATTATTAAAACAGGTAATGAAAAAAGTATTTGGACAGAATATAAATTATACTTTAAATGTATTTAATATTTACTTGGTCCTCCTTCATTTACAACCACAGCTCTCAGTCTGTTCCTGTAGATCTCTAGAAGCGCCTGGCATGAATTGGTGGGAATTTTAGCCCACTCTTCTTCTGTAAAAACTTTCAATTCACTGAGGTTCTTTGGTCGCCTTTCACAAATCTGATTCTTCAGTGTTCTCCAAAGATTCTCTATTGGATTCATGTCCGGCGACTGGCTGGGCCATGTCAACACGTTGCTTTTATTGTTTTGAAGCCATGCACGTGTGGTTTTGGCTGTATGTTTCACATCATTGTCCTGTTGAAAAACCCAATCTGGTCCAAGTTCTAATTTCTCAACTGATGACTGCAAGCAATCTTTTAAAATCTGAATATATTTAGCTGCATTCATTGTGCCCTCAATAATTTTCAGTTGTCCCGTACCATTATATGCAAAGCATCCCCAAACCATAATGCTACCGCCTCCGTGCTTCACAGTGGGGATGGTGTTCTTTTCATTGAAGGCTGTTCGATCCTTTCTCCAAACATGGGTAGGATCGTTGTGGCCATAAAGTTCAATCTTGCTTTTATCAGACCATAGAATTTGCTTATAATAGTCATCATGCTTTTGCAAATTAGTTTTGGCAAATTCAAGTTTGGATTTTAAATGACATTTTTTTAGCAATAGGGTTTTGCAAGGAGAGCGAGATTTTAATTGTTGTCGGTGAAGTTCAGAACTTATGGTCATCTTGCATACGTGAGTTCCTGCATTGCTGAGATCTTTTTGAAGTTCACTCCGAGTCACAAAAGGGTCATTTTTTACTCGCCGTACAATTTTCCGTGAACATTTTTGTGATATTTTGCGCCGTGCACCTGTTCTTGGCATAATTTCCTGAGTACCGAAGGCTTTCCATTTCTTAATTATGTACCCTACAGTGCTCACAGGTATACATAGGTCTTTAGAAATCTTACGATAGCTTTTTTTCTTTATGTGCAGAAATAATTCGATCTTTAAGATCTTTCAACAGCTCTCTTTGCTTTGTCATCCTGCAGTACTGTTAGTAGAACGTCTTGGGGTGAACTGACAATCAAGATAGCTAACGCCTTTAAGTAATGCGCGTTCTAGACTATTCCATAAAATTCTAACATATTCGAGCATGAAATATACACAAAACATTAATTTTAAACATAATTTCGGAACTGTCCAAATACTTTTTCACTACCTGTTTTAATAATTTGTATATAAAATATATATATATGTGTCAAATAAATGAAAATTATTGACTTTTTCATGAATCGTAACAAATAATCACGATTCCGAGTCCCGAAAACAGTTAGTATTGTAGGGCCTGCACCTATGGTAAAGTAGGGCTGCGTTTTGGGTGACATAGCCTCACTGAAACCATCACTATCGAGATTCGTTTGCATATGAATTTTCCAAATTCTTCGCATTTGAGTTTCAGCATAATATATTTATATTTTCCACTCCTGTATGAAAAGTTATATTTAATATATCCTAACTCAGTTTTTATTTGCCTCTCATATTACTCATTCCAGTAAATTCCATCAAAGTTTTTGTAGAGATGATGGTAATCATGCTATCGATAGTGTTTAATTCTTATATCTGTGAATTGAATTTTATGTTTACTCGACCCTCCTCAATTAGGCTGATAAATCTTCCTGGGCGTCAGTGTACTTTCAGACAGATAGTAGGCATTCTTTTCTTCCATTAATGACGGCCCCGAATGAAACTGCAAGATTCTTAATTCAGAGGATGCGAGCAATATAATGCTAAGCTGTTTACTGGTTGACGCCTTGAGCTTTTTCTGCAGTTTAGTCCGGATTTAATCCCAATATCACGATGCATCTTTCATCCAACGGTTATTTCCAACTGAAACGAAATACCACGTATGTCGCCGCCAGGCCATGATTCTATTCACATAGCCAGGAACTATCCAATTTAACGGATTGATTGCTGGATGCTGTTCTCGTTGGTTGTAATTTTCAATCTCAAACCAACAATCATGAGATATCGTGAAGTTTAAGCGAGAAATGAAACACTACCTCTCACTTTATGAAAGGCACTTCTGATTATATACGTTAACTGACACCACTTCTACCTTGTCCTGTATGCTCTGTTGATAGAATGTCAATACGTTTCGAAATTTTCCGAAGCGTTTTATCTTTTTTTGCAACGCCAACTTGCAAAGCAACGGCGGCGGCCTAGCCGATTTTTTTTTTCCATTCAGGTTCTGTAAAATGTTGTTTTGGGGCTTCATACATTCATCCATTCTTCAATGATATATTCCTGTCCAATCCAATAGAAAATATTGACCTACGCTCTGAAGATTGAGAGAGGTGTGGAAATACAATGTCATGTTAAATTCTATGCCAGCTTTCCCACGCAATCTCTTTCAGGCACACATAAAAACACACACAAAATCTTCAGACACAAACATAAAGGCCCAGTATCATACATACATACATACATACATATATATATATATATATATATATATATATATATATATATATATATAATTTTTGAAGAAACAATTATATATACATATGTATATATATATATATATAATTATTTATTAAAAAATTATCACATAAATATGTTATAAAATCACTACAAATAGCCATTTTGTTTCAACACTTATGGTTTCTTATTAATTGATGGTGTTGAATGTAGAATAAAGGGTTTTAAAAGGTTCAAATCAATCAAATACCTCCTAGCTAGGAGAAAAACTGTCACATAAGTTGGAATGACTAATCAAAATACAAGTATATGAGAATTCAAAAAACTTTACAACGAACCTTGGTTATAATAATTAATTAATGATTTAATGTAAGGTTAGACTAAAATAGAATTCATTCTAACAAATAATTTTATAATTTGTAAGCTTAATACACATTAAATTTTAAATTGGTAAGTTTTAAATTTTACTATAAAATATAAAATTAAAACTTACCAATTTAAAATTTAAAATTGAATGTGTATTAAGCTTACAAATTATAAAATTATTTAAAGAAGAAACTGAGGTAAAAATACATGTGTTTTGCTATTTATTTTGTTTTTACTGAAAGGCCAAAAATGAAGTTAAAATAAACGTTGAAATCTAATGTTCCACTGAACCTCGTTAAAACTTCGATTCATTTGAAGTGATGATATGGGCAGGGGAGGGTGAAATCTTTCAAAAGACAATATATACACAATCAGATTATAAGACACAAACCCGTAGACATATTTAGATATATAAACACGCAAAAATTCGATGAAAGAAGAAATAGCTGTCCATGCCCATATATATATATATATATATATATATATATATATATATATATATATATATATATATATATATATATATATTATTTTGTTTGCGGCAAAAAATTAACAATAGCGTATAACACAGATATATTTGTATTATGTAGTTAATTTAAGAGAAAATTAGGCCCATATTTAATATGATAATATAGAAAAATTGTCAATGTAATGGCTTTCTCTCCCCAAACATCAGAATCCGATCCTGGAATAAATAATTAAATATACGTTTCAGTTAAAAAGATAAATGTAACACAATACACGCTTATTAATAATATACTGAATATCTATATACAGATAACAGTAAGTCCTTGCAGTCATGTATTTTTGTTTTTGTTTTGTTTTTTGTTTACACAGGAAAATCTGCCTGGACTTTATGAAAAATGTTTTTAGGAATATCAAATGGAACTCAGATCGAGATCTATATAAAACGGAGAGCAGGTTCTTAAGGCATCCCTCGCGACACTGACTGTTTTTATTCAAGGTCTATTGTAAATACGAATGACACCACAGCCATATACAAATTAATTTGCTTCATATCGGGTATTGTACTGCAAGCAAATTGATAGAGTTTTTCCATTAAAAATAAATGTTGAATATGTTATCTGGAAAATGTTAATTTAAAATTGATTAAAGACAAGAAAATCTTCACTGGAACATTAGTTTTTCATCTTTAAATGAAATGTGGGTGGTAATGAAAATATTCTCAATTTCTTTCTGTGCGTTCATTATTTTTAGAGATTGTATTGGTATTTTCAAATACTCTTTTGTATAAGTCTCTGCAATGCTGACTGATACTTTTTTAAAACTTTTGAACATATATTCCGAACATGAGTTCCGTGACAACTTAAGCTCCGTAACTCTTGATTTTTTTAATGAATAATGCGTTTCAGGTAATTCGTGTTTAGTCGCAAATTATTTCTTTATTATCTCACGATACTGTGCTGTCGTTAAGAACGAATTTAATATCTAATTATTCGGCGGATTTCAAACCTGCATCAACAGTTATATGGAATCCTAAATGTTGAAACAATTTTAAAGTTTCTGATAGAATGAATATTTGCTCTTACTGTGTTAAATATATATAACAATATCATCTCTATGGAATCCGTTGTCTTATTTATCTATTATTGTGTTCAATTTGTACAATATAATAATTCCATTAACTCATAATCATTTGAATCCAATCGAATGTTAGACTTATACAATTTAATGCCTTTTTGTAATTCCAACGATATTGCTATAATATAATATCGATTTACCACAATAATTTTCACAAGTCAGTGACTTCTATATATTGTTTGGAGAAACTGATATGCTTCTACAACATTTCACATGTTGAAGATGGGTAGAAGTCTTTGATGATATATTCCATGAAAAATTATGGAAAATAAATTTAATAGAATTGGAATGGAAGTAATGATTACAAATGATGTAAAATGCTTTGAATTGTATAAATCCATTAGATATAAAATAATATGAAATTTCTCCCTGCATATCTACATATTTGAAAACAATCAGAAACAGTTTTACAAGATAACAAAAACACATCAGTTGAACACTTCGAATAACAAAACTAATAATAATAGTATACCATGAACATAGAAGAGAAAATAACGATATAATAATGAAAAATGAAAAGCTAGAAGAAACATTCTACGATGATGTCGCAAATATTTACTCCTGATATAATAGTATGTCTGATAGGTTACATGAGTTCAGATAGGCTGCTTATCTAAATAAATGCCATACAATCTGTTCTTACCTGGCGTAAAGAATGGCGTGTTTATCTTAACACTTCCAAAACTTCTCTCTTTTAATGGACCAAGATAACCTTTTTGTGTTCCATCAGTATGGCTGATGCCAACCTCCAGTAGAATGATTAACTGCACCTCCTTCTGCTAACGTTTTTCGCTGACATGAACTGGAAAAATTATAATGATTTAATTGAATGTTCCACTGTTAGGAACATCAGTTCACTCTGTTGAGGTAGACATCTTTTGCACATGAATCTCTCTTACAAATTTAAAAGTTTGCTGTTCGTTCATGCATGGAATGTTGCTGTCACATCTTGTCACATTCCTTCTGCTATATATCTAGAGATTCTTGAAAACAAACCAAAGATAATCTGCAATGTTAGCGAAGATGAACTGATATCTCGACTTCAGACTTTTCCCAACCGACGGAATATAGCTTCACGGTGTCTGTTCTCTAAATATTTCCATGCTTATTGTTCTGATGAAATTTCCTCGTTGTTACGTAGACTTTATGAATTTAAGCGGAGTACGAGATTTGCAGCAGACTATCACAATTTTATATTTGAAATTGCTTGATCTAACTATAAGTTCTATGTTAACAGTTTCTTTTGAAGCAATTCTTACTTGTGGAACTCTCTTCCATCTTCTTGATCCAAGTCAAATTTGATATTCAATATTTTACATGCAATGTAAATCGTTATCTTATGCCTACTTAATTCTTATTATTTAATGTTATTTTACTTTAATATTTTCTTCTCAAATTACCTCACATGCAGTAAAACTTTCGTATCAGTGGATCATTTCTTTGCCTGGGGTTTAATGTTTAAAATATGTTTTAGCTACAATTAAAATTTAGTTATACTTATTTTTCAGCAAAAATTATTTTTAGCTATAATTGTTTAAAATATAATTTGTAAAATGACATTCTCACGCAAAATCTTTAACAGCAAAATTTTCGTCACTTTTAGAATATCCGTATTTATATTTTACTCTCTGTGAATGTCAAAGTCAGGCATCGAGAAAGAAATACAAAAATCCAGGCCGTGAGCCAAAATACGAGCTTCTAACAGAGAAGGCTTATATGAAGCAAAATTGAAAATATTTCCATCTCCAGTAGGCTCATCAATGTATCCAAAACGTTTACGAAACAAATAATTTAATTTATTCTTTATAGATGCAGACATTTTTACCTCCAATTTCATGTGTAAAGCCAACAAACTGGGAAAATCGAAGCTGGTCATAAAAGCAAAGTGTCAACAAAAAAATTCTCCATAGATTGTTATAATTACAACTGAGAAGAATGATTATTTTACAAAGGATTTTATAGAATATTCATTAAAATCTTCTCAATTTAAAAACCAGAATGAAATCCAGCATTCTTAATCCAAAACTAATAAAGGTGGGAGACACATGGTTTTATACACACTAAAAAAAAAATCCTAATTAGATTTTAGTCTTCTTATACGTATGTTAGTTAATATTTCATCCAAACTACGGATAGATTCTTGTTTGGATCTACGCTTTAAATATTTTTATAATATCAAGGAACAAGCACAATTTCTTATTTAAATTTAAATTACAATTCATATTGGTGTAAATTTAATAACTAATACACACAAACACACACAACGACACAGACACACACACACATACATACATACATATACACACACACACATATATATATATATATATATATATATATATATATATTAGGCACCTCCGTTTTTTGGCGGGAAAACATAGCGTAAAGAAAAATGACACAAAGTTAACAAAAATAAAGTTTTATCATCAAAATATTTATGTTATTATTAAGATGAAAGACCAACGTATTGTTTAATTATTTTTTGAAATTTTTTAATCCTTTCTAACATTTTGGTTAAATTCTTCTTTTGTTTACTTCATCGAGTGACATGAAAATAACGGTGTCTATTTTGCCCTTTTTTCCGTTGAAAACACATTGATTTGGAAAATTCTTTTAAAAACCAAGTAACTGTCCGATTTTAATAAAATTTTCAGGACCTATTCACAAATGAATGAAATTATTTTTGAAATATTTTTTTAGAAATTATTGGTAATTCTTTTTTTTAAATATGCCCCCACCTTACTTAATTTAATGAAATTTTGCACAAAACCTTTCTATTTCCTGATTTTTTTTGGTTAAAAGTAGGAGTCTTTGGAGATTGTAAATCACCTACTTTTTTCTTCAAATTTGAGTTGTCTAAGTGAAAATCTGCTCTGAATTGAAAAATAATGAATCCAATAAAACTAAGAAAAACCTTTAATTGCTTTTGTAAATAAGTTATATTTAGGACAATATTGTTTGAAGAAATAAAATTTTTCTGATAAACAATGAAGTTTTACAAGAATGTTTTCATTTATTAAAAACTTTTAATTATAATTATTTATAATAGTTTAAAATCGTATAAAACTCTGTATTAGGCTATTTCCTGGATGTGATATTGTAATTAAGTGGAAACAAAATTTACAAATTCAAAATTGAAAAGATCAATCAAATTAGTTGAACTATTTTTTTTAAATAATTTTTTATTTTGTATTTTTTTTACTTAATGCGTCCAGTATTTTCATGTACGGTAGACTGAAATTGCCATTATTTTGATCTAAATGTTTTGTCCCTTTATTTTGTCGCTTCAGTTACGTTTCAACAGGTTTTCAAAATTTCTATCCGACTTTAAAAGTTTAAAGCTTAAACTAAGTTTTACTTTTTTTCAATTACTATTTCGCTAAATATTTTTTTTAAATTTTATGTATATACGTTAATGTGGGACATATTTCAATTGAGTAATCGTGGTATTTCATTTCCTATTAAATTATAAAATTAATTGAAGCATAGTTTATAGTATTTTAAATTGTTTTATTTTTGCATCTTCGAAAGGTAAATAAAAGTCAATAGAATATTAAATAATTGCTAAAAATATGTTCATTAGTAAAAATTACTAGGTAGATAAAAACCAAATTTATACGTTCACTGAGAATTTTGACAATTGGGGTCATCCATAGTAGCTGTCATCGCCTCGTCTATCAGCAATCCATCAAACATTGGATCAAATGAACAAGACCAATCGTAAATAATTGGTTGCATATTTTTTATGTTATAAGTAATAAATATTTATTTCAAATCAAATTAATTTAACTTTAATTTTTAAAATTTTACTAACATAACGTGTCAGAAATATATATTTATTTTTTTAATTAATTTTAAAAGAGAAAAACTTTTTTGCAATCGTTTGTCTGACGATCTCAAATAGCGTGAAGCGCAGGGTCATAATCTCATATCAATCGAACTAAATCGAACTAAATCGAACTAAATATATATATATATATATATATATATATATATATATATATATATATATATATATATATATATATATATATATATATATATATATATATATATATACCTGTAACATCGCTATGCATCTCTGATAGTCATTTCCACCTTCAGATAAGGGGGATATTCATTGTTGTCATGTACGCCTCTCTTCCCATCTCACAAAAGACATTCATATCGTGTTCGCTTACTGAAGGTAACGCTGGCCTTTTCTTTATAATTACAAAAATCCACTGCTGTACAAAACAGTTAACTTTAATGAATTTTAACTCACATAGCTTTTGTGTACCATCACTTTATTTCAATTTTTTGTATTTATTGAGATTTTTAGGAAAAAAATTCAACTTCTAATATGATTTGATACTTCGATGCTGTCAAGCATCCGTTGGAAATAACTAGAGACATATTTCATATGATAAAAAAGCAAATAACCATTGTCAGTCTTTCGGGATCAAGATTGTATTAAAATAAAATTGAGAATATTGTCAAAACGGAAGCCCTTTTCAAGAGCACAGACCACATTCTCCAGAAATTAATGCTCTTTCAAGATAATTCCTGCCCACAGGTATGTGAATACTTTCTAGTCTTTAATGTAATATTTTATCGTTCGTCTGAACCAGTACTATATCAGAATGTTTCGACAAATCATTACGAATATATATGGATAATAGTTATATCTGGTTCTAATTTTTGTAAGAATTTCAGAATAACGTCTAATGAATTATCGATATCTCTGACAATTATTCGTTCATCCTTATTTCATACCATCCTTTGGTCTTCATGCATTTTTATGCTTTGACATTATTTCAGAAGCATATTAAAAGATATTGAATGTTGTATTTGGAGAAATTTGGTTGCATTTTTAATTCATTTTATATTCAGGTTGACGAAATTTCACTCTGTATGGCTACTTTCAAAACAACTGAGAAAATGTAAGGAAATCATTAATACGACGCTCAAAGTCATATTGTAAAACCCTGGACTCAATTTGGAAGATATTCTGACTGATGAGAAGAAACATATTTGATACATTTAGTCTGAGCAGTATATGAAAGCCAGAAATACACACATTGGATCACTTTCTTTGGTGTGCTAATTCCAATATATTTGGCATGAATTCTCATCATCTGTTTTAACGGATGAAGGCAATGACATTCACACAGTGTTTACAATGATTGATTAATTTTATCTTTCTAAACTTATGAAATATTTGCGAGTTATTTAAAATCGACGATTATTAAGGATTGTAAGATTTTACATACGGAACTTACTGTTCAAAAGTGGACACACATCTAAGTTATGGCTTGGGTTGATTCAGCTTTAACTCTAAAGTCTAAGGAGAGCTGCTGATTTCAGTGTGATTTGTCATTATTCTAAAATCCGAGAAGAATTTAAGTGATAATGCAATGGCATCTGGCTTTTTATTTTTCATTTCATCGCTAATTAAAAGGGGAAATAATTGGCGCTTTACATTACAATATATTCAGCAAGAATGTCCTCATATCACTCAAGGTTCAATGAAGGTTGCTGCAAGTATAAGCAATTCTATGATGAATGAGTCTCTGATTTATATTGGGATGCGTGC
This sequence comes from Acanthosepion esculentum, assembly GCA_964036315.1. Lineage (NCBI taxonomy): Eukaryota > Metazoa > Mollusca > Cephalopoda > Sepiida > Sepiidae > Acanthosepion > Acanthosepion esculentum. The sequence continues at coordinate 134,435,822 of OZ038475.1, read as the reverse complement.
AAAAATAATATCTACAACTGATAAATTTAAAATTTTAAAACATATATTATATACAGGAATTATAACAGATGGCGTTCACAATCAAAACAATCAGAGTTAGAATATGTTTGACTTCGCAATTCATCTCTTAACATGATCCCGGAGCGGTTCTATAGTACTTGGGTTAATCAAAACTACGGCTTCTTTCTTGATGAATTTCAACTTCACACGAAGAATCTGATTAGAGTAACAGAACAGATTATTACTAAAATAGACAAAATATGTTTATATTAGTCAATGAATAATCCTTGAATATATATATATATATATATATATACATACATACATATATATATATATATATATATATATATATATATATATATATATATATATATATATGTATATATATATATATATATATATATATATATATATATATATATATATATATGTAGTTTGAAAGGGAGATTAAATTGTGTAAAATAATCTATTAATACTTCGAGTAAATATAAACTATGAATATGTTGATTCTTCTCATGCCTATACTTCTATAACAAATAAATTAGCAGACATATTGAATTTGATAAATATTTTATTCATTAATTATTTGTGTAACGTGCAAATGACGATTATATCAAAATGCAAATGGGGCTTATATCAAACGCATACAAAGTAGGAAAATACAGAGTTCAATGATGTGTAAGCGCTAATTCCGTTCAGGATTCAATTTTTACAAAATGTTATCTACATTCGATCCAATTTCTTTTTCTGACTCGATTTATTTTTTCCAGAAATATTATAATGATTCGCATTTTCCACAGGTAATTGTCGCCTTCAATGATATTCGTGTGAAATGTAGATGATTACATTCGCACATGACCACTGAAAATATTTGCAATATCCATCGGTTACGACCAAAATCAACAAGGGATTTATTTCGTATTCTTGTGGCGAACAAACTTGTAGATTTGCAGATTGGAGATTTGATTCATGGAAATTTGCCACTCTGAAAATAGTTTTTGATTGAATTCGTGGGTTGTGTCTCTCTTTTGTCTACTGATGTGAGCAAAAATAGATTCTTCATTGAGGTGCTTTTTTAATATTTATTTTAGTCTACAATCTTTTCTTTCCTTTTCATGATTGAAGAAAATACATTAAGGTTACCAACAAGCTAGAATTCCCAGAACAACGGGCCGATATTCTGAACTGAAATAAATCCTTCTTTCTGTTTGTATCATTGTTTTCTTTAAAGCAAAACTTTAAATCGATTTTCTCTTGAACATAACTTTATTTCTTTTCTATACCACCAAATGAAGCAACCATTCCCTGATTTTTTTGTTATCGAATAATGTTTGTAAAACCTTATTAAACCCACAGCTTGTAATGTTCTTTTTTTTTGTATATCGATTTTTCTCACATTGGGTGAATCATATAGTGTTTTAATAATTCTTTTGAAATAACCGCATTTAGAAATCAGAAAAACTACAAATATACACGCATATTCAGAGTTAGTGAATGAAATGTATCAAATTATTTTAGATTTATTATTTTGATGGAAAACGCGAGCTACATTACGTAAATATAATTTACGATGCGTGCTTTAGATATCCTATATAGGAATTAACTGTATTTGAAATTACTGTATATATCATGTAAGGTATTTCCGTATATATTATTATATTAATGGTGCAACTTCATTCTAATCAGGGTAATTGTTAATACATGTTTCGAGATAATATTAAGAAATTATGTCCAACTCTGATTTCTGGGAAAAACAATGAATCTGTCATTTTTTCGTTTATGATATTCCAGCGCTCAAAATAAAAAAAAAAATATTCTGTAATATCTGGCCTTAGATTATTAATTACAATAGGCCAAGTTATCTGACGAACTTCTGCATATCATGATAGGTAAAACACGGGAGGATATAGCAATATCATTCTATATCATCTTCCACAAAAGCTTCAACCATATGATCAGCATCATGACTTCCATGATCCGGTATGATCCTTGACCCCGTGCGACACATCGCAACTGAACAGCTTCCGCAATATCTTTCGTTTGTGAACCCATGCCTCAGTATCTAAAGGAAGTTTAGTCTATTTCTCTTTTGTCTATTTCTCTTTTGGAGGCAATATATTTCTTGTCATGCTTCCGGTTTCTATCTTTCTAGAATAATAGCAGTTAACATTTCTCTGCAATCAACTAAAGAGATGTTCGTGCATTTCCACGGTGATGTACCTGTCGCCATCAAGTCGAGTGTCGAGCTGACATAAACTAAAATTTAGCATGATTATCCACAGGCCAGATTATATACAAGGACGACATTAAGACAAACATTGGGTAAAAATGATAGATAGATAGATAGATAGATAGATAGATAGATAGATAGATCTGATTTCACAATGCATATCTTTAATATTTCGTTGGAAATTATTCAATCAAATATCATAAAGCTACAAAGATCCAATTCACAACATCACGTCAAGATCCAATTCACAACATCACGTCAAAATAACTACAACACGTTCATGTTTGCTCTATTAATAGTCGAACCGAGAAACATTCGGCATTCTCTGAAAAATATCGAAACTGATAAGAGGCGATGTTTGTTTAATAGACATTATTTAAGTTTCGAGAAGATGTCTAATACTTTTCACTAAAATTTATTTTTCTATATTTTTCAGAACATTAGAACCGATGTATTGTTTGCAATTCGTGCCAAGAATTACATCGGATATAGTGTACAAATATACAGATGAATAAAGAATATGAAAATAGTGTAGAATATCGGAATAGTGAAGAATATCGGAATAGTGAAGAATATTTGGAATAGTGAAGAATATTGGAATAGTGAAGAATATCGGAATAGTGAAGAATATCGGAATAGTGAAGAATATCGGAATAGTGAAGAATATTGGAATAGTGAAGAATATCGGAATAGTGAAGAATATCGGAATAGTGAAGAATATCGGAATAGTGAAGAATATCGGAATAGTGAAGAATATTGGAATAGTGAAGAATATCGGAATAGTGAAGAATATTGGAATAGTGAAGAATATCGGAATAGTGAAGAATATTGGAATAGTGACAGAATGCAAAATCATTAATTGATGATAAGTTTAATGGACATTTGTACATTTCCACAAAAAATCACTAAACTTGAGTAACTTGGTCAGTTTCCATTTTCAAATATTGCGAACTAAAATGTTTTCATCAGTTTTAATTGACACTTCACTATTCTGTTCACATATTTGATTACATTACAAATATTTTTCTTCATTCTTGTGATGTACTATCCATGCACGAAGACACGCATTTGCTTGCATACACACAAATATACACACACATATACACATATAGACACCCACCCATGCATGCGCATACACCCAAAACCAAACACACACACACACACACAGACATACATACATATATATATATATATATATATATATATATATATATATATATATATATATATATATATATATATATATATATATATATAATGTATACAGAATCCTTAAAAGTCCATCTAGTCAGGTAAAATATTTATTTCATGGATCTCACGACGATCTCTTCAGGCCAGTTTTCATTAAAAAAATGAAGTTCAATATATTCAGGCACAAAATATGAAAAAAGGAGAAAAAAATAGAGAAGATTTCAATGTTAGAAGGAAGAACGAAAAGTGGAAGAAAGATAAAATCAAATCAATATAAGTTTGTTTTTTTTTAGGAAAGAGAAAGAGATATAGACATGGTGTGGGTAGAGGAAAAGAGAGATCGAGACAGGGAAAAGTAAAAAGGGAATTAATCATATTAGACAGGTTTGCCTAGAAAAAAAAATTACTTCCGGCTGTTGACAAGTTAAAAGACCTTGTGTTGGAGGGGCGTGCTCATATTCAAAATACATACATTGAAATTGTCAGGTCATTTTAATCAGTGAATCTATATCATCGCATTATAACCGTCAAAAACACAAATCGATAATAATAATATTTGATATCACTAAAATGAAATCACAAAGTAAAAAATTTAGATAAATTAAGTAATTTTATGAAAATTAAAAGTTTATAAAAATACGCATCAAAAATAAGTTAATTCAGAGATAAAGGACCATTTTATGTAAGTAAAATCCTATTATATATATATATATATATATATATATATATATATATATGTTCTCAAATAAAAAACATAGATACATACATATATATATATATATGCATGTATATATATATAAACATATATACACATACATACATATAAACACATGCACACATCACTACATAAGAACATATATATACACATATACATATAAGTTAATAATAATAATGATAATAATGAAAAGAAGAAAATAATATACGTAAATAAAATTATATTGATTTAAACATGTAACCTACGTAGGCAAGAAAACAACATAAATGATTGTAAACAAAACCAGAAATGTATGCATGTAAACATTTTAGTACACATACAAAAATCACAGACATCGCTTCAAGTATAAATTCTCCAAAATTAATGTTAACAGGGAATTTCAAATCCGTTTTTGTGTCTACATTTTAAATTAAATTCATTCCGTTAGTTCGATGATTTATCAGCATTTTCATGGTCTCTGTAAATATATATATATATATATATATATATATATATATATATATATATATATATACCTATTAAATCGGCGATTTGACCGGAGTCACATGTACACATAGGAATATCGACATTATCATTGAATCCAAGTGAAATTGTTATTAATTAGCAAATATTCTCTAAACGCTATTTAACTTCAAATACATCATCAGTAATTTTAATAAAGCTTTTAGCAAAATTTAAGCTTTTAAATAAGAGGTTTTCAAAATGTAGGTCTTGTTGTCATAAATGTCAAACCGAATAAAATTAGCTTAATTTTTATTTTTAATACCCTGGAAACATTTAAAAGTATCCGAAGCATCTTTGCAAAGATAATTACAATAGTTTTCTTGTATTGTTTGTATTATTCTATATATATATATATATATATATATATATATATATATATATATATATATATATATATATATATATATATATATATATATATGTATGTATATATATATATATATATTAAATTAAGCATAATTCTGTTTCGGAAGAATTGATTAAACGTGAATATAGATTATTATCGAAATTAGATTTGTGGTTTTAAAAGTAAATATGCATTTTTATATGACTTTTCCAGATTCTGTGTTCAGCATCCAATTTATTAACAAATATAGCAGCATTTTGTTAACAAGAATTTGTGCTAGTGTAGTTGACTTTTTTTATAAGTACTGTTGATATTATTGGGTAGAAGTTTATGATAATACAAGAGCTTAATTTGGAAATATCTTTAGATGTATCAACTTTAAACCAGATTTTCTTATCATTTTGATGCTTTTAATATATTTTTTCTTATTTTATATTGGAATTGGTTAGATGACTTCTTAAAGGTATTTTTTTAATTAAGCTAAACATGTCACCTTAGAATGGATCTAGTAGTTTATTATTAAGTGAATTATTTTGAGATTTTAGATTGCATTTGTCTTTATTGCAGTTTAGTGTATTTTTTCATTTTTGCTAAGGTCAATTATTTTATCACTGCGTGATAGAGTGAAAGAAAGTAATAAGGAGTAGGGAATGATTTTCAAGGAATAATCTGTAGTAAATCTTTTCATTTAGTAGTAAAAAATAGTTTAGTAAACAGTGTGGGGGATTTTTCGCTGCTTAAAATGAATAGACAATTTCAATGTTTTATTTTGAATATGTTCACTCCCTTCCCACACACTGTTTTGTAACTTGTTAGGTCCTTGAAGAAAATGTATTTTCTGGTTCACCATGATTATTATGCTTCCCTCTATCCTTTCTTTCCCTATGTCGCTCTCTTAAACACTCTCCTCTTTTCATGATTATTTCTCTTCTTTTCTCCCTAAAACCTTATATTGAAATTTACGTCTTTTTCTTTATCCCCTTTAACATTAAAACTTTTTCATTTTTCTCTCTTTTTTCTATTTCCTTGTTTCTAAATAAATTGTACTCTATTTCTTAATGAAAAACTTCTGAAAATGTGAACGTGTAGTTCATGAAATAAATTTATTATCTGACCTCTTGGATTTTTAAGTATTCTGTATTCATTATTATGTTCATCTAATCTTATATCCGGTCCTCTGTTGATTTATATCTTCCTTGGAATTATCCCTGATAACCATTATATATATATATATATATATATATATATATATATATATATATATATATATATATATATATATATATGTGTGTGTGTGTCAGCTTTAGGATATTACAAATTGAACAAACACATTTACAATAATAAAACAATTTAATGGCCAGTTTACTGTGGTTGTTTTTAATTAATAGTTACAAGAATAGTTTTCATAAACACAGGCATACACTCCACGCACATGTAAACACACACAAACACACACACACACACATACATATATATATATATATATATATATATATATATATATATATATATATATATATATATATATATATATATACATATATATATATATCGCAAGGCGAGAACAATAGGAAAGTAATCACAAAGACTTTTGGAGACTAGTGGTGGCAGGAAACAATATAGCCGCAAGATATTTCCACTATCGAGTAGTATGAGAAAAAAACTCTTAACATCGAATTTATGATTTTATCTAGCCAATTTAACTGTAATTTTATGAGACTTTGTCAATCTATTACGACGCTTAAATTCATAATTTATATATACCATAGCGAAGCGGTCATCTAAAAAATTACCAGCAAAGTTTTATAAAAAATACATAGGGAAGCAACTTTACGGCTGTGGGAAAGTGACTAAACAGAGACTTGCCAGATCAGGACCAATTATATTTCTGATTCTGCTTTGGATATTATTCAGAACCGAGTACAAGACTGTTAAATACGTTTCTTAGGAGTAAATCAGGCTATGGCTGCACTATAAATTTTCAATTGCAAGTTTTCCGAAAATTGAAGCCGTAGATGTTTCAAAGATATTTCTTTTCAAGGTGGTAGCGTTAAACATTCTGATAGAGATTACAAAGGTGTTTATAGTATGACTTATAGTATATATATCGTTTTGAAGGCGTTATCATTATGAAGCCATCCTTTGCCCCAATTAACAGATTGTAAGTCATTTTTGAGATTATCTGCCAAATTGACCATAACTATCTGATCAAAACTTACTATCGAGATAGGAAAGACTAAATGGGTATGTCATCAGCATAGATACCAAGTTTAGAGCTGTTGTCAAAAGGAAAGTTACTGATGGAAATTAAGAACAAAGTAGAGCCCCGAGACACAACTATTTTAGTACGAAACTATCTAGAATAGTGGCCGTTCTGAACAACTTTCATTTTGAAATTTGATAAGAAAGACTTAATCAATTCAAACCTTCACCCGAGAACACTATAACTTGTTAACATTTGTCATAACAAACCGTATCGAACACTTTCAAGCTATACAAAGCAATGGCCTGAGCTTCATCATTGATATCTAAAGATTGATAAACCCGCAATGCTCAATCGACCAAGAGAAACGAAAGCCATGTTACTTGTCTGAAAAAAGAGCCTGTGATGTGAGGTGCTTCAGAAATATAGCGTTGATTAGTGCTTCTAGATATTTTCCAAAAAATGCTAGAACGCTAACAGTGTGATAGTTAGAAAGTTCAGACGGTTCACTTGAGGCCTTAATGTACAATAGATGGTGATTTCCAACAAGCAAGAAAGCAAGTGACAACGTAACACTTATACAGTTTTGAGAGCACAGAATCGTTTTAGGGGCACATTTCTTAAGGACAATAACAAGGATGCCATCCCTTTCACATGCTTTTATGGTGATCCAGATTAGAGATAATAACAGAAACCCTATAAGGGTTATATGCCTATCGATCAATGCATATTTAGATCTAAATGGAAATCTTGCAAGGTTTCATCAGATGAGTCAAGAGTAGGGTTTATAGAGATTTTATGCGAGAAACATCAGCAGATAACACGTCAAATTGACTGAAAAGAGGAGGATTAGAAAAATGCCACAGAATGCATTACTACAGAGCCGGCAGTAGACATGAGAGCGAAATATGTTAGATACAAAATGGCGTCCCATTCTATTCGCAAACAAAAGCTTAGCTCCTTCTAGGACTCATTTGCACTTGTTACGTGAAAACACAAACAGGCGTCTGATGTGATCGGAACTATCATGCTGGTATAGCAGGAAAACGATTATAACATTTTAAGAGGTCGCTGTAAACCATGGCGAAGATTTAGATTCCACCAGTTATTTCTGAGTAGAAACAAAAGCTACTATGCCGGCTTTAACGAAAGGAGAAACCTCACAAGCACAGTTCCCAATAGGAAGGTTAAGAATATCAATCCAGAGTCACGGAATGTATGCCAATCAACGTGTCGGTCACAGAGTGGGGGCTCTTGTGGATAGGAGGTTCTGGTGTGATAGATAAATAGAACGATATATAAATAAATACGACGTCATCCGAGTTACTAAGAGGACAGTGTTTAGAAGATAATCCAGTGATATGAGAGGAGATAAGGAACAAATCAAGTAAGGAAACATCTTGATCAAATTTATTAGAGAAACGTATAGGGAAATCCACGATTTGAGTAAGTGACTGAATAACGGAAAAAATGAAATTCTGAATGCCGCCAACAGCAGTGATATTAGAATCATTTAGCTATATATCACAATGCGTATAAAAGCACAAAGATAAAAAATAATGTTATACATATTCACTGTAGTCTGAATGTAGAATCCAGCATAGTAAGTAATTTGTTCAATGAAACAACAGCAATATCTAGTAGCAGGTGTTCAGTAATTCTTAAGGTTTTCCATATCAGAGGTTGGCAGTGAATATTCGGAGAAAGTAGCGTAGAAGAAATAGATATAGTATAGAAACTGAGCGTAGTTCAGTAGTTCTTCTGGTCATCGATATCAGAGGTCGGCTTTATACACGTCGGATTGAATATTTTAAGCCTTCTGATTGGTTAAAACTTCTATTGGCGAACTATAAAATGAGTCAGCTCATTTTGGTTGGCTCACTAGTATCTAGGCGTACAAAAATATCCTAACAAATATTACCACATGGATCAAGAGAAATGGAGATTTCAATACTGTCAGAAATTCTATATAATATATTGCAGTCCTGAGAAAAAGAGAGCGATTAAGGAAAAGAGATAGCTAACTTGGTATAATAACGAAAGTCGAAAGCACATGAAAAATTGTCGAGAAACTCGAGTGTAAATTCTCTTTGCACAGGAAGAGTATCCCGGAAGGAAGGTCATTCATATGGATCCTAGAATCTTTTGTCGTGGGGAGAGTTAGCCTGGTAAAGAGAATGTATTCATCAGTATCAATCGATGAATTTAAATTGGTTTTCCAAAGTGCAAAGATATTTAGTGACCTTTTCAAAGAAAATATTCTACACTGAAGACGTTGGAATGGATAACACGAATACTTAAAAAAGAAATGTTGAGTGGATAGGTCATTTTTGTTTACTTGTTTTCTTGTATTTATTTTCATTGTATTTGCTATGAGAATTTTTGGAAGAGAAAGAACACGGCCGATATAACTTTCACTATATGTGGTAAATGGCACTAAAAGTACCCCAATATTATGCAAGTTTTATTCACTACAGCCGCTAAGCTTTACTAAAGAATTCAGGCTGCCAAACTGCTACCCTCAAAATTAAATTCGCAGCCAGATCTCCAAAACTTTAAAACAATTAAATCATTATGGATTAGGAAGAAAGGATCAGTGAACCATATTATAAACAGGGAAAAGGGAATATTTATATTAAATAACGCGCAGACCAGATGTAAGTTGAGCCTATCTACTCCTATTAATCTGATCACAGTACAGGAGGCTGGACGATTATCAAGACAACAATTCTAGGAAGATTACCGAATACGTCTTTTAGACTACATCCAGGCCTAGAGGAATTAATGAATGATTAATATAATTCTGGGGAATTGAGAATAATGATCGAAATGTGGGAGGCATGGTTATGATTGAGATTAGCTTAGAATACCTGAGTAAATATACGATTTTTTGTCATACTCATGATACTTTTTCGTTATGTATTAAGTTGGGACTTGTCATAGGTGCAAATATCATCAGAATGAAGTTTGCCATTACCACGTGAGAGATTATGTTTAGCCAGAAAAAGTCGGTTCCCAAGGTAGGCATTACCAGATAAGTATACCGTGAATGAATCAGTTATCTTGTATTTACACGGCTAAATTCGAATGTGGTCTCGTGAGAGGGTGCACATTTTGGTGTATATTGCCGAAATTACAAAGACAATTTCTTATGCCCACGATCTCTAAGACTCGGATAGCAGGCGGATTCAAGTAATCAGGCAGAGGAATCGACATTTCGAAACAAAAGTATCGATCGGTTCAAGGACAAGCACATATGCAGATAAATTTTATTAATTACTTTTATTTCTTCCCAGGCGAGGGAGTTTGACTTTGGTTCCTTTTATCTTTTCACCCCATACAGTTGGCATGGTCTGCTCGTAGTAAGAGATACGAAAAGAAATGGATGGGCCAGAGGCAATAAACAATATTATCATGTGCCGTAACCAAACGATTGGTGATTGTCGTACTGTGGTCATAAAGATCCACTACATTCGAAATATTTACTTTAAATAAAATATTCAAAAGAAATCACCAGAGAAGGTTAGAGATTTGTAAAATTATCAAATTTAACCAAACGCTAACCGTGCTCTCACATGTCAACTAAATAAAATAACATAAAGATATACAACGAAGAACTGGACAATCATCAGTTTTCACATAATCTAAGTGTATACGTATGTATTTACAACAAATATGTCTATCTCTCGCTCTCAATATATATATATATATATATATATATATATATATATATATATATATATATATATATATAGCGATTGTTATTTCTTTCTTTCAAATCATTTTGGGATCGAGCTGCCGTGAGCACTTCCGTAACACACAAGGGACGTATGCAGCAGCCGATAGAATTTAAGTTACATCTCGTTGTCTTGAGATATGACGTTGCGAAAATCTGTCAACGGAAGATGACAGTTAACATATATGAGATCTGAAATGATTATAAAAGTCTAGTTTGGTGTGTGCGTATATGTATGTGCGTTTGTGTGGGTAGATAGATAGATAGATAGATAGATAGATAGATAGATAGATAGATAGATAGATAGATAGATAGTTGTACACTTACAAGAAAAGAGTTCATCTTTGAATGATGGCTTTTGACGTTCAATGAGAAATCGAGACGGTGCGAATCACGTTTATTTGCTTGAAATCAGCCAGTGCGACAAACTGCAAAGCAATGTCCGTTGTTCGCCAATACCATTTCGAGCTACAAAAGAAAGTAGTTATAATTCAGCAAATGACTATCATATGAGATGTATGAAATAATCAGACGACCATCTTACGTGTCGTGCTGCAATTCGTAAAGGAAGCCCATTTGAGTAATAGCTCTTCGCTTTTCCTTTCTAAATATATATGTTTGTACGGGTTTTGTTGTTGTGCTTTTATCTGACAGTTCGTGCATGTCAATATATACCTGATGATGAATGTTTCGAAAAGATGTTCACGTAAGTAATGTGCAAATAATTGCATTTGGATCAAACAAAAAGTGCTATAACACACAGTAGTATCTGTAACAGTGTACACATAATATCATATGCTAATTTTAAAATTTTATCAGAGAGTTGTTAAAGAAATATTTTGAAAGATATATTGTAAATGTCGTTTTTTTTTTAGACAGTGCTGTACATCAGAAACAAATGAAAATATTGTGAAAATGAGGATGTGTATATAGCGGAACGTGTTGTTAAATTAGGGGCCCGTGTGTAATTCCTGCTAGAATATTAAAATTCCACTACAAGAACATATCGGACTCAGAGGCTGAATCCACCATAAATAAGTGTAAAGAAAACCAAGAAGACCGATATATATATATATATATATATATATATATATATATATATATATATATATATATATATATATATATATATATATGTCAACAAATATATGTATTAAACAACACAATTTTACAATGGACATAGACATTAACATTTGTGTTTGTGTGTGTACGTAAAGAGTTTGTATTTTGGTGAATGTTCGTACGTACGTGTATGTGTGTATAATGTTCCCACGAGTGGGAAGACGCAATATTCTGCGAGAGCTTATATTGTAGATCTGTTCGCTGAAAATGAAAAAGAGAACGAAACAAGAAATCGCCCATTATGTATAGTGTAGGGAGAGCGTTCCATAGTGAATAATTACGAAATAAAGGATGAGTTAAATCCGACAAGTATTTGGCACTTGATGATGGCAGATGTTGAACCCGTAAGAGGCAGTACATAGATGCAATTGCCGAACGAATTGATCAGAAATCAAAGAACAACTGATAACCAAGAAACAAAGCTGAGAGAAATGGTTTCGTGGGTTATACAAAATGGGATTTTATAAATAAAATAAAATAAAAATGTATTAGGCAAGGAATGCGCATAGGTTACCAAGAAAATATTTGAAGCAATTCACTTTCTCACAGATGTGACGTAGTTTCCCACTGTTCATATGTGCAAGGACACTGCTCTGAATAGATATTTCCTTGGTGCAACTACTACATAAATTTATACGTGTTACAAGATTGGCATTCACATCCCACACTTTAATGTTGGGATAGCCATATTTAACTGCCACTTCTACTCCAGGAGTTCCTTTTCTCGCGCTTCCCGCCTCTGAATCTCGCTTCTGTTTAAGAGCTCCACCTACAATTTTCCAAAATTTAAATGCAACGTCAATCCCAACTTTCTATCTTCCTGAATCTCGTTCGTCTTTTGTCCTTTCCACAATCCTCTCAGTCTTCATTCTTACTTTCACTCTCTTTAACCCCTGCTTATGAGTGACATTCCAGTCTTCCTTGGGATGAGACGATTTCCAAACAAGAAGAAAATTCTGTAATCCCATAACATTTATAAGTTGCAAAGATTAGTACATGATTTAAAAACTGATTTCTAATGATAGATGATGGATATGAAATATGAAATCGAGCTTCTTCAAAGAAATAGTCAACCAGTAAGGCGTAGGGCCAATTTTGGATTAGTAATTTTGCAAAAAGAATTATAGTTTTCTTCAATGTTGATGAGTATGTAGGGTAAACTGTGGAGAATTACTGTAAATCATTTCGATAAATTTTTAGAAGTAGTTGTCTCCAGCAAAATGCGTTAAAGAGTATATTCAACATGACTATGATACCTTTAAATTTAATATATTTCTGGCCAGACTGACGAAAACAGTTTCAAAGGTAACTTCCTGTGAACGTCCATGATCTTTTCCAATTAATGCAATAAAGATCATGTTGTTCATCACGAGATCTGTGTTCTAGGGAATGCAGAAATGGTAAATAAAAGGTCTGTAGAAACAAATGACAAGTAATTTCAAAAGACCAGAAACTTTACAAAATGAACAGTGGAAATAACGATTCAGATTATGCAATGTCGTGGAAGCAATAATAAAAAAGGATTATTATTGATCTATATATGATATTTTGTTAATCCAAAATATTATTTGCGGCTTAAAATATTTGGAAAAAGTACTGAAACATTATCTTTGTGAAAATTACTTGGAATGTTTAAACTTGACACTGATCCAGCTTAATATAAGCTATTTTTCAAAATGTGTATAGATATTAGTTATTGAACATCCTACATTATGTATATATCTGTAAAAATATGTTTAGAAAATAAAAATATTAAAACATGTTTTATTGTGCGAAAGATTGGGTCCCCATTTTATCGAAAGTTACGAGTAGCTTCATGCTTAAAATTGTATATGATCGAGAGTACACGTGCTTCCAACTAACTTGATTAATAAGACGAATTCCATTTATTGGGAATAAAATATATTAACTTCATTTTCTTTTTACATTTATCAATTCATATTATATGCAATTTTATGATGTGGACAATATTATTTATTGCAACTGAATAAAAAAAATAAATTCAAAAAATAATATTAACCGTCTGAATATTACAGTAAAAATGCATATTAATATAACACAGATATTTCAGGAAAGCATCTACAAATAATATTTCCAGGGGAGAGAACAAATATTGCCGACAAATCCTTTGATCTTAAACCATGGTCTTAAATGGTGTGACGCTGACTGGTTGACGAGATATCGAGTCCTCGGTGATTTTTTAATTGTTAATAAAGGTGAACTGTTTGCAAACGGAAATCCATAGCGGGATATACATGTCTATATATGAAGTGGTTAGAAAGCCACTCAATAAAATAATTGATACGAAACCATACGTATTGGTACTGATAACGAAACCTAAGAAGATTTATCTTTTAATTTGGTAATAAACACGTACGATTCTTGCCTATCAGTTGCTTTAATCCGTGTCATTCACAAAAGTAATCATACATAAACGTTATCATCTCTGCACACATTCGAATGGATTATTCTTCCTGATTCTGTGTTTGGCATCAATAATAATAATGGTAAATTGGTGAAAACACCGTGGAAACAGCCGCATAGTAAGAGTGGGTGATGGAATCCCATTGAAACAGCCAAATTTTGAACAAGGATTTTTAAAGTAATCAGGCACCCATCACGGGAATGTTCATTTTAAAATTTGACCTGTACTTTCTCAGTTATGGAACATATGTGCAAATAGTTATATCAATATTTCAATTAGAGGCTTTTGCGTTTATAATAGATATATCTACCTCATTCTGTATGGATGTGTTCGAAATAGAATAAACTAAAGTGTACGATCTTCCTGCGGCATTCAGAAAATTGAAATATTCTTAAAATATCCTTAAGTCAACAATTCATTTGGAGGTTTGAATTGCAGTATTTATGCTTTTATTTACTTTTTTTTAACAAGAATCGTTGTTTCTTTCTATGTTTAGTGGTATATAATTAACTTATGTGTCATTTAATGCCATGATATAATTTTCTTTAGTGCAATAGAAACTTCTTTTGCGAAAATGTATTGCTAATAATTATTTTTCTACAAAAAAGCTTTCATGTGTTTATATATTTCTTAACAAAAAATGTAATGCTGTTATTTTTCCCTCGGAGAAATGTATCGCTGGTATTATTTTTTCCTTACAGAAATATATTGCTTGAAATTTCTTATTTTTACAAAAATATTTTGCAGGTAATTTTTGTCCTATAAAAATAGTTTATACTTTAAGAGAGTTTTGACACCAGTTTTGGAATTAAGTATTTACGATAGCTGGGATGCTGACGGGTGGTTCCACCTCGGGTCAAGGTGAACCTGGGCACAACAGCGACTAATAGCTGGACCAACTCTCCTCAAAACCTATGATAAAAGGCCTTGCTGTCGGGTGAAGTTTATAGTCATATCCAGGACATGCATCGTTATTAAAGTGAAAATAAATACACAAATATAACATTAAGATATTATTAGTTAAAAAAATATTGTCTATTAGATATATTATGTAATCTCCAACTTCTATGAGATAAATATATCCAATTTACAAATCGCTAAGTTATTGAATGTATTTACTTGATGTTTATAAAATCTTTTTAAAAGTATGAAAATTTTATGACAATAAAAAATGTAAATTATTTTGTACCTTGAATGCATATAATATATAATATTCTCTTAAAATTAAAAAATAAGGCTGACAATGATTTATCGATGTAATATTCTAATAGCTATCTAAAGTCAATCTTTACACAGTAAAACTAAAGAAAAATGAATATATTACTTCAGAAACGCAAATATATATGCGACGTCTGGTCGAATACTATCTTCTCTGTTACTATGGCAACGAAGCTGTAGTACACTGGGTGAAGCTGCTTGGCGCAGACTGATCTTTACAACTTTCACGCATACAGACTAAGTTATAAGTTTCTTGCTCCGAACCTTTATTTACAGTAGTGCTTGAAATCAAAATGTTAAGTGAGTGGTCGTCCCAATGCACTAAAACTTTACACCAGTGACCATGGATTGTGTAGCAGTTTTTTGCCAAATACATTTCCCAGGTTTGCCACCCACCATGTTCCTCAAATTCCGCCCTTTTTCGACTCTTCGCATTATCAAAAAGGAAACACGATTTCAATATGTCGAGGAAAGTCAAATAAATGCAACGAGGCAGCTGCTCCCTATTTCCGAAAAAGGGGAAAATGGAAACGACAATGGATAAAGTATGTGGCTTCAGAATGGGACTACTTCAAAGGAGATTAAATCCCTAACTGATATGTGTTGAAGCTTTCTTTTTACAGTATATATATATATATATATATATATATATATATATATATATATATATATATATATATATATATATATATATATATATGTATATGTATATATATATATATATATATATATATATATATATATATATATATATATATATATATGATTTTTAAATATGATTCCATCGCGACACAAAAATTACTATGTTTGGTAACTGACGCCCAAGTCCTAAAGTTTAATTTAAAAATTAAACTTAAAATTTAGAGGACAGTTTCATTCTCAAGCAATGTTTAGAATAACTAACCGAAGAAATGTTTTACACATTTATTGGTTGTAAATGGGTGTGTAATCTGGGGTTCTCTTTGTTAACAAGGTGTTTCTGCTTTGATGATCGTTGGAATGCTTATTATATGTCAAACTTTAGCAGTCGTGTAAGGTTGGTTTCAGGGGTTTTGTCTAGCTACAATGATCTTTTCTATCACTTTTTTCTATACAGTCCTTTTTGGTGTTTTTTATTTGTTTGCTTTTCGCTGATTGTTGATTTTTAAACGTTTACACATACATACATACATATATATATATATATTTATATATATATATATATATATATATATGTGTGTGTGTGTGTGTGTGTGTGTGTGTGTGTGTGTGTGTGTGTGTGTGTGTGTTTGTGGGAAAGAGTGTGTGTGTATTTATTCTTGCTGCAGTCCCGATACTTTGAGAGCAAATCTTGTATGTATATGTGTATAAAAACCTCAGTTTCGTTAATCTTTACATGTTTTCTCACGAAAACCATTTTTTTATGCTTAAGACAGATCATTAATGAGACATATGGAGGTCTTTTCCAATTGTTTTAGATTTCCTTTTAAATTTCTTTCAGTCTCAACCACGCCCCCAAACACATATACACAAGAGCACACTGGCTCATGGGCATTCACGCATAATATACAAATAAAGATACTGGACAAATGTAGGGCTTTATTTTATTTTATTTTTTTAAATTGCAGAGAGAACACATACATATCCGATATAAACCGATGTTTTATTTTTTGTGATTTGTTTGTTAACCATAATGGCATTTAAACCGTCTAAAATACCAGTATTTACAAATTCTTATTCGATTTTATGAAGAAATTGGCCGTACCTGAACAATCTTCTTATCGTGAATTTCAAAGGAATGCTTAAGATGGTTAAAAGACCGCTGTTGTATAATTCTATAATATGATTCGCAGACAATCAAAGAGGCGGTTGGTACCAGGTAGTTTATCTGCGGGCCAATTTCGTGCGCCCATTATACATGCATTGATCTCGTATCCGGTTTTGTATCCGGCTATAAAACTCGTGGTGCACCCACTGAAATAAACAGATAGATGTGTTGAACAGTATCTCACACGTCAGAAGTAAAAATATAAAAAATCTACGATCGGTTGATGGCGCTAAGAGGCCCCAAAATTAAACTGAACGAACGTATTTTATAGCATTCCGACTTGAATAATCTATAATGTTGAATATGAATATGAATATTTAATCTCCCGAATAATTCATTTATGTGGGCATATTTTTCTTTATCCGACGCACCTAGTCAATTATATCGGAACTATAAACGTTTTTATAAGCGATTCTACAAGTCTCTCTCTCTCAAATACACACACAAATATATATATATATATATATATATATATATATATATATATATATATATATATATATATATATATATATATATATATAGATAGATAGATAGATATAGATAAATACATATACAGGCATACACATACATATAAATCTAAAAGAAATCCAAGAGGATAGAATCCAGGTAGAACTCAATGTCCAGGACAGAATAAGAATATATTAAAAAGACTTAAACACTAATATTCCATGGTTATAATTTATTACATTGCAATCTTAATTAGGATCCAATTCATCAGACCTACAAATTAAAAAATAAATCAGAAAAAATAACTACGGGAATACGTGTACGCACGTTTATGTATGCGTGTCCACGTTAATATAAATGTTTTTGTGTATGTCTGTATATACTTGTATATATGCCTTGAAATAGTAGGTCCTTGCTAGATTAAATATTCGTGTTTTTTATATGATTATATGAAATTTGTAACCTGTAGATGATATTACTTTTGTCAAATGTTCTTCATTGCACAAGGGCTCTTTTATAAATGCCTTTCGGTTTTAATTGCCGCCGTCATCTTCCCCCTTTTTTGTTTTCTTCTTCTTCTCTCTCTCTCTCTCTCTCTCTCTCTCTCTCTCTCTCTCTCTCTCTCTCTCTCTCTCTCTCTCTCATCTTTTGAATTTTAAGTTTAGATTATGTCGTCCTTTATCGTGCGTAGTGCCATAACAAATGTATACAACCGTTTCCGGTGTCGGTTTTTAAATTAATTTATGTCACCGATTAATTAATGAATTATGCATCGGAAAATAATTCATATTTATCTGTATCTCACTCATTTAAATCGTCATTTAACTCATCTCTTTAAAACTTCTCTGTTAAATTTTAATCCCCACCTTCACTTTTAGGCCTTCCTGTTCTTCTCTCGTCTGTTACCCCTATCTAGAGCTTTCATTAACTTCTCACATTCGTCCCCCACTCTCTTACATACACTCTCACTAAATTTTATTTTTTATTCCCGGATATATTTTTTGTGATTTCTTTTTGAATTTGTAGGTATGAAGTATTGGATCGTAATTCCGATTCCAATGTAATAAATTATAACCATGGAATATTAGTGTTTAAGACTTTTCATTATATATATATATATATATATATATATATATATATATATATATATATATATATATATATATATATATATATATACAAATATGGAATCGCTTATCATTTTTGATGTATGAAAGGGAAAGACAATTTTTCTGAATAAAATATAATGACTCTTTCTGATAATATGAATTGCAATAATAATCTCGCCTATGATTATTTTGCGTTTATTTTTAGAAAATTTCCTCTGCAATATGTGACGAAAAATAATTTAACATTTCGCATTTTAAATATATTTATTTAATATATTTATTGTTAGAGTTCTTAAAATTATTCTGCATTTAATGTTCGTAATGCTAAAGGAATTGCATATATATACTTCACGATAGTTCTCTAGAAAACCAGTTCCTTATATCATCATATTTTGTCTTGTAAGATCTAAACATTTAGTCAATAGCTTTGGATTTTCAAATCACAAAAAATATCTTAGCGTCAGATTATTTATATTTTCAACAAAATCCCATTTCCTCATTTTAATGGAATATAATATCTGTTTAATATATTCTATTTTTCAAATCAAAAATAATTTTACTTTTTCACCGAAATTAAAATACAATGGAGTACAGTTATATTTTAGTCACATATATTCAGTATTGTTTGCAATCACTTGTTTCCAGTAATCTTTACGATATATTTAGAAAATATTAAATTGACTTCTTTGTGGACATGTTTTCAACAGATATGCCTTCTAATGAAAGCATTCTGAAGAGATCGAATGTGATAATTCTCAGTTCGTGTGCGTTCAGGTGAATATAGCGGGTAGAACACATCAGCTCAGTTCCAATATGTTTCCTCAGTAATTTTTTCGTTTCTCCGTCCTTGAGTTGTAAGCGAGGATAACACTTTGTTTTTTTCCTTTAACCCACCGTGGACGCTGCTTTTATCAAAACCACATTCGTTAGTGTACTTTAAAATTATTCTTAACTAAAACATATCATTTATAGTTTGAAAAGTACATTCGCCATTACAAATGATTTAGTTAGTCAGTTATGTGCCATATGAGATCCAAAGCAGATTTTCTCCGGCAGTAGGGTGCCATGTCCTTCTGCGGTAGATATGTTGCCATCCAAGGCTATAGCACCCGGTTTATTTACTCAAGCTGTATTGGGGGAGAAGAGGCATCATACCTTTCTCAAGGTTATTAGCACGTAAGTGAATGTAATGGATACGAACTCGGCTCTCCGATTCCTTAATCCGAACCATTACTCTACCCTGACACCTCTTAAAATTATTTACAAAAAAGAAAAGTAGTTCTGACTCATGACCCAACCTAATATAATACAAAATATTTGGAAATTTTATGATGAATGGCAAGAATGGAATATTTGTCAATATCGTTAAAATTACACATTGCAAATAATAGCTTTGTGTAATTATGTTGGTTTCATCACAATATAATCATCCTTACGTTGACAACTGTCACCTGTATGGTCTGGTGATCATAATGTATACAGAGATCCTTGATAAAAGCCAATGTAGAATCTACAATGTGATTTCAGTAAACCAGTTCTGAAATCAAAGATAAAACAAACAAAATTATTACAAAAACTTTGACATCACAATGGGATCACTAGACTCAGCTGAGTCTTCTGAGCTTATAGTTATTATTTATATTATAAAATCTCACAGCATATCCTGAAATTAATATAACTGACATTGGATTATACAGAGACGATGGACGTACGGTTAGAAATAACTCTACGAATTTAAAACCGATAGAATTTGAAATATATTATATAGAGAATTTAAATATGTGAAGTTACATTTATTGTAAGCATTAAATTAAAAAAGGTGAACTTCCTTGATATAACATTAGATTTAATGAAAAATGTATACATGCCTTATAAGAAAAAAAAATTAAAAACATTTATTAATTCTAAATTTCTTCATCTATAATTAAGCATATACCTTTATCTATCGAAAAGAGAATAAGTACAAATTTAGCAAATGTGAAGATTTTCTATGAACATATACATTTTATTAATAAAGCTCTAAAAGATAGTGGCTACAAAAGTGCAAAGCTAAATCACATAAAAAATGAAAACCATCGAAAAAACAGAAGTAGAAAAATAACTTGGTATACGCCACCATACAACGAAATGGTAAAGAACCAATTAGGACAGAAATTCCTTGCATTAAGCGTTAAATATTTTCCTAAAGATAGTAAACGCAGTAGTATTTTCAAGAAAAATACCCTAAAATTAATTTACAGTTGTACTGAAAACTTAGGAAAAATTATTTAGAAACATAATCCTAATATCTAGAACAAACACTTAGTCCAAGACCAGCGAAATTTAGACAGTATAATAATAAAAGGAGAAGAAGATAAAGAAAAATTATGTAACTGCACAAATCCGCATTATTGTCTTCTTATTAATTAATGTTGCACTGAATCATTAGTAATCCACTGCAATATCTCACCTATTGAGGATCCAGACAACGTAAAAGTCTACACAGGATGTACAAGACATGAGTTCAAAAAACGGTTTAACCAACATCAAAGATGTTTTAGGATAAATAAATACCGAAATCAGACGTCGCTATAGAAATATATCTGGCACTTAAAGGAAACTAAGAAAACACCTACTGTGAAATGGAAATTAAAAAGAAAAGATATAATATGAAGGTCATTAAATGACCCATCTCATTTATACATACATGAGAAACTATATATTATTAGATTTATAAAAAATTACTTAATCAAAGAAATGAAATAGCAATTCACTGCCGACATTTTCAAAAAATTTTTCTTAAGTAATGTTTAAAAGTCTGATAAATGAAATATATATATTTATTTTTGATATTTAAATAATAATTTTGAAACAATTTAAGTAATTCTATTATATTTTACATTTTTCAAGCATTAAACGGATGGCATCATTCGGATGAAAAAGGAAACCCTACCGTATCTTGACTTAAAAACTTTTAAGTAACTAATATATCGATACAATAATTGTCAGTGAAAAAAATACCCTACAACCCCTTGTTAAAATGATTGGTTTTCCACGTATCAATACAAACTAACGTTATGAATGTCTGTACTTATAACAACTCAGTAAATTTCAAAATCACTTATTCCAAAATACGTTTGAAAATGAAACAGAACTAGGGACTTTAATTTAATTTAATTTTATAATTGAATTTGAAGCTTTTACCTTGTGTTTTTGAAACGTGGTAATTCCGGTGTAGCGATGGAACTATATTTTTAAATAAGAAAATTTATAACATATATATATATATATATATATATATATATATATATATATATATAGAGAGAGAGAGAGAGAGAGAGAGAGATAGATAGATAGATCGATCGATCGATAGGTACATATTTAAAGATGACATTACTAAGAAGATATATATATATATATATATATATATATATATATATATATATATATATATATATATATAATTCCATAACATGTTATTTAAGATATCATGAGGTATAAAATAAGACAATATTATTATTTAATAGGGAACTCCACTAATTCGCGTTATCTATGATTTAAAATGATTTCTTAATCATGGAAAATATTTCTTGAATATTTCATTTAACTTTAATTGAAAACTAATTATTTAAAAATAGTATTTCCAATAAGCAAATTCACCTGGTGTATTTCAAAATGAAACTATATTGATCGAAATCGATTGTTTTGGTTTCTGAAATAGATGATTAGCTCCCTTTTTACACGTCTTTAATCGCCATGTAATTATCTGTATTTAAAATCCTACAAAAATAAAATACAGTTTTCTGAACCTTTATTTGAGGAATATAACTGATTTAAAATATAATTAATCTGATGTAAAACATTATTTACATTAAGTTTTAAATAACAGACAAAAGCAACTTTAAAACAAACAGTAGCTGTGTTTTATTTAACAAATAGTAATCATGTTTACATGATTGACGAGTTTTCATAAGTGTTAACAATATTTTGTGCTACGGGGACTTCATCTGTTAAAACATAATTCAAGAGAATGACGTGAGCACGTTTAGATATGATTTTTAATTATTCAGGTTGGAAAATCTACTTTTAGAAATGTTGACTTTAAATTTACTATAGTCATCACACCTAATTTCAGATAATGCCATGTAAGATAGCATATACATTCATATGGTCACGTTACATAATATTTTATATACATAAAAAGTTTTAAATTTGTTTTAAAAGTTTAGTGGCTTAACGTTTTGTATTAAGCTTTTCAATTTTCATTAGCAAATTTAGTTTTCACTTAATTACAATATGATATAACGCAATCAAATAATGAAGAATTTTAAAACATTTATATATAAATTAGCTTAAAAGCCGTCCCATCGTGTTTCTGACCGGGCCTTCATTATAAAAGGTATGGGATAGTAGATGAGATAGGCAACAATAAACTACAGAAGAACTAAAAATTATTCGTTGCATTTAGGTATTGCATTAATATTTAAATTTGCCTTTAAAAGTTCAACAATAATTCGTATGGAGCCACTTATTTAAAAAAAATAATAATGTGCGCGGGTCATTAATTTCCGTACAATATGAATTTTTTTATTTTATTTTATGGGTGACTTAAGCTTTATTTCGCAATTAATTTCGATTATTACCAAATTTATTTTCAAGTTATAATTTTTTTTTTTGTACAAAAACAAATTTCGTCGCAAAACAAATCAAGTAAAAAATCGCCGAAAACATTCGCGGTAATGAGATCTTGGGAAAATTGACACATTGATATTCACATTTATTATAGTAGTAGAATAAGATGAGCTTTTGGACGTTAGAAAGTCGTGTCCCTTTAATTGAACAAATGTGACACACTAACATTAGCATTTATTATATAGGACATCCAAGATTTAAATTTAGTGAGTTATGTCGCTTTAATTGAAAAAGATGTGACACTGTGACACCCCGATATTGACAATTATTATATAGATTATAAGAAATTATAATTAAAATTATGAAGAAATTCTTGTACATTTGTACAAGAATTACCCATCGATTTTTTCTTAAGACAATAGTGTCCTTAATAATTTTCTTTTTTTATAAAAGCAATTACAAACATTTATAGTTAAATACTGTCAATTTCATTGCATTTTTGATTTTACATTTCGGGCAAATTTTCAGGAATTGAGTAGCTGTTTAAAAAAAATGATGATTTGCATTCTGCAATGACATCTGTTTGTAACTAATAAAGCATCAAAATTTAATTTCTCCAATGCTATCAACATATAATTTCTCCAAATTTCATGAAATTAAGTAAGTGGGGGTAATATATCGAAAAATAATTTCCAAATTAATTTCATTCATTTGTGAATAATTTCTAAAGGTTTCATTAAAATCTGACAATTATTTGATTTTTGCAAGAATTTCCAAAACAATGTAAATCGACCATTCGCCCTTGCATGGAGTATTGCTGCTATATATGGTCTGGAGCCCCTGCTGTTTGCCTCAGGGTTCTTGATAAGATCCAGAGACGGATATGCAACGTAATTGGCCCTGATCTGTCATCTCGTCTGCAGTCGCTCTCTCACAGACGCGACGTTGCCTCGCTCTGTCTTCTTTACAAATACTTTCACGGTAATTGCTCCGAGGAGCTGCTTTCGCTGATTCCTAGGCCTCATGAATTTCGTCAAATAAAATAAACAATAGTCCTACGAAGCTGGCATCCCGTTCCCTCCCCTTCACCGTAAAAACTGTTAGATGTAGACGTATCTTTTACTCCAATAGCTTCATGTCTCCCACATCTCGCCTGTGTAACTCCCTTCCTTATTCCTGTTTCCCTGACAAATACAATCTACAACTATTTAAGTGTAACGTCAATCGACATCTCCAGTTGCCTTGATCTATCCACTTCCCTTCTCCACATCCTTTCACTTTACATTCCTATCTGCTCTCGCTCCAAATCTTCTGTAACCCCCTTGCCTTGATCGATCCACTATCTTTCTCCACATCCTCTCCTTTACAACTCCTATCTGCTCTTCCTCCAAACCTTCTGTAACCCCTTGCGTGCTAGTGGCCTCCAGCTTTGCTTGGGGTGATAAGCTTAAAAAAAAAATTGTTACCGCATAAAAACGCAAGAATACTCATAGTAATATTTGGAAAACACGCTGTTGCAAAAAAGTGCTAAGAAAGTTCGAGAATCAGCTAAATATTAAGAAAATATTGAAACATCACTTTGGTCTTCATAATAATAAAATATAATTTTTGACTATAAATGTCTGTTTTCCTGAAGTTTGGGGGATTTTTTCATCATGGCATGCTCTTTCTTGACAAATAAGTTGATGTACCTATTACATAACATGTTGAATAATATAACAGAATTTCGTAGGTATTGAATTCAATCTTAAATGTTTTTTATACATTGTTCTCATTTAAATGTCGTAAACATCTATTGCAGGATATAACGTAACCCCATGGAAAAGACCATCATGAGGTGTCATACTGTTTTCGATTGCCTACTGTCTATTCTAAGCTTAGAAACAACACAGTTTTAGTCATATTGATATTTATCTAGTCTTCCTCGAGAGAAAATTCATTTAAATAATGGCGTTTCTCTTCAACTAAAGCAAATATATTCTCACTTTGAAATAAATAAATACAACAAGTGCAAAAGAAATTGCTTCTTTATTTTTAATTGATTTCCGTCTGATGTTTGGAATGTTTCTAGACGGTTTAACATATGTTCAATGTCTTTGAAAGTTAATCAATATTAACTATGTTCAATCTATTACTTATCGGCTTCGTAATAGTCTGTCGCAGTTGCTTCTAACGGTGATTACACGTAATTTAATATGATAGCTTTTAGCAAATCAAATAATGGAAAATTGTTATTTATTTAAAGAACTTGTTAGGTACATATATATATGCAGATGAGCTACAGTAGATGAAAAAATTGCTTATTCTGTTCAGTTTTTGACATTATGATCAGATGAAGGAAGAGAGGATGTAGCCAATCTTAGATATCGGCATAAAGGAGAATATTTAATATTTATATTAAATTAATTACATGCATCCAGCCAATTAAAAATAAAATTCTCATTCTTCTAATTAGGCAGAAAGGAGTGAAATCATTTATAACATATATAATCATTTATAACACACACACACACACAAACATTATATATATATATATGTGTGTGTGTGTGGTTGTGTATGTGGTTGTGTGTGGGGGTGGGGGGTAGGCACTGTGGAATAATGGATAGCGGCTTGGATTGAGGAATCGAAAAGTCGTGTTCGAATTCACTACATTCATTTACGTGCTTACGTGGGAAAGGTATGCATCCTGTTCCTATCCCACCAGGACATATTGGGTTGTATAGCCTTGGATGGCAACCGGTCTAGGAGAATGACAAATCTGAATTCAAAACCATCAAAAAGTGTGGATGGTTCTGCGCAAAAATCTTCACCACTATTATCAAACCTCATGTGCTTGTGTCGGGCTGGCATTGGGCTCTTAATCGACGGGAGAGTCAAGTATATATATATATATAATTTTCAAAATGTTTGTGTCTGATCGGATGTTTTTTATACGTTTCCACAGTTTTAATCCGATTTCGTTGGAAAGTTTGGGGTTTTATGGATAATTCTTCAATGTCGGTTTTGTGTGCAAATTGGCTTGAAAAAAATTACAAACTTGAAGGTGAAAAAACGATAAAACTGATTTTTACACTTTGCGCAAAAATCAATTAATCAAAATTAATATCTGTAAAAAACAGCGTACAATCAATTTTGAGAGTTGAAATCTGAGGCAAAATATTATTAGAATTATAAAATAAAACATATTATAAATAAAACTTATCGTATATTATTATTATGACGGTCCATGGAAGAGGATCTACTTTGTAAGTTTGAGAACGCAATAACGCCCCTTTTCATGCTCACCCACATTCAAATTGTTAACCCCTCATTTGGAGATGTGCCTCATTTGCACCTAATTGTTTTTACAAATATTGGTTCTCAGGTGGGCTGATTTAAACTTAAACTCTTCCAACTGAACGGCAACAATTATCAGTAATGAAACACCCGGTCGAAAACGGGTTATACTGCTAGTTTATATATATATATATATATATATATATATATATATATATATATATATATATATATATATATATATATATATATTTTGCTTCTCCCGTCGAACTCGACGTATGAGGGCCAGACAGATCAATTCCTAGAAACTGGAAGCCGGACAGCCACACCAGATTTGATTATAGTGGTATGGTGACGGCTTTGTGCAGGGCCATCCACACTTTTTGGAGGGACGAATACAGGGACCTGGTGCAACGAATGCCACAAGGTCGCCAAACGACCCTCAGCAGGTTTTCAATTCAGAGTTGTCCTTCTCCTAGACCAGTTGCCGTCCAAGGCTATAGAACCCAGTCTGTTCTGCTATTTACTCATAGTTGGAGGGAGAAGAAGAGGATTCACACCTTTCCCAAGGATGTTAGTGAATGTAATGGATTCGACTGGAATTCGAACTCGGTTCTCCGATTCCTCAATCCAAGCCGTTATCCATTACTCCTGTGTGTGTGTGTGTGTGTGTGTGTGTGTGTGTGTGTGTGTGTGCGTGTGTGTGTGTGTGTGTGTGTATTTATATATATATATATATCTGTAAAATGACAATATCAATATAACAGAAGAAAAACTTAACTTAGCCGACGCGTTACTTCCTATGAGAGACAATATCACGTTAAATGTAATGATTTTAATTTTGACAAGTGTTTATAGACAGGAGAAATATATTATCGTTTTTTCCAAATTCTTGGTATGTGAGTGCTCATGAATATTCATCAGGTTGACGAAAATGTCAACCAAGTTCTTGGACGTGCCATGATAGATTTATTTTCCAAATAATCGAAACTGTGGAGGTGGTAAGTTTAAACATTTTTCAGACTAGCTGAAATATAAGTTAACTATGGATAATTCTAATAGATGTAATTGAATGCCTCGTAAACGAAAGTGGATAAATTTTGTTTCTGCTGTTGTCTATTTTTAAATATATTGTTTATTTATTTTATTTTAGCTTTTAATATTAGTTTCTGTCTTTAATTATTTTAAATAATAGATTTTTATTCATGTAGCCGTTGACCGTTCTAATTAAAAAATATCTGATAATATAAGTTCACTTAGTAAAGGTGTATATCTTTTAGAAAGTTGATATTTAAACAAAACCTGCGGCGCAGATTTATATATATATATATATATATATATATATATATATATATATATATATATATATATATATATATATATATATATATAGTGTAACCCGGATATAAGAGAGTTGTCGGGACCGGAGAATAAGTATCTTATATCCGGGTTTCTCTTATGTCAGGGTTTGGCCCATTTTGTTTTATTAACACAGGCTCTAATTTGGGACCAGATAAAATCTCTCTTATATCCGGGTCTCTTATATCCGGGTTACACTGTATATTGTTAAGAATCGACAGATATGTTTTTAGCTATATGTAAATTTCCATATATTTTATGCATATGAATATTGTTCATACATTTCCGAATATGTTTGTATTTCGGTATGTTCCATTTGTGCGCCAGCGCAAAATTACGCCAGCGCAAAATTACTACAAATCAAATTCTACCAGAATTGTAAGGGGAAATATTCTTCATGATTTCTCCGATGATAATAATATAGTCTGCTTAAATTTCGAGTTAATATCTGTCGCCAATAGAAACTTAATTCGAAAATCAAATTCACAATACAAATAAGTTAGCATATGTTTCTTAATGCATTTACCGTGACCTATATTATTTTGTCGTATAAACTGACAATATTAATCAGTAATGCCATCCACCATTCCTCTCAAACAAGAGGTAAACTTAATGTGCAGGTGTTCAATTCATTCATATTAGCAATAAATAAATACTATAGCATTATCTTCAATTTCAATGGAATTAAGGAGCAATCATAACAAAAACTATCTCAACTTGAAATGTATCTCAGCAGACTCTCATTTGCAGGTCTAAGAAAATTTGCAGTCCATTATATATATATGATTAGAAATATGACATATACATATACATACATACATATATATATATATATATATATATATATATATATATATATATATATATATATATATATATATATATATATATATATATACATATATACATGTGTGTGAGCAAACGGGTCAGCGAGATTTTAATCCTATCATAGTAAATCTGTCGAATAGCAATCTTAAACAAATTTCAAGAATCTAACATTATGACTTTTAAAGTATCTCAT
Source organism: Acanthosepion esculentum (assembly GCA_964036315.1). Classification (NCBI taxonomy): domain Eukaryota; kingdom Metazoa; phylum Mollusca; class Cephalopoda; order Sepiida; family Sepiidae; genus Acanthosepion; species Acanthosepion esculentum. The sequence goes on along the minus strand of OZ038475.1, from coordinate 134,406,496 downwards.
AACATTATCTAAAGAATTAATGTTTTTTTTTAAATTTTGACTTTTCATGTTACAAAAAAACGTTATTATAATACATAATCGTATCTATGGGATTTTGAGAAACATTATCTTAGTGAGGATAATGTGTTTTTATTACATAGGAAAATACGGCCTACATATCCTCTGAAGCACTTCGTGGCCGTGCGGTAAAATACACTCGACCACGCTCTAGATTCTCTTACAAGATGTGATACAGGTTCGATGCATGTCGGAGAATGATTTTTCTTTACTGATATTACTTAAGTCCACAGGTCGTTATACCACATAGACACTGTTTACTATAAAATTGGACGTTTATTTTAAATACGAGCATGGACGATAAAAATCCTTGAAGTAATAAAAATAGGGACTATCTTGTAATTTTCTTTTTAAAAGAAGATTTCCTTTTGATTTTAGAATTTCCTTTTGGGAGCGAGGAGGAGAGAAATTGCCCCTAGTATTTATTGTCTCGAGACGAGGGCTTTCGCATTGTAATATTTTAACTGACACACATTTTCGTTCGTTGAAAGGAATTATATTAGTATACTGTGTTTAATATCAGGTCATCCCATAAGTTCTGTCCGAATTTTGAATAAAGAAAACAAGTAACCAAATGTTACATTTAATTTTAGATTCAATCAACAATGTATTTTCTCTGATTATCTATGATTCCTTCCATCTATTATGAAGCTTACCAATACCATTACTGTAAAATTATTTTGGCTTTGATTCGAAGAACTCAAAATGTCAGTTTTAACCTCTTCCTGTGTTACAAAAGCTGTTTCTTTTAAATGATTCTGTAAGCTAAGAAACAAATGGTAGTCTGAAGGATCAAGGCCGGGAGAATAATGTGGATGAGGAATTTTCTCCCAACCAAGTTATTCGATTTTTGTGACGTGATTCTTGCTGTGTGTTGTCGCGCATTGTCCTGATGAAACATCACCCGTTTTCGATTCACTAGAGCAGGTCTTTTTTTCCTCAGAGCTTGGTTCAAACGCTCTACTTGCTGATAGTATATTTGAGCATTAATTGTTGCATTAGGTGGTAAGAATTCAAAGTTGATTATTCCTTGGCAATCCCACCAGATTGAAAGAAGAACCTTTTGCCCATGATGTTCCCTTCTCGGCTGTGACTGGGGTTCTTCCCCTTTACCAAGCCACTGTCTACAACGCTTAACATTTCGATAAAAGATCCATTTTTCAATGCCAGTCACAAGTCTATCCAAAAAAGGTGAAACAAATTGGCGAGAATGGAGAGAAGAGCAGATGTCAACTCGGGATTTGAGGTTGTTTTCAGACAATTCATGAGGCACCCATTTTCCAAGTTTATGAACTTTTCCAAGTTGTTGAAGATGACGATGAACAGTTGTATGGTTTGAACCGAGAACCACTGCCAATTCCTCAACTGATAACGCAGGATTTTCTTCAAGGGCTGCTTCAAGCACCTTTTCATCAAACACAACTGGATGTCCGGTTCGATCTTCACCTTCAAGGGTGAAATCTCTACCTCTGAATTCTGCAAACCATCTTCTGCAAGTTCTTTCATTCACACATTCCTCTCCAAAAAGTGAGTGAATTTTTCTAGACGCATCGGCTGCTGAGTTTCCTTTCTTGAACTCATAAAGCATTATGTACCTCAAATGATTCTTGGGTACTTCCATGGTAGCAGGGTTTTAATCAAATAAAATTTAGTTTTATTGTTCACTGAAATAAAGATTTGATCAGTTTAAATGCATCTAAACAGAAAAAAAATGTTCATCTCAATTAGACATTATATAATACTCTTTAATTTTCGTTCATTTTAACAAAAACTTAAAATTCGGAGAGAACGTATGGGATGACCTAATATATCCGATTTTAGTTTTACTTTTCAGACAGATTCGCAGTTGTGCATTTGGGGTAGGGGTACTTAGAAAAGAAGTTCTTGATTTTAACATTCAACTTGTAGGAGAATTTGATATTGTTGATTATCATTCTTGTTTGTTTTTTTAAAAGATATTGTGTTGTAAATGTTTTGTGGATTTAAATGTGATGTGCAGACGAAAGCATGTTTGCTGATAAGTGATAAAGCAACGCTTTGTGTATGTAACTTTTATACATTTAATTTCAGCAAATTATATTGGTGTTCTTTTCGTGTAATTTTGTGATGAACGAATTTTTTTTCTTAGGAACACCACACATACATTCATGCATACCTAAATATTAATTTAATATGCAGAGACACACAACCTGTGATTATTACTTATATATATATATATATATATATATATATATATATATATATATATATATATATATATATATATATATATATATATATATATATATATATGCATGTATGTGTGTGTTTTCTGAACCAGATACGTAAAGACATTGACCATTATTTAAAATATGTTATGTTGTGAATTGTTTTATATACATTTTATAGCAATTTATGTGCAATACACGTCTATTATAAAACGCCGACTCAACTTATATTATACATAAATAGAATGCTTGTTTTTTGTTTGTTTAATTTGTAATATTGCTTGCTTTAATTCTTAAACTTTAAATTCCTCCTACTTCCCTTTTTTTGCGGTGTATTTCCAAAACATTTCTCTTACTAAAAACGTTTTCCGTGAAATTCACTTTATATGAATTGACACTAACCATCTAGTCAGTAGGACTTAATTTCTGATCTATGATTACATCTTTCATTCAAGTCATGCGGTACTTAAATGATTTCTGTATTTCCCAAGCATAATTATGTACCGTCAGTAAACTTTAGATATCTCAAGTCGAAACAGATGAAATATAACCTGTTATATTGTTCACTATTTGATAAGTTGTGAGGTACTATGAACAAAACGATAAACTTAACAAATTAGATAGTATGTGAAAACAGTCAAGATTAATATACTATCAAGTTCTTCATATCTTTTATTCCAAGCTATATTAATATTTGTTATGTTTGCTTGTTCAATTATATCATTAAAAGCACTGTGTACATAAACATGTTGTATATTGATATGTGAACAAATGTAAAGACTTCACACATTTCTGATCTGGAAATTATTAAATAAATAGCTTTGCATATTTCAAATAATTTAGACTTTATGTATAAACAAGTATAACTTTCGTATTTCAAAATTTTTGTTTATGATTTTCTTTTCAAATCAAATTGTTATATGCATAAATATTTCTTTAATGAAATTTAAAATTTAATTTAATTTAAAAGAATTTCTATTTGATTTCGTTAAATGCAATTGTAATTAAATTATATTTACTCTAATTTATTGCTATAGATTTTACTTTCTGCATAATAATTGAATCGTTATCCGGGGATTGACGTTACATTTGCAAAACGTTAAAAATCAACGAAAATAATATATGCATATTTAGCATATAGTAAATTCCTGAAAAAACAATCTAAACCCAATATCGATTCCAATATCTTTAGCGAACAAAACCTACAACTCATTTGGTGTTGTCCGGAACATCCTTCAAAGTAAATTACTTCAGCTCACTAGAACAGACAATTTCATAACCACGGGAAATCAGTATGTTTTTTTATGTTTCGGCAAAAGTGTAATATGTTGATTTACGCATTTTAATGCCATTTTCAATAGTTTACATTTTGAGAAATACTTAATATGTTTTATTTATAAATGTCAATATATATTTTATTCGCATTTGGTCGATGTTTTCAAAAGAATTTTCTTTTACATTTCGCCTATAAGAATTATAGCACATTTGAACCCCGCCCCCGCAGTCTTATTTCATTCAATTACGGCCTAGTAGCTAAGGATCATTGTTTTATCGGCAACATGCGAATAGGCTAGTGGAAATAGATATATTAGTTCTTCGGTAATGTTTGTGCCGATTCGAAAATTAACAAAGAAAATTACATACTCAAAAATAAAACATTTATTAGTCAGGTAAATTCTCCATTGTTTTAACAACGGCCTTCTACAATCCTGTTGAAGCTGTTTCCGTAGAAACTTAGTGATTTTGTTGAGATGTAGTTTTCAACTGACTGCACAGATTCAAATATTTTGTTATTTAAACTATTCTATGTGGACCGGGAAAAATTAATTCCAATGTAGCCAAGTCAGGAGAATTCTGTTTGGGGTAGGGGTATGTTTTCTAAACATGTGGTCTTGCGTTTGCCGTGGTGGAAAAGAACACCTTTTCCAGTGGACAAACATAATCGTTTGTCTTGAATGTAAATCTCTTCAAATTGAGATAGTTGAAATATCGATTTTCAAACTCTCTGCAATCTGTCATGTCGAAATATTCGGTTTATTCTCCATGACGACGACAAGCAGAGCGTCTTCACCGACATCGGAAGCTTGTCTGAAGCATAGGTTAATTGTGTGGAGAATTTGACGGTTCAGGCTGGGGGAAAGTGAAATGAACTTATCTGGGATGTTGGTTCTTGTTAACTAAGAGCTCTTACCTTTTTACTAATATTTTTATAGTTAAATCGTCTCGTGTCTTGTTCACACGTGATAGAGAAAGTGCTTAAAAATGATTTATTTCCTCCTTTTCATCGCTCTTTTTGTAACTCAAGCATTGAGATTCGTCAACATATGCTTCGCATCGGATTTCTAGATCGAATGTGTCGCAAACCGGATGAGAAGGGCGCCTTCTGGAAGGAAGACGCCCGCAAGAACTTCCCATCCCTGAGAAGTGTGCACTCTTGCGAGGAGGAGGCCCACCGTTTACCTCGAGCCGAATGCTCCTTCTACCGTGAATGTCGCATTGCTCTGAAACGCTTCTTACGGACGTCGGATGGCCTCTCCAACGTCCAGGCGTTGTCTCGTAGGACATTATATCAGGTGTTAGTCAGCGGTCCGTTCATGATGAGCTGATTGACTAGCTCGGTCTTACGAAGCAGGAAGCTCGATCAATATGGCCTTGGTCGCCCGGGTTGAAATGTCTCAATAACGATGAGGCATCACTCACTGGCTGGTGATTCGTGGAGCCCTCTGGATCGCCAAAAGACTTTGCTCAGCTGGCTAGGAGAAATCTCGAAACTGCCGACGCTGTGGTGGGGAGGTCGAGACCCTGGGTCACGCCTTCTTTCATTGCAGGTTGGTAGTGCCGTTGTGCAAGTTTGTTGAAGGCCTCATGGTCTGCATGCTGCAGGGAAAGTTCTTCGCCCTTGAGCACACTTCCGTCTGTAGCAATGTGGCACCGCCGCTGACGAAGGCTAAACAATATGTGTTCCACTGCCTTCTAGGTTTTATGAGAGTCGTGATTTGGACGACGCTTCAGAAGGGATTCTATGGAGTCGAGAAGTTCAACTCTTCCCAACTGATCTTGTACTTTAAGCATCAGCTTAAAGTCAAGTTTAGGATGGAAAGGTGGCGGCTCACTTCATCAGAATTCAGCAAAAGATGAGTGCATCATGCGCGCTTGTGTCGTGTGAAAGGTGCTGACCTTGAGTGGAACTTTGATGCTGGTTAGGCATCAGGATATTGCTTTTCCTGGGTTGAACTAGTGCACCCATCCCAAAACTAGGCTAGTTTAGGTTTTACTTTTGATGTTTTAGTATGCTCATTGGCCCCTTTTATTTCTGTCCCTATTTTTCGTTAAGTTTAATTCCCCATCACCTCCCTAGTTAGGTGGTTAGTGATGTCAGTTCGCAGGTGGATGCGGGGCGTATTTCTTTTCGCGTGAGTGTTTTTCGTATTTGTTGTTGTGTTTGAATGAGTGCGTGTCAGTGTGTGTGCTTGGGTTTAATCACTGTTTTATACTATAATAATCCCGCATTTTTTGTGACCTGATATTTCTGGCACATTTAGTGATTGTGGGAGGTATTGCTAATATTATTTTATTTAGTTTCTTGTAAATAGTGTTATATTCATATTGTAAATACTCATTGGGGCTAGATTTTACAATTGTTATTTTATTCCCGTCCGTCCCCACATACAACAAATTGTAAATATCGGGACTAGTTAGTATTTTCATAGAGACAGTGAGGTATTATGGTGGTTGTAGTAAGAAAAGTACGTATGAATGTGTTGTTTTGGTGTAAAGAATATTGTTCGTACGGTTGTTCAGTGTTTGCGGCTAGCTAAGTTATAGTTAAGACAGACGAAGAACATCCTTTCCCCAATCCACCCTTCGGCCATGTGCCACATTTCTGTTTATTTTACAGAATAAATATCGCACTTTTTGTAACTTAATGCAAGTTATCAAACAATTAAGCTACGTCGCGGAAGGAAATATTCTTTCGCAGCGTAAGGTAGGTACTTCTGCTCCTTTCCCCGGCCTGCTTCTTCTCTGGACTTTTTGCTTTTTTGGTGGGGGTGAGATTTCTTCAGAGAAAATCACGCAGATGAAATGTACTAAACCAGTTATTGACCCTCTGACGATGTAGAGCAGGATTCAAATAAACATACTGAATGTGTGTGTTTGTTTATTTTATTTTATTTTTTTGCTGCCGTTCCAACGCTAATTCCTTTCCAGCATTCATAGAGCACAATATGGAGAATGTGGAAATTTTTATTCTCCATATTTCAGCCATTCACTCATGTACAATAGGTCAACATTTAACAATGTCCGACTCACAACAGAACGATGCAATCGGCATCAACGCAAACGTATGTGTAAAGTTGCGGTTATTTTATATTAACAATGAAAATCGGGCATGAAACTTTGCAATGATCTGATGTCAATCTTACGTAGACGGTAGATGTAGAAACAATCAAGTAAAATGTGATATTTCAGAGATAATTTCTATTATCACATGCTCACATCCACTGAAGAACGCATCCGCAAAATCCATTTGTCATTTATTTGGCAGTTGGATTGATAAATTTACAATTTACCACATTAGCAGAAAGTTGCATATCAAACTTCGTGCTATCAACTCTAATTAAAAATTATATATAAAATAAAATAAAACGATTAGTAGAGTAATTGGCAAGGAAAACAAGACAAATAAATTGACAATTAATTGTATTAAGTGATAGTGAATGGTCGTCAGAAAAGAGATAGATCGATTCGTGAGTTACGTAACATATATATTTGAAACAAGGATGTACGGAAAATTAAGTATCTGAGTAATGTAATAAAATATAAAAGGACTGTTCATAATAGCGAAAGATGGTTCTTCGTAAATCTGCAAATTATAAAGGGGGTGGATAAACAATTCAGAATTGTGATTACAATAATATATGTAATCTTCTGTATTAAGTTTGAATTCTTGAAAATAACCTCAAATTGAATATGATACTGGAATAGAAGGGAAATTGATTCCATACATTTTCCCTCTTTGTGTACGTAAATTTTAAACAATAATAAAATATTTATTTTGCCATGAGGGACAAAAACAGGTTGCTTAGAATCCTTCCTCTAATATTAGGCGGAGAGAGATGCAAATAATTATAGACACATTGTTTAAAGATGTTCATAGTTACTTTTGCAGTGTTATTCAAGGAAAAACCTAATTATACTTTGATGACATTATCAGGAAATATTTCAATACTTCCTTTTCTGGAATTAATGCCGCTTTATTGTTTAGATATGATTGTATATGTTAGTAAAATATAAGTTAAGTGATTTTCCAAACGTAGCTTAGACGTGACACAAGGTCGAAATTATGGGGTATCCAGTGAGGATCAAACTCACTCTGTAGTCGTAACTGTTTTAGCGAGGCAAGCTTGCTAAACATTACAACACGCCGTGGTGTCCTTGTAAAGTAATATAAAGGTTTATAGATTTCTTAAATTCATTGATGCAGGCAACCAACTAGATTCATATGTTTTCAAGGTCGCATATTCGTTGCTGGAGTAATACTCAATTTTACGGCGGATATTGACGCGAATGGTGCTTAAATTTCGCATTTTAGATGGTATTTACTATAAAGAGAATGCTGGCTATATCACCCACATCTAAATTACACATTTATTGTTATTTCCGAGTTTCCGTAATTCGTTTTTGAAGTTATATTTATGTGTCTTATATATACTTAAAAGTGTTCGAAACATTTAAGCGGTATCCGCTCATCTCGTGAAGTAATCATAACGCCCAGTTTGGTCAAAATCCTCTTATCTGGTGGCTAGAATTCATAAACCTCATCAAGATGTAGGGCTGGGCAATGGCATATAGAGGCCGTGTGCTGTCAAGACCACGTGGCCTCACATACGGCCTCACTGACAGGATCTGAATGGAGAGAGTATATTACATTTTTGTAGGCTTAACTGCAGGAGGTTGTGGAAAATTATCACGATTGACACCTAAACGCTTTTGTGACTCAACAATAGATTTTTCTTCCATAGCTTTCCCCGTGTTTAGAAATGGCTGCAAGGCAGTGTAGGTGAAAAGTTAAGGTTTGCCTTCCGCTAGATTGACTACTTTTCCACGATGATGAGCTCCATCTACCCGAAGCACCCGGTTACGAGGCGCGAGTTTTCCACACCCTCCTCGGCTTGGAGCAGGACTTATTTGTCAGTGGCTATTTTATTATAGAGTGGGGTTGAATAAGTGATCGTAGAGAAAACAAATGATTTTTATTCCCACTTATAACGATTGAAAACCTCGAATAACAATGCTATATATGTATTTTGGGGCATAGAATCAGAATCTGCTATTTAAAATTAGAAATTCATAGATAATTGACAGTTATGCAGACTTTTTATATTTCGAATAGTGAAAAAAGTGTTCGTACAGTATCAATTTTTGCATTATAATACGGTAGATTTTGGTTGCACTTCAAAGTAGAAGATTCTAAACTGTTCTAGAATATTCTCAGTAACTCTATTGCAACAGTCAGTTCAAAAATGGATACTTCTGTAGTCACTGATCACTGATAAGTTTTCTATTAATGACTAGATGTAAGGAAATGACTTGTGCTCAAAAAGAGCTAATTATTATGCTATGGAACAATGGAAAAAGTTACAGAAACATCTCCAGAGACACGAACCTTTCTTTTTCAACAATTGGTTCATTTATTCCAAGATTTAAAAGACGTAATACTATTGAGAATAAAGGCAGACCTGGTGCACCCAGGAAAATCTCTCCCAGATAACGAAGAAAGTTGATGCGACAAGTCCAAAATAACCAAATCAGACAAGACCTTCTGTATGATCTGATTTTTGTCGGGAGTAACTAAGCAAACGATTAGTAATGAATCACACAGAGACGGTATAAAGACGCGCTCCCCAAGAAATCACCACTCCTTCTGAAACAGCATAGAGATGCCAGGTTGAAATTTGCGACAGAGCACAAAGATAAGGTAAATTCTTATTCGGAAAGTTTTCTTTGGACAGATGAGATTAAAATTGACTTGTTCCTTCGCAATTCCCTGAATCATGTATGGACAAAAGACGGTGGGGGTAGTATCATGGTTTGGGGCTTCATTTCGATTCGAGGTGTTGGCAAACTAGCAATTATAGGCGGTAGAGTGAATATCAACAAATCCTTAGCGAAAATTTATCGATTTTTGTAGAGAATCTCGGGCTTCCTCCTTATTGAATCTTCCAGCAGGGCAATGATCCCAAGCATACCGCTAAGATTACGTTGCTAATAACAACGTTAACATCTTACAATGGCCCAGTCAGTCGCCGGATTTGAATCCAATAGAGAATTTATGGCGGTTTTTGAAAAATAAGATCCGTGTTATAGGTCCAACAAACATCAAAAACCTGAAGACAGTTACTCAGGAAGAATGGGACAAAATACCTACTAAAGTATGCGAATCGTTAATTAAAGACTACATGAAGAGATTGGTTGCTGTTGAACTTAATAAAGGCTTTGCTACAAAATATTAAATGGAGAAAACATGTTTTTGTTCTGCTGTACGATCATTTTTTAAACCTCTAAAAATTTAAATATTGCTATATTTTCTTAATCATGGAATATTATTTAATTTTATATGCATATATTTTTAGTATGCAATCTGATACAGTGGATATATCCGCGTTCTGTTAATTTAATATGTTACAAATAAAAATATGAAATATTTTTGTGTGTACGATCACTTATTCAACCCCACTGTATATATAATATTCGTAAAAGGTAATAACGCAAAATATTTGAAATATTTATTTCCAGTTCAGACAAAATCCATGAAACCTTTCTACAATGGGCAGTAGTTATATGTTAAGCATGTATTTGAATTTGCATCCTATCGCCCTCCCCCAGTATGAAGAAATCAAACTAGTCGGTGTCTACTATACTCGCAATATATATTCCTTGATCATGAGTCGTTGATATAATCGATAAGTATTCGGAATAGGATATTGTAAACTGTGTTCGAATTCATATAGTGTTCGTTGCAATCAATTACGCGAAAAATAAACTTGGGAAGATATGAAGCAACTCTCCTTAGAATTGGGTTAAATATTAAATTTATGGAAGAAAATCATCAATAATCTCATATTTTGATGCAATATCCACTTATTTTATTCAATATAGCGTGATCATGACTGAGGCCGTCTGATGTTTGTAATGTCAACGAACACTCATTGCCATTTTTGTGATATCAACAAATACTCACTGTCATTTTGTAATGCTCGTTGTGGTCGAGACTTTGTAATCACAGATACATCTATAGTAAGCCATTGAACAATACGGGTGTCAGACGCCTTCAAATAACATTCGCACTAATAGTACTTGTTTGATAATGCCCGCTCGAATAGTAATCCATATAGTGAGACAAATAGAGACATAGTATAATGAATAGAGTAGAAAATATCGATCAGAATCGTAATAAAGGATAGAATAGAAATATCGATTTGTACAGTATAGAAGACATACTAAGAATAGCGTTCGGTTGGACGTCATGCGGCTTCAGACATGCGTTTTCTTTAGGGTCACGAAGTCTACTTAATTCAATAATGGGATCGCCTGTGTTTGTTCACTGGCGATCTATGTTCAATCTCAAGTTTCGGCAGCGACGCTTTTTTCCTATATAACACGGATGTACTCAAAGAAAAACAACAATACAATAAATAGAATGTTTATCAAAGATTTTTCTTTAGTATTAGAATCAACTCAAATTTGGAAATCTGATAACTAAATTATAAAGTAAAAAAAATCGGGTGATTTTAACCAAACAGTCCCATTCACAAAAAAAGCATTCTTTAAAAAAAATAAACCTTTAGTAGCATGAACTCTATATTGGCTGTGTCATGCCTATCGTGATTCTTTGTTGATTGAAAATAAACTATGGCCATAAGAACTCGGATCATAACATAATTTCGGTAGTTTCTATTCTGTATTTCCACCTGATATTTAATCTCTTATTAGCCACCAGGTGAAACAGATCAAATGCTTTGACTGATTAATTAGCCAATATGTTAGACTGACGTTAACATTAATTACCATATAAATTTGAATATCGAACCGAAACTATTAAAATCTACCCCAGTGGAGGGAATAAAGGGTTATATATATATGTATTCCAACGAATATCACCTGAAGAAGTCCAGAGCATACAACGGACGAAACGTCGTGAATGTAGCATTAAAGATGAGAGCCACAGTCCAAACGATGATAATAGTGTAAATAGAATATTCTCTCACTATACAACAACTGGTGTTAGGACATATGAATTTTGATATTCCGAGAATAACTTTTATCCTTTTTTTAAGAACTTTTTCTTAACTTTGCATGTTTCTATGTTCGTAATGAGTAAATCTAACACTAAAATAATAACATAATATGAACATTAAATGCATTGCCGAAAACTGTCTTTCTCAATTTGAATTATAACAAGACCAATATTCTGAATTCTAACAAAGAAACAACTGAAGTTGTCAAAATTTCGTTTTTCTGTACGATTTTATTACTGAGAACCTTGCAGTTGTAGCAGCTACGTCAAAAAAAGTGATCGCAATTATGTTATCAACTTTACAACCAAAAAATCTGCAAAATTCTCGGAATGTTCACGATACTGTCATCTCCAGTTTTGCACAATATTCCTTAATTATGAAAAAAATATCCAAATATTTTCAAACAAGTTACGATCATTGTTATTTCTAAACTAATAGCATGGTATTTGCCAACGGATTGGAAAAGTCTATCATTTTTTCCGTGCTGTTTGTTGATAATGGAAATAATTTAGAATTTGTCTATATTTCTGAGATGAGGTGTTATATACACTATTTACGCACATGGGCAAATGGCACAGTGGATAAAGACGTTAGTTAGATCCAGTGATAAGACCCAAAGATTATGAGTTCAATACATGGTTAAGGCAGTGGAGAACTTGGAGACGGGAATTAACTGAATATAACTAATAACTGGCATCCATTAGACATGGCACGCGGAACTATAACTGTGAACCCCAGCGAGAGAAATAAATGGTTCGGTTCGACATTACAACCACTTGAAGGAAGCCGGAGCGTAAAACGGCCGAAACTTTGTGATAAATATTGCGACAAAGACGAGGAAAATAATCCGAATAATGTAAATAGTAGAAATAATTTAATATTTACTTTTATGGAAACATTCTTCCTTCGCTCAACCAAGATGGCTGCCGGAACTGTCAAGCAACACTTCTATCAGAGATATTTATGGAATTTTGCCAAAAGATTTGGATATAAAACGAAAGATCAACATCATATTTACAACATTATCCAAAGACTTCGATACAGTACATAAAAAAATTGCAATTGGAATTGTAATCATATGGAATATGTCCCATTTGGTGTTTTGAATTATCTCTTTTCTGGAAGCGAGTATTCGATATATTATATTGAGGGTAATAGGTTCACAGTGAACGTCTTTAACCGGTGGCCGCCAACCAGATAGATCTTTCGGACCTCTTAATTTACTGTTTTGTTGATTTGGAGGTGTGTTTGATAAATTGCCTCTTAGAAAAAAACTCAACCTGTTATTTTTTTCTTTAGTTTCCAAGCATCAAACCTTTTAGATATTCAATTTACAAAATAATCTGAATGATTTATATATCTTCTTAATTAAATGGTTTTTTATATTTAAGCTTACAAAGTGTGATATATTGCAACTACGCCGTCATAATTTGGAAGTTCAACTCACAGTAGACATGTTATACATCAAAGTAAAAGATTTTGACTGATTATAGCATCTGATATAATATCTTGAATACATTGCAGGCTATATTCAAAATGAATCTCAAAGTATACTAACTATAATATAAAGTACCTACTCGACAAAACGCAAAGGCAATTTACTGAATATTTATTAATCGCTGCTTCATGATAATTTAGTTTCTAATTCTAGTGTTTGATCGTGTTACAGTCAGCTTGAGATAAAACAGATGAAAAATATAAGAAAGATTTAACAGAATTATTCCATAATTTTAAAATTAGTTAGAACTTATTAGAAGTGATTTAATGCAGATTTTAGAATTTAAATTTTCAGTGATGACGAAGATTTCAAGGAATATCTAACTAAAATCAGTATAACTTTACCAGAAGTTTTCCATTAAAAGTTGTGTCGCTGATCATGCGAAAATATTACATTTCACAGTGAGTAGTGAATGGATGAACACCTACTTTTTTCGGAAGTCAATTTCAAGATTTCAGACGTCTTCAAAAACAAGAGAAGAATACTATTGGAATATAATGTCACCGGCGATTTCTGTTATGCGTTTTTTTTTATCTGTCGTTCGTTTGCAATTTGGATCAAATCGAGGCTGGGTTAATAATGAATAAAATTCTATCAAAATTTTCGTGTCAACTTTTGCATTTATGCTGAAAATATGGATTTATAATAGGATCAGGTTTCCTATGTGTTCCTTAACCTAATAAAAATGAATCTGAGATAACTTCCAACATTTCTACAATTCTAAACCTACATCTCATATTTTAGTACTGAACGAAAAATAATAGTATTATATATTTCAATACTTTCCTCTATCGCAGCCACCAATAATACTTTTGAACAAATATTCTTAAACCTAATCTCAATTTAATGATGTCGATTTTCTAATACTATCTTCCGTTGACTTCCATTTCTAACAAGATATTTTGCTTCAATTGAACCCGTTAAGATGTGTCACACTCATTACTGTCCAGACAGAATTATTGTATTTATGTGTCACTTGAAAAATAAGTTGAACTGATTATGATGTTTAATTATGTCTAAAATTTAACGACACCTTCATTTCCTTCCTTGATCGTCATTATTATATGTAAAAATATCTTGGAATTCAGACGCGCGTAATGAATACAATGTATAACTAATTATGCAATAAGAGGATATTCAGACGACTGAAACTCTTTGGCACTTTAAACTTTTAAAGCCGCTTACCGATTCCTACCGCATTTGCCATAACATATTTGGATATCGCTATACGATTTTTTAATTAATGATTTCGATTTAGATACATATAAATCAATAGAGAACAACTTCAACTGAGAGCAAAAGAAAATATTATATTTTATATATTATTTTCTGAAATCATATGTTGAAACAATATGTTTTCTTATAAATTATTATATAAAATTAATTCTGAGAAGGAAGAAATTCTTTAGTCAATGTCAAATGAAATTTGAAAAATATCAATATGATCATGTGTTTCAAGTTAACTTAAACTAAATGAAAGTATCATCAATATTCATAATATTAACTTTATTTTAGTATTTCTCTGGCTCAGTGGTTCAAGCAAATCTCTTCATTACACCAACATTCTCACTGCTAGATTCCTATGTTTTCACATATTTTTATACATCTTGGATAGTATTTTTTTTAAAAATATTTCTGTAAATATTTTGAAAACAGCTTCAAGATCTCCTAAAATTCAGGCACATCAGTTGCGCTAAGGTTTCAATTATTATCACTGAGAGAGAAGAAAGCCAACATAATCTTAAAAGCTCTAAATACCCAGCATGACAACCAGTATGAGATAGAAATACGAGGTACATGCATTAGAAATCATCAATCCAGACGATATAGAAATCTCCTGCAAATCCTAAATCCTGTTAAATCCTGTCATTATCCTTGCCTTCAATTCACCTTTAGTGTTACAAGGAAATCGGTTTACATCTCGCTCACATAATAATCAAGGGGTTACTGTCTGGGGAGTTAGATGGTTAGATATAAGTTTTATATCTACTATAAGGTAGAAGCAGAAATTTTCTGACAGACATGACGGTGTTTACCTGCTTTTGTGGCATATTGCAGCGTCTTGATGCCTGAGGTAGGGGTTTCTGGCAGTTAGCGTCTTGACACAAGTAATCACTACATCCTAGGGGCAATTGGTGTAGGTGACAGGGCTGATTCTGAGCGATGTTTGGAGAAGAATGCAGGCATAACTTCGCCATCCCAAGTGATCACTCCAAATAGCGCCGTAATCAACATTAGATTCATTCAACACTTTCCGAATACTATATATTCTCCTCAGAATGACACTCCAGAACTC
>OZ038475.1:134223639-134388639 GCA_964036315.1 Acanthosepion esculentum | reverse complement strand
CAATCACTTCTAAATGTTGTGAGTGGAGAGAAGAATTTCCTTACGGCGGCTTTTCCATGATATCAAGCCTTATGGAACTCACGACGAACAGTTTTAGTAGAAACTGGACTATTCAGATGATTCTTCAACTCAGCAGTCACTTTGGACGCAATAGTCCGATGATTTTTCGTATCATTGCGCTTCAGTGCACGTCGGTTCCTGTCAGTAAATTTGCAAGTCCGGCCCGAATTGCTATGCTTGCTAGAGGTTTTACGCTGTTTCTGGAATTGCGTCATAGTTCTTGATATGGTAGCTATTGAAAAACCAAACAGTATAGCAACCTTAGTAATCGAGGCTCCTGACATGCGAGCTCCAACAATTTGCCCATTTTCGAACTCTGAGCGGTCACGCATTTAGCTGAGATTTTACTAAATTGTAAAAATAAATAAGCCAAAGACAGTAAATTAGATAAATAAACGAATTTACAATAGATATAACCGGCAATTACGAACTTTGACTTAAAGTTCTTAATATAATAGGTCTTTGAAATATAGGAGTGGAATTTGAAGCTGATCCAAATAGTTTGTCCAAGCACTCACTATATATATATATATATATATATATATATATATATATATATATGTGTGTGTGTGTGTGTGTGTGTGTGTGTGTGTTTGTTTGTATGTATGTATGCATATATACACAGAGTGTGGAAAACTAATATCAGTACGAATACAATTTTATTTATTTATTGTATTTCCAACTAATGAATAAACATAATATTTATATATTTAAATGTACAAAGATATATAATTAAATGTGCATAGAAAAGAGAAAAAATATTTGATTTAATTGAAATAGATACATTTATCAATTTTAATGGAGTAAAAATATATTTGTACAATGCAAATTTCAGATGTTTAAATTGCTTTAATACTCTAGATTCATCATATGACATATTCTAGAATGTTTCAATAATGTTATCAGTAGATATTTTTAGCCTAATAATTGCAAAAAGAACTTTCTGTAATTGATATTCATGCAAGAATGTTATCATCATGGCAAGATTTAAAGAATTGGCAAAAAAAGAACTGATTGTTAAGCTCTGAAAAAAGCGCAAAAGTTACAGCAAAATCTCACACAACCTGATTATTATATGTAATACCATTACTTCATTCATTGCAAGTTATAAAAAAACTCAAAAGGCTTGAAAACCAAAGAAGAAGTGCTTCACGGAAGTTTTTTTTTTCGAGATCTTCGAGGAAATTAATGTGTCAAATTAATAAAAAAAATCAATGGTTACTCGTCAAGTGTTGCAGAGGGATATGCTTCCGCCAGGAATCTGTGTAACTAAAGGAATAATAAGCAATTATAATCATACGAAATATCTAAAGTCACGCTCCCCTCGGAAAAATTCACTGCTATTAGAAAGACACAGATATGCCAAGTTCGTGAATATAACGATAAGGAAAAGTCGTATTAAGAAAAAGTATAATAGACAAACGAAGACAAGATTGGGTTGTTTGGACCTACTTGTAGAAATCATGTGCAGAGGAAAGATGGCGATGCTTTCAAACAAATTTACACATTTTAAACAATGAAATGTAGTGGTGGCAGCATCATGGATTTGGGATTTTTTTCTGGAAACGGTACTGACAAAATATCAGTAATATATGTCATAATGAATACCGCAGCATATTGAAATATTCTGGAAATATTTTTAATGATTCCCCTTGAAAATGTTGATCTTACTTCTGATTGTATCTTCCAAAATTTAATGATCCTAAGCTCGCTGCAAAATCTACGAGAAAATGGCTACACTGAAGAAAATGATATCGATGTCCTGAAATAACGAGGTTAGTCCCCAGATTTACATCCAATCGAAAATCTATGGCGGTAATTTAAAATTTAAATACAGTTGATAGCGCCAACAATATCCCGTATCTGAAGACCATATGCGAAAAATAATGGAGCAAAATACCAACTAAATTTTGCAAACAACATTTAACTCGAGAAGAGTTTAGTTGCTGACGAATTGAATAATGGTTATCCTATAAAGTATTAAATGAAGATTAGGTATTCATTTTGCATTGTACAAATAGTGTTTTGACCGATTAAAATGGATAATTGGGATTTATTTCTATTAAATGAAATTTCTTTTCTGTTTTCTTTGTATATTTATTTATTATGCATCTGTGTACCATTATTTACATGAAACGCATGCTTATTCATTAGTTTTAAATACAATAAATTAAAATTTGTGTACGAATATTTGTTTCCCGTAATATATATATATATATATATATATATATATATATATATATATATATATATATATATATGTGTGTGTGTGTGTGTGTGTGTGTGTGTGTGTGTGTGTGTGTGTGTGCGTATATATATATATATACGCGTATACATATATTAATATATATATATATATATATACATACATATATAAGTGCATATATATAAATGTATATATATATATATGGATATAGTTTAATATATATATATATATATATATTTATATATACATATATATATATATATGTATATGTATGTATGTACGTATGTATATATAAATAAAAAGAAAGAACAGTAAAATATATAATCCGTTGTTCTTATTGATATTTTTTTATTTTTACAAAATAGTGCTCAATGTAAATTTACAGAGCATAAATATTATAAATTTACTGATTTAAAATATTATCGCTTCACAGTAATAACCATGTTTTAAAAATGGAAGCTAAAAACTTCAAAATTAATTATATAATTAAATTAAAAGCATTAGTTCCGTTTCCTCTTCAAGCTAATATTAGGCAATATTAGCTTGAAGAGGAAACGGAACTAATGCTTTTAATTTAATATAAAATTGAACTTTTTAGCTTCCATTTTTTAAACATAGTGGATAATGTGTAGCGTAAAAACTATATGTTAATCAGTTAATTTATTATATATATATATATATATATATATATATATATATATATATATATATATATTCAAATGAACTCCATCATTGCTTCTGCCGATTAACAATGTATATATAGCTTTTTCTGTTTGACAAATTTGCTACATACGGGGGAATTCAATTTGATCAATATTTACATCAATGGTAAGATATTCATGTTGTTCTCTTGAAATCCTTATGATATATAAATAGATTTGTTATGAAATATTAAAAACGTTGCTCCTTTTCCCTGTTATGTTCATATTATGCGATTTAAAGATCATAACAGAGATATTTCGAATGTAGAACGATTTAATCTGTTTTCTAAATCATTTCCACCCCTCACGAATTTTGTCAAAAATTCAGATATTTTTTGTTAGAAATGTAATGATTAAGTTATAGCATATTTGCAAAGCTATAATAATAATAATAATAATTAATTTTTATATATTCATATCTTATACAAAGTGTCATATGTAAAACAGTTTCACTGATCTTGATTTTAGAGGAAAGGAAATTATCAAATATATATAATTTTATTATTATATTATACATTTAATTTATATTATTTAATATATTATTAAACTTTTAAAAGACCGTCTCGCGTGGTCAAAAATACTTTCTACAATGTGGTTTATTTTGTTAGTATTATAGTTTTAAGTATTATGCGTACAATTCCGACTCTGCATTTTGATATTATATAAAAATATTTTTCATTGGTTAATTATATTTTTTTATCTAATAGTCTTTTAAAACGAGACAAATGCAATCAATAATTTAGGAGGAAGGGTTTACTGCTGAATTGAATGAATTGCTGCTGCTTAAATATACTATTTATATAATTACACATACACACACGTATTGTCCAATGCTTTCCAATGACTGTGAACTTCAGGGACATTTTGTCTGTTAGTTTTAACATTTAACTGCGTCTTTCTGTGAGTGCCCGCGTTAACTTATTTGTTTATAAAGAAATATATTTAGTAAGCTTAGATCCTGCGTCCTTTGACATTTAATAGATTGAAGGTGTTCTGTATTAATTTCTCATGCTTTACGTCATTTTAACCATGATTACCGTGCCATCTATCTGATAATAATTCACTTATATCGCCTACCCCAACGAAGACAACAAGACTCCAACAAATACTCACCAATGAGACAAAATTCTGATATCACATGAACAGTAGAACACAAAAAGTCATATGTAGCAGAAACTGGTGTAGAAATACTATCGTATATTTTCATAGCTGATAAAAAAATAATACTACAATGAAGATTTATATGAAACTGGCATATCATATGGAAGAAAATATCAGTTATGATAATGGTTAAGGATAGACGATATTTTTTAAATTGAGAAAATTAGAAAATATATATTCAAATTTGTATCAGAAACCAGGAAAATATTTTGAAATATACAAAGTGAATTACGTAAATGCTTATCAAGCACTTTGATTATTTTGTGTATATATAGATATACATAACATTTGAAACGAAAACATTCAGTAGTTTTTAGGATTTCTTCGTCACTATTTCGCGAATATTTCTCCTTACAAAGAGTACCTTAAAGGCATCATATTTTATTCAGTTTCCCTCGACTTTTTTCATATTTTCTTAAATTTGTGTGTAGAATCAAGAATACTTTTCTAATTTACATAACGATGCAAATTTCAGTAACGTTTTTCAAGTATTTAAAATAAATACTCACGCAGTAAAAGAATTTCTCTCATTTGGAAATTGCCGAAAGTCACAAAACATCCAATAAAAAAATCTGAATTAAGTCTACGCTTATTTTTAATGCAAATTCCTACACTTTCTAAATTATTTGAATTCTATTCGTGTGTAAGGACGGTTGATTTAACACGATGTAGAAAAAATAGCTTAATAATGCTGAAAGAGATTTTGGAATATGTAAGACTCATAGGACAGGTTAGAGGTACGCAGGATAGTGAAAATCAGCGAATAACCTACATAACAATTTCTTGTATGCGCTATAGCACACTGGGATTAGGGTAAGTTTACAAGTAGTTTACATTGCTGATGGCTACAAAGAACAGAAGGTTTTGGAGTACAATGCGCGCCCATATTCTGAAGAGACACAGTATATAGGATAATAAGTCTTTGCGCTTATGAGCGAGAAAAATCAAGTGTTTGTGTTTGTGTGCATAAAAGGCTATAAATCATCGATTATTTAATGTTTTCGAATTTATCGCAATATTTATATATAAACAATTAATATTTCGTGAAATATAATCTTAAAACATTGCACAACAGAATCCCTGAAATTTAAATTATCCCCGTTTTGCCTTCTGTATACATATATATATATATATATATATATATATATAATTATTTATTTGAATATTACAACATAAATATGTTATAAAATCACGACAAAAGTAGCCATTTTGTTTCAACACTTCTAGTGTCTTATCAAGTGACGATGTAGAATATAGAATAAATGGTTTTAAAAGTTTCAAATTAAACAACGATCCTTAGCTAGGAGTAAACGCTGTTACATAAGCTAGAGTGACCAATCAAAATACAAGTATTGTTGGTTATTGGATTTCACTCCGTATATACCAATCCTAAACTTGTATATATATATATATATATATATATATATATATATATATATATATATATATATATATATATATATAGAAGAGAGAGAGAGAGAGAGAGAGAGAGAGAGAGAGAGAGACAATATTAGTGGTAAATATACACATACATATGCAATTATATATACACATACATATATGTATAAAAATAATTCCAAGAGGATATGATCCAGGTAGAACTCAATGTCCAGGACAGAGTAAGGATGTAATGATTATATATGTATATATATATATATATATATATATATATATATATATATATATATATATATATATATATATATATATATATATATATATATATATATATATATATATATGAAGAAATATAGTCTTAAAGTGTACTAATATTTATGGGATAAAGTGCTCAATATCAGAGATAGAGCGTGTGTAAATATAAAAGTGGACATGGAAGTCAGCAACTTAGAGGCGACAGTCTGTTTCATGCTAGTGCATGCCGATTGCCTAGGCCTGACGATGTGCACTAGCATGAAACAGACTGTCGCCTCTAAGTGCTGACTTCCATGTCCACTTTTATATGCATATATATATATATATATATATATATATATATATATATATATATATAATCATTATATCCTTCTCTCTCTCTCTCTCTCTCTCTCTCTCTCTCTCTCTCTCTCTCTCTATATATATATATATATATATATATATATATATATATATATATATATATATCAAGGAAAGCAAGCGAGGTAATTCAATCAGTTATACTGATCCAAACATGCTATAATATTAGGAAAAATCTAAACTTCAAAATTCTTTTTCAGAGAACCGTGTCTCAGTGGCAGTGCCAAAACTTTTGTTCAACAACGAAATACTTTATTTCATCTTTTGTTTGCTGTAAGTTTTATTTGTGTGAATGTAGTAAAATTTCTGCTTTGTAAATCTTCAAACGTTCCTAACCTACTGACGTGATTTACACGCATTACTTATTGTTTAATGACATTTAATATATCCGTTTATTCTTTCATGTTACATTTTCATTAATTCCATACGAGACAGATGCTGCTAAAGAATGCAGTGAGCCAAACTAATAATAGTGACTTTGTCAAAGAAACTTTGTTGTTATGATATTTAGAATATAACGCAAGCCGGAATATTTAATTTAATCAATATAACATACAATGCATTATCACATATAGGTGGTTGAGAATTTTAATTTCAGCGGTGTGATATAACCCCAATTTAAGTGGAAGTTATTATAACAACTACTCGAAAATGTTATTTGCAATTAATCAAAGAGTTGGAGTACTGGGAGAAAACTTGTTATCCGAAAGAGTTACTAAACGGGCAATTGCTATATAATGCGAAGTCCAGGGCAATTCTGGCCTTGGCCATAGCATTTTGTAACAGCGAATGGTTGGAGTGAATATTGGATGTGGTATTCTGATAGTGATGGTTTGCCTATGTCTGGCTTTTGGATATAAGTCCAAAACGTCACGAATTCAACAGAATGCCGCAAGAATTCTGAAGCGGAGATAGCTCTCCTATATTCAATTTGAGAGAGAGATTAAGACCACCCATGGAGGTACGATGAGCCAATGTGAGACATTCGTTACTGTGACTTCAATGTTCCCGCTGCCTCTTAGAATCCAAGCTGCCACTGCTCACTCCTAATAAAATGAATAAGAGAATGAAACATTCCTTTACGTTGATACCGTTTTTTATAGTAGTGTGGGAACCAGAGACGACACAGAACTTAACACGAGTTAACGTTTATGTCATCTGCTCAGATTCATGAAATCCCCTTCAATTTATACAATCAAATAAAAGTGTGCACTTTTGAAGTATATATATATATATATATATATATATATATATATATATATATATATATATATATATATATATATATATATATATATATATATAATATTGTTCATAAATATTTAAGCAAACAGAGAATTGAGAAAAATGATTTTGATAGAAGTTTTAAATAAGACTTTTAATAGGAAAAGTAAGCAATTTATCCCTTGGAATAATTAAATATAGCCCTTTTCTGCTCCATTACTTTCAGGCCAGATCTTTGTATATTTTATATGGCACCTGAAGAAACTTTACTCATCCTGTTCTGTAACTGTAATAGTGACACTAATAAATAGGAATTATGCTTCACCAGAATGAAAGCCGAGATTAATAATGCTTACAACAGTTTGTAGTTCATGATATGATTCTGATAGAATTATAGACATTACTTCGATGTGGTTTAATGGTTAGCAAGCTTGTCTCACTAGAACAATTACGACTGTGTAGTGAGTTTGTTCCTCACTGGGTACCCCGTACTTTCGGTCTTGTGCCACATCTAACCTACGCTTGGACAATCACTATACAGTATGCTATAAATATATAAACTCACAGTACTACCCTCGGTATAAACTAACTGCATATTATAACTATGAATCCATCAGGTTTAAAATGTAAAGTAGATAATGACGCAATCCCTATTTCTTTTGACGATGAGCAAACTATTGTGATTGGAATATTTTGGCACTAGGCTAATATTTCACTATTGTGTGTACAACTGTCGACTCAACTGAGTCGATAGCTTTTGTGTGATATCTATAAGAAAAAACGATTTGCTTTCTACGCCTTCTGATAAACTATATTTTCATTGTATTTTAAACACAACCGAAATAGTCTGTTTGCATTATGTATATTACTTGAGGAAGTATAAGAAGACAGGTACATTTAATCAATTTCCTTAGTTTCAAGAAACTTTCTAATAGTTGAAATTAGGAGAGCATCAGACACTTCGTTCGTTTTCCATATTCTTGTTCATTTGAATCGGTGCACGGTAAATTTTACAGAAACATTGGAAAAGATATTGTTCTTTAATACTTCTGTGCACCTAACCAGAATAATACAGTAAAGTCGCCTACACATTTGATGTGCAGACAGGTGTTTTTGTTCAGACATATTAGAATTGCTCATAAGATATTTCAAGCCAAACAATAATGGCAAAATTGTGTATCAGCATTCTCGATGAAAGCACAGAAATATAACCGCATAATAACAGTTGCGTTTTTCTGTAATATGGAATTAGTTATAGATATAAAATTTAAATTAAAAATAAGGATCATGACGTTTTTATAATAAAGGATTTGGTTGAAATGCGGATTTTTATTTCACATACACACACACTTATATATAATATATATATATATATATATATATATATATATATATATATATATATATATATATATATATATATATATATATATATATATATATATATTTGATATTTCAGATCAGCCCCGATCTTTCGTCAGAAATGAATTAAATAACTGTATTCAGAAGTTTGTTTTCAAGTAGCGTCCGTCGCGAGACGCGGACGTCACGTGATGTGGAATGCAACTGTGTTTGAATATTTCTAAAGTAAATCTAACGATAATATTTTAGATGTTGTTTAAAAAGTTTTTTTTTAACTATATCTAAAAAAACAATAACTATTGAAATATTTATACAGATTTAAAATTCCCAAGTTTTTGTTTAACCCTAGTTTATACGTGTCTAACTTTAAAATCCATTATATGTATTATACACACATAAGTATATATATATATATATATATATATATATATATATATATATATATTATACACTCATAAATATATATGTGTGAGCATGTGTTTTGGTTTAAATATGGATTTATTATATATTTCGCCTTCGTTTGCAAAAAGGATATTATCAAAGTATATCCAAGAAAATATGTATCAAATGTGTTGTTTGCATTACAAGGATTTATATTCAAGGAAGGGAAAAAAATCTGCGATGGGCAATGTGCGGGAGAATTTATATGATTGTATTCTCTACCTCTTCACCCTGCGTGAGTGCGTGATTGAGCGGTTGAGTGATGTTTTGCCCTCCGCAGTAATACATTGGTTCTCTGTTGAACCCTTTATATTAATTATTAGCTGAGTATAATACATAAGGCTAAAAACTCAAGTACTGCCTTTTTATTGAAACTTATTCAGAAGCTCAAGTAGGTATTAAATCAACTAACATATTATTATTTTGCAACAGAAATATATTATTAACTTGCAAAATATACCATATATCGAGCATCAATTTTTCCTTATCTGAAGTCATTTAAATACGATTAATACTAACTACGCAATGACGTATACTGGAATGATACCCGAAATTGCTGGATCAAGTCTATTTTCTACACTCTGAAATGTGGCAATAAATTTTTTAGTTGTAAAGGTCTGCGTATGCCGTAAAATTTCATTAGCGATATAGTCGTCATTAAAGTCGTTCTACTAGTTTATGCTTTATTGTCATCATTTTTTGATAATTAATTCTATTTATTAGATGTTGAAAAACTTTATATCAAATATATTTGCTTTGCTCACAAGCTGATATTTAAATGACAAGTTCGTTCCTCGACGAACATAACATGATTTGAAAAATGATGTAATTTAATTATAAAAGCCATTAACATATCAACAGACACTTTATAATGATAACGTAATAGCAGATAAGGAATTGAATAACGTTGCAGTTTTATATTTTAAATTCGATTTACTAGGTTGAATATGCAATACTGTTATTTTTATTAAACGAGAAAAAATAAACATGATAGAAATCTTAATAATAAGGCAAGAGATTAATTTCTATTCGTACGGATTTGAATTTCCCGAAAATACGTAATCTTTGCAGCTGTACAGATTTAACACTTATTAAATATATTTGTAATTAACATAATTATGATTCTTATCACTTAGTGAAGATGAATGTGAAAATTGATTCTAGAAAGCATATATTATTCTGCAGGATTCTTCCTCAGAATTATTCTGCAGAAATCGTTTGATTCTCTTGGATTGGTGGTTAATTTTATTTCCTTTAAGCGTGTCCAAGTAAGATCAAGTCTTCTTGATTATAAACAGTTATGCTTATACTTTCGATTTGCCTTCTATATTTCGTATACCTTCATCATGTAGATATGATTGTGATCCACAACTTCCTATGATTTGTGGCCGTTAGTAGCGTTTGTCCGTTTGCCTAATCGCCCGTTATTCATTTATACATTCACGTCAATTAGATTTGCCGCTATATTCCTCTATCTCTTGACTTCGATATGCCATCTGAGAGAATTAAGTTTAGAAATCCTTCCTTTTTCTTTAAACTTACAAGGAATTTCAACTGTTTCTTTCGGATTCCGAATCTAAATTTTATTTTTGTTACAAATTTTATTATCAAGTTCTCATTCGTTTATTTCTCCGTCAATGAATTTCTCAGTATGCTTCTCTAAAACCACAATTGATCTTTACCTGTGGTGATATAGTCTAGCATTCACTGTTATACAAAAAGTTTAATATCACAATAACTCACCGGCACCATTTTCTTATGTTTATAACAATTTTCCTGAATCTTAGAATATTTTTAGCATATGAAATGCATTTTTCGCTCATCCGATGCACATTCGGAATTCGGTTATTCTTTTTTCATACTTTATAAAAAGGGGAAATATTTTTCGAGTATTTATCAAATTAACAGCTCTTCTAGACATTAATCAATAACCTTTAGGAATGTTCGCGACGCATTGATAATAATTATCTCAATATTACGCATTTACGCGGCAAGTAATTATGTTTCTATTAGGTCACCCCATAAGTTCTGTCCGAATTTTAACTTTTTGTTAAAATGAACGAAAAATAAAGAGTATTTTATAATGTCTAATGGAGCCGAACATTATTTTCATGTTTAGATGCATTTGAACTGATCAAATTTTATTTCAGAGAACAATGAAATTAAATTTTGTTTGATTAAAACCCTGCTAACATGAAAGTACCCAAGAATCATTTGAGGCACATAATGCTTTATGAATTCAAGAAAGGAAACTCTGCAGCCGAAGCGGCTAGAAACATTGACTCAGATTATGGCGAGGAATGTGTGAATAAAAGAAGTTGCAGAAGATGGTTTGCAAAATTCAGAGGTGGAGATGACGATGAAGATCGAACCGGACGTTCAGTTGAGTTTGATGAAAAGCTTCTTGAAGCAGCCATTGAAGAAAATCCTGCTTTATCTGTTGAGGAATTGGCAGTGGTTCTCAGTTCAAACCATACAACTGTTCATCGTCATTTTCAACAACTTGGAAAAGTTCCTAAACTTGGAAAATGAGTGCCTCATGAATTGTTTGAAAACAACCTCAAATCCCGAGTTGACATCTGCTCTTCTCTCCATTCTCGCCAATTTGTTTCACCTTTTTGGGATAGATTTGTGACTGACGACGACAAATTGATCTTTTATCGAAATGTTAAGCGTCGTAGACAGTGGCTTGATAAAGAGGAAAGACCCCAGTCACAGCCGAGAAAGGAACTTCATGGTCAAAAGTTTCTTCTTTCAATCTGGTGGGATTGCCAAGGAATAATCCTCTTTGAATTCTTACCACCTACTGCAACAATTAATGCGCAAATATACTGTCAGCAATTAGAGCGTTTGAACCAAGCTTTGAGGAAAAAAGACCTCCTGTAGTGAATCGAATACGGGTGACGTTTCATCAGGACAATGCGAGACCACACACAGCAAGAATCAGGTCCCAAAAATCGAAGAACTTGGTTGGGAGAAAATTCCTCATCCACCTTATTCTCCCGACCTTGCTCCTTCAGACTACTATTTGTTTCGTAACTTACAGAATCATTTGGAAGAAACAGCTTTTCTAACACAGGAAGAGGTTAAAACTGATATTTGTGAGATCTTCGAATCAAAGCCAAACGAATTTTACAGTAACAGAATTAGTAAGCTTTTTAATAGATGGAAGGAAATCATAGATAATCAGGGAATTACATTGTTGATTGAATCTGTAATTAAATGTAACATTTAGTCAATTTTTTTCTTTATTCAAAATTCGGACAGAACTTATGGGATGACCTGATATATAAATTTACTCTCTATTCATCAAATTTCCAGGAGCACAACGACTTCTGCGACAAAACAGATATGTAATTTTTTAATTATATTTTATATTTCCTTGTTGGCATTAAGAAATACGTTTTCTTAATATTCTGTAAGCAGGTCCCCACCCCGTTTACGAATAATTAATGATTTCACTATATATAATAAAATTGAAATCTTGTAAGACACGTGTCTTATACCCCATAAGACAAGGATATGCCTTGTCATCAAAATAATTCAAACAAGAAAGTGAGACTATGCTGAAAGATGTAGACATCCTACCAGGATTCATTATTGATAGCCACAATTTTATATACTGACGATATGCAGATGACAGATTTTTCTTTTTTTATCAAGAGCATGCGATGGACAAATTGTTGTCTAAATTACAGATAAATGAAAATAACACTGACATCTTATTCTTTAACACTTCTATTTACCAAAATTACACAAAAACTTTAAAATAACTTTATTCAATACAATCACCATTGGCTTCAAGCACGGTCTCCAGACGACTTCGGAATTTTCTGAATCTCTTTCTTTAAGTTGAGGAATACCGCCAAAACCGTTGCCTTCGGTTCACCTTTGGTGTTACACGGACTCCTGTTGGTCTCAAGCTGAAATTGTTCTGTAATCATCATAATAAAGGTGTTGCAGTCTGGGGTGATAGATGTCCAGATGTAAGGTTTGGTATTGTTGTAGAAATTGTATGTTAGCCATGACTCAGTTCTCTTGCTTGTGTGGCATGTTACAGAGTCCTGTTGAAAGATATAGGGTATTACAGCAGACACAAATTTGGCCCAAGGCTGCACTGCCTCATCAGGAATTTGATGTAGGCCTCCGCATTGAGTCTTCTTAATCACTATTACACTCATCAGAATGCTCTGCCCTGTCTTCAGATTGATAACCATACACGCTGAAATGTTCGAACTGGAGTTTCCTGTGCGAAGCAGAATTGTATAGAGTTTCCAATTTTCTCTCAGAGTTAATTGCATCATGCTGCTCATTTTCCCACAGACGCTGCACAACAGACCCCACTGTACTTGAACTGCAGTTGAAAAAATAAAAATAAACGAACATCGCGTATGCATGAAATTAAAAAAAATAAAATGGCGACAATTTATCCGTCGCACCCTGTATATCTTCACAGAGGTGATAGATGCTGTTGATCTGCACTTTGTAAATTTGACTCAACATTCATTTTTATGATGCATTTCTTTTAAGTTACAATGATAAACTATTCTTTTTATATATCCTCTCAGCAACATTATCAAGATCTATCGTCTGGAACTGTTTCATATATTTCGTTAGATTTTGACCAATTGATTTTTTTTTCGTTTCACTATACGTTGTGCTTTTATCGGTTCTATCAGCGATACGTGCAGTTATTGCACCATCTTTGTTGTATAGCACCATTTGCACCGGCTTTGAAGTAGATTCGTCTTCTTCTTTATATATGAAAGCAAATGTCATTCTCACACGGCGAAGTGTGTGTTTCTTTTGTGTTATAAAATATTCAGTATTATTAAATACACTCATACCTAAAATCAGAGAGACACAGTTGAAATCTTTGGAATTCATTATGAGGAAAGACGGCGTAGATTAGAAAATATATTACTCACACCATGGACTGAGAGAAGGAGAGTCAGGTTACTGCAGAATGTAACGTAGCTAAAAAGACGGACATGAATTACCGAACGTGTTTGTGTGAATGGATAGCAGAACAATGAAACAAAATATGGTAAAAGTTCAGAAATTGCTTAGTGCTAAAAATATTGACGTTTTGAAAGGTCATGTTCGCCCATGTCCTGAAATGTCACGGCGCATAAATGATGATGACGACGATATGACTTAATAATTTTATTCCCAGCATTATTAATTGAGATGCTAGAATAAACGGATTTCGCAGACTAACGAGTATTTAATTATTTTATACACGGTTAGTTTAATAATATCCTACAATTTACTGAACCTCATTTCGCACATTGCATATATATTAATGCGCGTCTCTGTTCAGATCGAATGTGATCAGGACTCTCCTCAGATTAGACTTTTATATTATGAGCCCACTGCCTTATTTGGAATTTCGCTGGAGTGATTTCTCGTTCACTTTTCCAATATTTCGAATTAATGTTTCCTTCTTTATATTGTACTAGCAGCCTTCCCCCGCTAGGTGTCGCTTCACAATGTAAGACATATTCATTAATTGAAAATTGTAAACAAAAATTTTAAATTAATATTTCTTTCATGAATTGGCTTTTTAGAGTAAAGGAAAGTTTAACAAATAAATGACAACATATGCCAAGTAAAATGCAAATTTCAAACAATTTTATACACTATATAAGACGATATTCCTAAACACATATATTTTTGATATGAAAAAGAATCCTCGATTAAGAGAACAGTAATAAAGGACAGTTAATTAATGAAATAAACATTTTTTTAAATCAATATACAAATTATTAGGTTGGTGCAAAAATAATGTAGTTTTCTCACATATGTCAGAACGTCAAAAAACATTATTTTTGCACCAACCTAATAGTTAAATCTGAAGAGTCATAATGCCTAATAGGAGATAATATCTAAGACAGATACTGAGTTTCTAGTGTGTAAATTACTATTAAGTAATTTTAGCATTATTTATAATCTCTCAGTTGCGTCTCTGTCCTTGGACAGAGTGCGCTCAGGAGCTTCTCTGTCAAAGGGAAGAAGGGTAACTGAGAAAATTATACTGAGAGGTGCCCAGCCCTGGGGAACAGCTGCCCATTGCACAAGAGGCAGGGATCGATGCTCGCACCGAGGCCAGCGCAACCGAGAGTTGCGGGCAATTTTTCCCCCACCCGAGTGCACGCGCCCCACTTTAAAAAGACCTTGTGTCACATCTCATTCTCGTGGGGGAATGAGTAAACATTGTGTAAATTACTATAAGTAATTTGCGCATTATTTATCATCTCTCAGTTGCGTCTCTGTCCTTGGACAGCGTGCGCTCAGGAGCTTCTCTGTCAACGGGCAACTGATAAAATAATACTGAGAGGTGCCCAGCCCTGGGGATCAGCTGCCCGAGGCCGCGCCCTCCCATTGCAGAAGAGGGAAAGATCGCTGCTCGCACCGAGGCAAGCGCAACCAACGGTTGCGGGGGTTGTGGGCAATTTTTGTCCCCGCCCGGGTTCATGCGCTAGGGGTCGAACTTATAATAAGACCTTGTGTCACATCTCATTCTCGTTCGGGAATGTGTAAACACCGTGTGTAAATTACTATGTAGTAGATATGTGTTTTTTAATCTCAGAATTCTTGGGGGAATTGAACTCCAATTTCGCACTTATTCACATACATTCTATAATATAAGTTTTGCTTAATTGACTATTATATTTCTCTACCTCTTCAAATGTTGAATGTATAAATAATTCTAATTTTTATTTTCACATCTTTACACTATATTAATTTTTTCAGATAAATTGTCCCCTGTTCTGTCACCCATGAAATAACAATATTTGTTTGTAAGGAAAATAACGATTTACGTACATCAAATCATCTTTAAATTAAGTTTCAGCAGAAGAATTATCGTTGAACATTTAAAAGGTAAGATTAAACATTAATTAAATACTTAAATGAGCAGCGATTGATTTTAAATTCTTCTGTAGTTTATTGATGCCTATCGCATATAATCCACCCTACATATTGTGATTATGGCCAAACCAAGAATACTCCACACGAACTAGCTTAAAATTGTAGCTAGCTGCAATATTGGATACAAAAGAAAAAAAGATTTACTCCCCTAGAACCATGAAGAAATGATAATGGCTAGTATAATATATTAATATATATTTTGAAGCTCGCATAATCTGGCAACCCTGAATCAGAACTCAACGAAAATCCTTCCCTCCGCATTATTTTTC
This sequence comes from Acanthosepion esculentum, assembly GCA_964036315.1. NCBI lineage: Eukaryota > Metazoa > Mollusca > Cephalopoda > Sepiida > Sepiidae > Acanthosepion > Acanthosepion esculentum. Next base: position 134,372,269 of record OZ038475.1, on the reverse strand, counting down.
TAGAGCTTTTGAATGGGCTATAAATTACTGAAATCTGACCAGTAGAAGCGGAGGAATTGCTTGGTCACGCACACATGCACTGTGCCTTATATATTGCATGTCATCCATACCATCTAATACCGGAATCACTCTTGCTGCTGTGTGGATTGATAAAAAATAGATGCATGTTTTCCTTAAGGGCATATCTATGAAATAAAGGTATTAGGCAGTGCGTTCAACTCGGATCACAGATTTTAATTTCGACACAGTTACCCTTTAAAATACCCACGGAAGTAGTCAGAGTTAAGCCTACTATTTCAATACAGACAAATAGTTTTATTCAGTGATTCCATATATTTTCGATTATTTTTAAATATTTGAAGGTGCATTGAAAATATTTCTTGCATTATTAATATTATTAATATTATTACTGATACTACTACTAAAGCATAACTTTTAAGGTATTATTAGCAGTAATTTTATTTCTCGATATTCTGTTGCCTCGCCCGCAGAAATTAATAAAAAACCGTTAATGGCATGTTTCTATTTTTTATGCTAAAAAACATGTTTCCTTTAATTTGCTGCAATTATTTCCTTTATGTCCGTTATAATTACTCCTGTTATAATGATTTTGGTTTCCCTGTCAGTCATTTTGTGAGACCTCAATTACAAACAATGGCTTCTTCTATAAATATTACGCGGGAATTCGTCAGTTGTTGCTCGCTTTCTTTCAGGGAATATTAATTAAATGGAGGGAACATATAATTGGAAATTTGAACAAGGAAAGAACAATAAAATAAGATCTATTAGAAATTTCAAACTATCTTAACTAATGGGAAAAGAAATGCTAAAATAAATGAACTAATATGTTACAAAATTTGCATGTCATGCAAAAGCGGAAAGTTTGTATGCAGAAAAAAAAGAAAAGAAAAGAAAGAATGCTCTGATACGAGCTTCATTTTGAGTACCAATCGAAAAGTGTAGTGTGTGTGTGTGTGTGTGTGTGTGTGTGTGTGTGTGTGTGTGTCCATACTCAGTTTAAATGATTCCATATTCCAACAGGATAATGCGAAATTGTGCTGTTATTTTTTTATCATACATAAACAGTTGTAGCGTTGCTTCTAAGATTTCACTAATCTCCCCTATTCTGCAGATATTTCACCTTCAGAATATGTTTTAATACTGCCGGCACTCAATATTTGTAATGAAGAAAATGTCTCGGGAAGATATATTTATAAGTTTACCATTCGTCCTTGCTTTGAATATTGCTGTCAAATCGGGCCTGGTTAGCAATATCTAATGAATTCATAAACACATGTTAATCAGAAATCGTTTTTATTCAAACGATACTAGAGCGTAGGTTCGTATTTGAAACAGCCCACCACGATTTTTATTTTACACACGTGTATATTCCGTTCATCGGCCTGAGCTTTCATATCCAACCAGTTTTCAATCCATATTTCAGTTCATCCTTGATTGTCTGCCATGAACAATTTATGAGAATTGTAGGATCTATGAATTTGAACACACGACGCAAAACTCAATTTCTGTACTGATAACCACTAAGATATGAACATATTATATATATATATATATATATATATATATATATATATATATATATATATATATATATATATATATATATATATATATATATATATATAAATATATATATATATATACATATATATATATAATATACGCTTATATAATATATACGCATATTTAGTTGGATTGATGTAGGTCTGTGACCATGGTTTTCACGCTATTTGCGATCGTTTGTCTGACGATCTCAAATAGCGTGAAACCCAGAGTCACAATCTCACATCAACTATATATATATATATATATATATATATATATATATATATATATATATATATATATGTATGTATGTATGTATGTATGTACCTGTAACATCCCTATGCATCTCCGATAGTCATTTCCACCTTTAAATAAGGGGAATATTCATTGTTGTCATGTACGCCTCTCTTCGCATCTCACAAAAGACATTCATATCGTGTTCGCTTACTGAAGGTAAGGCTGGTCTTTTCTTTATAATGACAAAAATCCACTGCTGTACAAAACAGTTAACTTTAATGAATTTTAACTCACATAGTTTTTGTGAAAAATCACTCTATTTCAATATATATATTACATTCTGAACCAAAGAAGCCTAACTAAAGAAGGCGAAAGAATATGTCTATAAAACTGTTTTCCATTTTGTCTGTTACATTTTTATGCGTATATGATTCGTCCATGCTCTGAACATTAATGCCACATATAGTTTAGTGCTCCTCCTATATATTTAGAGATTTTGATAAAATCCAAAGAAGTATCTGCAATGTCTTTAATCCTGGCATGATATTTCGGCTTCAATTACTTACCTACTTTCCGAAATGTAAATTCCCACTGACTTTGCTATAAATATTTGAATGATAATTGTTCAGCTGAACTTTCCTTTATGTTTTATAGACTTTTTTTTGGATTTAAGCGCAATACTAGATTGACGGTCAGCTTTCATCGTATTACACTTAAAATGGTTAGATGAAATGGTAACTTATATGTTAACGTGTTTTTTTTCTTGTTGTTGGAAATCGCTTCTGGCTTTATGCTTTCTAGTCAACTTTGATCTTCAGAAATATAAATGCAATGTCACTCGTTATCTTCGGCCTTAATTTATGTACTTTTATTGTTGTTGCTCCTTAATAATGTCTTTCTTTTTCTTATATTCTTTAGCGGACATTAACCTACACCATCTTGCTGATTTTGTTGCCTCGCTTGTGGTGAAATGAATAATTACATACATATATTTATATATATATATATATATATATATATATATATATATATATATATATATACAGACTCAGACACACAAATACATATATGTATGCGTTTGTGTGTGTTTATGTATTGTTATTTTGTCATCGAGTATAGTTTATTTTAAACAAAATGTTCTGAATAGTAATTATTTATAATTAAAGGAATTATACAAGCGTATACAATTTCATATCTGAAGTAGTTATATTTTCTGAAAAGCTATATTCTACCTATCTACATATACAAAATTACACGAGCACACGAATGTTATGTGGTTTACTATGTGTTGGAAGCATCTTTTCAGTAATTATTTTTATTAAATATATTCTGCAACGGTAAAGTCTTGATTCCATTATTTACGAAAATTTAACAATATTGAAACGATAAGTTAATATTTCTTAAACAATGTTGCTAATTTCTGAAATATTGAGAAGAATGCCACCATATATGGTAACGGCAATGGTAATATTAGCTGTTTTCATATCAGGAAATATTCGACATTTATTTCCAAGCAGCATGTATTACTCACAGTTTAAATTTATAAAATATTTCTCGTAAAACAATTTTTCCGGAAAATATGTTTCTCGAGTTTAGTAACTGTTATCACTCTTTCCCGAGTTTATGGTGGATTCCATTCTATCATTGTATTTGAATTAATCTCAAGTTCTTATTCATGTCCTTATTTTCTCTTCGTGTTATATGTTATATACATTTAGGCCGTTTCTTATTTGGATAGGCCTTAACTAATATGGTTTCTACTATTTTTACAGTTGTTCATTTATGATTACCAAATGAACATAAATAAACGAACAAATTATTTCAAATTGTTGAAATCGTACTCAGGTTCTGTAAAACCTTAAAAATATCCTAAATCAGAAAAATAAGAATATCAGGGAACCTGTCCTTCTTGCCAAAGACTTGTCCTGTCAGTTTCAGCTTATCCAAGCTTTCTTTCCTCTATTCTGTCTCTTAAGGCCTTGTAAAGCGTTTCGATGTCATCTGTCGCTTTTCGAATGCACCTTGGATTTTTCCCACATATTTTACCCTGGTCTTCACCTGATACAAAGCCCGAGAGTCACTCAAGTTAGAGGGATACTGAATAATGTTGTATGTGCATAAGAAGAGGAAGAAAAATGTGTAGTGCATAGGTTAATATAAGGAAGATAACGGTTCTCTCTAGAGTTGAAGAGACTTTAATATCGTATTGATCGGGAAAATATCCGTTTTGAAAAGTATTCATAAAGTATCAGTTCCAAGGAAGAATCTATCCAAGTTGAATTTCCTATTTACTAGTAGAATAATGGAAGAAGCTATTAAAGTTGAACTTAATTCTTATTAATGGAATATAAATGTCATATTTTGACACTATTTCCTATAATTTTACCATTTTATCCTTTAAATATTGGTACTCGTATTACCTACAAGAAAACGTTAACTCTATTAGTGCAGAATTCTACAAAATGTATAAAGGTATTTACTTTTATCAGGTTCCTGGCGTTTAAAAGCATTTGCAAATTATGTAGCTGCTGCAAGTTTAGGGGTTGAACATTCTGTTGAGTGAAACTTTAATTTGTACTTTCGTAACATTTCCGAAAACAGTCACGTTAAACCCAGAGGTTTTGCAGGTCTGATTCACCTACAGAATCATAGCACTGAAATCGTAGTATTTTTCGACAGTGAACAGTGGAGGCCAATCTTGAGCGATGTTAATTGTTGTAACCTAGAAAGGGTTAATGAATGAGGAACAACGAAAAAGGAGGCTGGAAATCAAATGGTAATCTTTATAACATCAACACAATACTCGCCAGCGGCGTGAAGAAGGTAAACCACTGCTAGTGGATAAATAATTAGCATATTACCACAGCTTAGTGTCCACCGTATTTATGATGATTGGGACATACATATTAGTGTACATAGGTACGGTACATAATATTAATATATGTGATACGTAAGTAAATATTATAAAATCAGACATAGTGCTTCCCAGTGACGTTTCAAAATCACAATACTTCTGACGGCTTGCAGTCATACTTTGTATTATCCCTTGTTAACTTCGCAAATGGATTTTAATGTCTATCTTCCTTAGGAGTAGTTATGACTTTTCGGAGAAGGATATTCCTTTATTGATACAATAATTAATTATTGATGCACCCGTGGGAAAGGGGCTTGGTTGGTTACTGGCCTTGGTTAGTTTACATATTGTTAATGATGGCTCGCCGTTACGCAGTCTCTAATGCATTACATATCAAATCTATCTCCAATTAGACGATCTTTCGTTGGGTGGAGCTCATTTGATTGTAATATCGATGACGTTTAGGCTTTCAATAATTCGCATGTAGATAGTTATTTTCCCGGTACTGGACATTAGACACATTTATTCAACGCAGTTGAAGACGAACACCTCGAAATGTGTCGTTTCGGAAAACACGAGACGTAGGATATTATCATGACAATATGGCATTCATCAAGATCTAACTAACCATTTATATGCCATAACTGAATTATTTGACATTTACATGTGCATTTTTTACGCTATAGATTTTATATTCCTGCATAAGAACTGGTTATGTTACGACTCTCCATTATCAATCAATCCATGTGGTATTAAAATAGAGTCGAGCATTCAAAAGTGTTTATTCTTTAGATTTATAGATTAATCCCATACTTGTTATATTTAATCCAGATCGGTCGAATGCGACAACCCGGACATTTTCTCGGCTGTTAACACATTTGGTTAGACAAAAAAGAAAGATTTTTTTTTTATTTGTAGGTTCTATTCTTCTTCTATGCGCAGTGTCAATTCTTTGGCGGTCATAGTTCTTCACAATTCCCTCTCCTTTATAAATATTATATTTTTTTAAAATCCGAACGTGGAACGTAAGTGGTTACAGTGTGTGGAGGAATTAAGAACAGAAACTTTGGTAATGAGGAGAAAGCGAAAGAGCAAGCAAGAAAAGAGTAGATAGCGATGGACACTGCATTTATCCTTTTGCAGATTAAATTTGTCTGGAAAGCATGGGACCGGAAGGGAGTCCCACAGAAGGGTGTTCAGAGAAAAGAAACTGTCATCGCAGAAAACACGGTTACATCCACCTACCCAACTATAAATTGATAAGATCACGCCGCGAATCTTGTATTGTACTTAAAATCAAATTGTAGATACCATTGCAAAGAGCTCATGCTAACAAATACCTTGAAAGTATTTATAAAAAAGACACAGACAGGCAACCTTCAGCGATGAGCAAGTGACTGAAGCCGAGCCGCCAGATGAGGGCCAATAGTATTGCTGCTTCTTTTCTGGGTCTTATGAAGGAGTTTCCAGGTAAACAGCAGGGCACCGTGCAATATATCGTAGCTATATCCTAAGCATGGAAAAAAATGATAGACTTACAAATATGATAGATAGTTTCGCGAGTGATTGTCCGACACAGTGAACCGACTTTCTCAGCAGCAGACCTAGCATTGGATTCAGTATAGTTATCCCACTTCATGTCAGCCGAGAATGTTATCCCGAGAAGCCGAAACTAGTCATTTTTCTGGAGGATAGCATCCACCATGCTGATGGAAAATGATCAATGGAGAAAAGTTTAGTTTTGGTAGCGCTAAAATTGACAAGTTATATTTTTACTTTAGGTAATTTATATAGATAGGAGAGTATGATAAGGCTTAACTCTAGACATGAATAGGTTAAGATTGAAGTAATCTGGGAAATATCCACTTGGGAGTCTGTCTCACCGAGCAGTCGTTCGTTGGAAGAATCTGTTTGAGTGAAACTTACTTCTCGCTGATGGAATGAAGAGGGAATGTGGGTGGATTGCTACTATGTAAATATCATGCTGGGTCCTAGTCGAGATGGTTAAGCCTGGTAGAAGCAGAGATATAGTTCGTTCTAGCAGTTTTCATGACAGTAACGACAGAGCAATGAGAGTAATGTTGGTGTTTGTAATCGGAATATATCTAGATTATAACGATGGTAAATTCAAAATATTCTTTAATCATTGAAGAGTTTTGATATTCCATTTATTTTACTCATTTTCCATCTGTTATTTTCGTTTAACACATTTCTAAAAAGAATGGAAGGCATACGTGACAATCGTGAATTCATATTAATTTATTAATAATCTTTTTTTCAATGAGACTATATAATTGGTTTTATCTCAAATATCATGATATGTTTGAAATAATTTTGGATATTGAATATAATTTAAAATATTTTCAGTGAATAATATAAAATAAAATCCTTTTAGCTTAATTAAATTCGCGACAGGAACCTCAAATTACAATCTATTCTCTCACCTCATATAATCTTTTACAATTATCTACTAAAAATATCTAAGCATATACGATAAAACTAGCTGCAACTACTGCATTAATTACGTAAAGTAATTCGTTTTAAGCGGAGCGAATATGTCATCTTTTGGTCATATGGGTTATACTTTATCTGTTATTTTTGAGTGGTATGATTATATACATTTGTATGAGTGTACTTAGGTATATGCTTCAGTGGATGTGTCCGTGTCTTTGTATTCGATGCGCATATATGAACTTATATAATTAACATTACGAATAGATATATAATTGCCATTAATTAAGCGAATAATTGGCATCGTCGCGCAAAGTGAGATGAGCAAGCCGTGTTCAAATTGGGACCTAGTCAGTTGCATTAACATTGCGTAATTGTTTCTCCCCGTCCTTTCCTATGAATAAAATAGCTGGTTATTCTAAACCGTTTTGCTTTGGTAAGCAGCCAGTCTAGATGAATTACTACTGTGAATTCTAAATACCACCGACGTAACGACGCTTCCCTCTGTCTCTATTTTTACAAATATTTCTCTGGTAATTGTTCTCATGATCAATTCTCCTTAGAGACGCGGCTGCATGAATTTGAGCTCGCTACTATATTGGCAACTGTGTCTCACAGATTAACTGCTGAACTAACCAGATTCAAGCATCAGCATTATTCTAATACTTATTTTTCTCGAAATACTAGCCCGTAGAACACATTTCTAATTTAATGCTTCCCTGTTGCCTACAATCATTAAAAAAAACTAAACGCAACGTTAATCGCTATCTTCTGTCATCATCAACCCTGTTTATTTATTTTTTTAAATATTACAGACTCAAATATTTCAACTCAGAGACACACGCTTACATAAAGTTAATATAAATAGTTAGGAAAAATAAACATTATCATATATTCTCTAATTTAAGCCTAACACTTCAACTCTTAGTTTTATGTATATATTTGATATTGCACTTTGTGAAATGTTTATATGTAAAAGGAAATTGTGATAACTGACAATAGAAAAACGGATCAGGAGTTTTATTCAATGATTTCTTGGTTGATATAGATGTTACTTCACCCGCTAGCTACCGCTTTGCAAATTAAGTTATATTCACTACTGGAAATCTTTGAAACAAAACTTTGAAATTAAAGTTTCATTCATACAACATATTGTTATAGTTAATGAAACTTTTACAAATAGATGCCAACCTGTTGAATGCCAAGTAAAATGAAAATTTCAAACACTTTTCTGAACTATATAAAACAATATTCCTAAACAGAAATATTTTTGATATACAAATTTAAACAATCCTTGAATAAAGGTAAAACAATGAAGGGCAGTTAATAAATGAAATAAACTTTTTAAAAATCAATATGTAAATTACTTAAACATGAAGACTGATATTGCCTAAATGTAGATAATTTATAATACAGATATTGCGCGTTTAGAATGAAAATTACTATAAAGTAGAGCAGGAGATTATTTTTAAATCTCAGAATTCGCGGGGAATTGAGCTCTAATTTCGCAATTATTCATATAGATTCCATAATATAGGTTTTAATTAATTAGCTATTATGTTTCTATAACATTTCAAATGTTGAATGTATAACTAATTCTAATTCCTGTTCTCCTATCTTTACACTATATCAATTTTATCTTAAAAATTGTCCGTTTTTCTGTCACCCATGAAATAAAAATTATTGTTCGTGAGATAAGGCTCAACGTACATCAAATCGTCTTTAAATTAAGTGGCAGTAGAATAATTATTGTTTAACTTTAAAAGTTAAGTTTAAACATTAATTCAATATTTAAATGCTGCAAGCAATTTTGAGTTCTTCTGCTTAGTTTTAACCTAGCTGCAATTTTGGATACAAAAGGAAAATAAGAGTTACACCTTTGAACTATGAAAGCAACAATAATGGCTAATCTATTATAATAATATATATTATTAAAGTCGCATATTCGAGCAACCCTGAATCTGGGCCCAACAAAAATCGTTCTCTACGCCTGACTTTTCTACGGCTTTTGAAGGAGCTATGACTCTTTGAAATCGGACCTGTGGGGGCGGAGGTGTTGCTTGGACAATTACATGCACAAACACACGCATATGCCCTGTACTTTTCTATAAGATTACAGTCAGAGCTTTTCGGCCACGTACCCTCTGCCCTTTATCAGGAGTCTATAGATTTTTGGTTGAAGTTTTATGTTGATTATTGTGTTATTTTATCACTGTGATAGCAATTACTGTTCGTTCCAACTGAATCAGTGATTTACTACCGATTCCAGAGTCTGTCTCACTCTCTCCTACAGTATATATACATACATACATATATATATATATATATATATATATATATATATATATATATATATATATATATATATATATATATATATATATATATATATATACACACACACACATATATACATATATATATATATATATATATGTGTATGTGTGTGTGTATATATATATATATATATATATATATATATATATATATATATATATATATATATATATATATATATATAAATCAAGGTGAGACAAAAGTTTCTAATTAATGGGACAAAATGTTTGAATTAATCTTAGAAATGAAATAGTACAACACAGTTTTTTCTTCAAAATATTAAAATGGAACATGTATAATATGGTTATAGTGACGAAGAAGAAGAATAAGAATAAGAAGAATAAGAATAAGAATAAGAAGAATAAGAATAAGAATAAGAAGAATAAGAAGAAGAAGAAGAATAAGAATAATAATAATAAGAAGAAGAATAAGAATAAGAAGAATAAGAAGAAGAATAAGAATAAGAAGAAGAAGAAGAAGAAGAAGAAGAAGAAGAAGAAGAAGAAGAAGAAGAAGAAGAAGAAGAAGAACCGGTAAGATAATTTATAAAAATATGAAATGACACATTATATATGATGCTAAATGAAAGACATAGTAGCCGATGAAAGATTATTTGCGCATAGAAAGTACAATGCATAGAAATGCTGCTGATCATGAACGCAAATAGAATATATAAAATGATTTTAAAAATTCACAAGAATCAACACATGCTCATCGACAAATGCCATAGAATTTAATATCGCAAATTTAAGAAAAGTACTTAAAAAATGAAACAAATATATCTGTAAACACTTTCATCCTAGAAAGGATATATCGTCTGGTTCACACATCTCTCCGTCCTTTCGAATAGGAGTATAGGTTTATCCTTTGTTTCCTGTTAAACATTTGGTTTTCTGGTTTCTTTTAAAGTAAACTTCAACTCTTTATTTCTAACGTCACCGCATAAAATTTTTCTTCAATGGAAGTAGATAGGTTTCCTATCGTCTGGTTTATATTCCCCCCCAGTTCTTTGAACAGGATTAGAGGTTGAACATTTGTATTCTATTTAGAAGAATAGAGGTTTATCCCTTGTTTACTGTTTAGGATTGGATTTCCTGTTGCTTCTAATGACTACTTCAACACTATACTTCTAATATCACCGCATAAAACACTGACACTTTATTTAGTATTTATTTACATATTATTTATTTAATAATGTTAGACAGTCTTGCCTTTTGTCCAGTTGACACTGCTCTCTGATCTGATGGACTGAATTAAATGGTTTTCCTGTTTAAGTTTGAGTTTTCGGTTCCGTCTAATGCATTTATTTATTGCCCTTCCGGATGCACCTTGCATCTTGGTGCCATAATCACCTTGCTTGGGGTGATGCGTTTTACTCTGTAACCCTCTAATTCGAGTATCTCTTTAACTTTGTACATGGTGAAAATCATTCTAAGAACCTTATTTTAATACTGGAGATTAACAGTGACATTTAAATTTGAGATAAGTTTGATAATGCCTAAGTTACACAAAACTGAACATTAGGACCAGATTTGATTGTCAGAAAGCTAGTGTCAGGATTAGATTATGTGAGGATTAGATTATGATAAGGCTACTGAAATAAAAAAACGAAATATAGATCATTTGTCACTATTTACAGAGCGATATATATGAGACCCATGGGACAGTCAGCTTAATCAATCACATAACTAAGCTTATAATTAAAGTTGAATTAAAAGAAGAATAGGACAAGAAAATATGTTACCTTTTCCAAGAAACTTGAACAAGAGGTGCTATATACATCATCAGAATAATATTGGATTGCTACAAATATTAAATACCTTAATTTACGCTAGAATATTTGATTACGTAAGTCCAGAAAACCTATTTAAAATTCTAGGCAAGCTATATTTATATTAAACATACATTAGGTTAATCTGATATATTTATCAGAATAATCTACAAAAAATGGAACTGGTGGCAATAAAAATATGATTTCTCACCGATATTATTAATATTATTATTGTCGATGATAGTAAATGGTGGTATACCTCATATTTCCTTTAGGATATTCTCACTATATATAAGGAAATAAGAGGTATACCACCATTTACTATCATCGGCAATAATCATAACCCCATATGAAACATGGATGACACGCTGCACGTGACGGCGCACGAATACAAAATCTAATACAGAAGGTAAGCAAATAAAATCCAGAATAAAGTATAAACCACTAACTAAAAGGCCAAAACTGTCAAATATGTTAAATTCCAATTTGAAACGTCGGAATCAAAGAAATATTAAAATATAAGTGTAATAACGGGCACAGAGATTATAATACAGACATACGAAGGTACACTGTAATGACGAGAAATTATTAAAACATTTCGAAGAAAAATGGTTTTGAAAGACCAATAATCACAAGATCTATTGAGGATTTGATTTGTAGAGTCAGACACGAAGAAAATCTGTGTGGATGATAGAATAAAAAAATGGGAAAGTAAAGATTCAACATTTGTTTAAGTCTACGAGAGAACAAAGGTTGAGCAGAGCGATTATCGCACATGTTCAGTAAGATAGAGCAGATATATATATATATATATTTTAAGCTTTTCAACACAAACAAGGCTGGAAGCCACTAGCACGCAAGGGGTTACAGAAGATTTGGAGCGAAAGCAGAAAGGATGTGGATATGGATAGTGGATAGATCAAGGCAACTGGAGATGTCGTTTGACGTTACATTTGAATAGTTGGAGATTGTAGTTGTCAGAGAAACAGGAATAAGGAAGGGAGTTCCACAGGCGAGAGGTGCGAGATATTATGATGATGATAATTTATAATACGGACAATTTTAACATTCAACGAGTCCGTTTTGTGGGTGTTATAATAGAGCGCTCCTTAAAAAAACTGAATATTAAGTGACCAGATAAGTGTTGACATCATAAAATCAAACATAAAATCAATATAAAATAATTTGTTTTAAAATTTTATGTAAACAATAATTTGTCTATTTTTGATTTCCATGCGTTGATCAGTAATTATCTGGCCTGAAAAATCACTTTGCATTTTCTTCATTGTTATGTAAATTTATTATATTGGAAAAGAAATATTTCTATTGTAAAATAATTACGAATAGAATATAAAACCAGTAAATACATAACAATAGAAATGAACGTACAGCAGGTATATGTCTTCCCGTAAGAATTATTCAACCTTTATAGTGAAGCAGCGCTGACAGAATTAGAAATCCTTACATGTTTCATTGATAATGGTCAGAATTTTTAGAATATTATATATGCAGATGACACAGTTTTGTTAGCAGAGTCAGAGAGGAAAACTGCTGGAACTCTAACAGAATGTAATAACGGAAAGGAAGAAGAAATAAATAAACATCAATTGTAAGAAAACATGATGTATAGTTTCTAGTAAAGAAACAATCCAACGTTCAAATTGTAAATTAGAGATAACACAATCAGTCGCATAGAGAAATTGAAATATCTAAGAATTGTTTTATAAGAGGACGGAAAAATGCAAAACTGAAATTCAATGGCGCATTCTGATAGCGAACGATGTATTTCAACAGTTAATCAAAGTATTAAGTAACAGGAAAATTTCGTCAGAGAAAATGTATAAGAATTTGAGCAATGACGAAATTTAGAGGAGAAACAAAAGGGAACAAAAAGGACACTTATACTTAAAATCAGAAACTGACCGTTGGAAATTCTAGGGCGCATAAAGTTGGGTTTAGAAAATATAATGCTCACAATACACATTCAAAAGGGAAACAGAAAAAAACAGCGCATGACCTACAAAACTAACTTTAGTAAATGGTTCGCAAAACAGAGATTAAGAGACATAGTCATACTATTGTAAGAGTTACAAAAGAGAGTGTTGTGGATTCCGGGATGAATCCGATATCAATGAATAACAAACGTCAGGAATGGATAAAGAAAATAAATATATTAACGTAATAATAAAAACTGGTAATGCGGGTTAGTAGATCCAGGAATGCGGGTTAGTAGCAATAATATATATACAGTCTTGGTATTGAAGTATCCCGGTATGACTCCTTACTGAGTCTACGTGCTCGCTAACTGTGACGCTTGCCGCCGTCTCTGTGTGTGACTTACTCTACTAATACTAAACTCTACTACTCCTCTGTCGTTCCGTCTCGACTCCTTGACTGTTCGCTTATTCGCTGGTTGTAGTATATGTATAACTTGGGTGAGTCCATTTATGTGAAAAGAGGAGACCCCTTAACAGAGAGGAAATCGCCGAATCTCAGAAGTAGGAGAATAGGATGAATGATTGAATATTAATCTACATTCATAGTTTGTATATTCTCGGTGTTTAACAAATATATTTGATAAAACAACTATTATACAACTTCTCGCTTGTGTAACTCTCTTCCAACCTCTTAGTTTCCAGTCAAATTTGATAATCAAAATTTAGATACAGTGTCATTTGTTATTTTCTGTTTTTTATTGTGCTCTCTCCTTAATAATGTTTTCATTTTCTTATTTACTCAATAACAGCAAGGATCTTCATGGCTTTATAGAATTACTCGCAGGGAAATTATTAAAAATTATAGCAATTCAAAGTTATCTAAAAGTATTCCTCACTTATGAAGATACCCACTTGTTATAAATATCAGGAAAAAAGTATATAACAATAATAATAATGAAACGAAATATTTTCACAACGGGACAGAGAAAATGGTGCCGAGATAACAGAAAAATAAACAGTAAATAATCCTCGAAGGTACAGAAACTAGAATGAATCATCTGATTAGGGAAAAATTGTAAAAATCAGATTTCAGGAAACTAGAATTTACATCAAAATTAATTAACTCTTTGGAATAAACACAGCTTTGAAGAAAAAGAACGAATATTAAGGAATGTAAGAGCCGCAGGAAAAAGCAAATGAAAAATATAATGCAAACATTTCCAGCTCAAGTTGATTTATTGTTTCCTTCGTTAATATGACACGCTGACAATTTCGAGATGCATTCTCTAAAATTAATTAAAGGAAATGCGCAGCAGATTAACAGGAATGAGGCAGAGGTCATTTTAAATAACCTATGAAGAGAGTAACATGTGACGGTACCAATGATAATTTTCTTCAACTCAAGCATACTTTTCGAGCACAAATAATCCAAATAGCAACTGTTATAGAAATCACAATATTAAATGAACAAACAGCATAAATACGACGCTAAGTTTTGAGATAAGTAGGATCGTATTTGAGTGTATTGGAGTTAATGTTATTTCTCCGAGACACACACACACACACACGTATATATATATATATATATATATATATATATATATATATATATATATATATATATATATATATATATATATATATACAAACACAAACAAACACACACACACATATATATATATATATATGTGCGTGTGTGTGTTTGCGTGTGTGTGTGTGTGCGTGTGTGTGTGTGTGTGTATATACAGGCACACAAACACGTCTGGCAAGGGCACCAATATAAAAAAAATTAAAAGCCTTACAAGAAACACGATACGAGTGTATTTAAGTCTATTTAATATAATCTCTGACTTAAAAACACAGACGTGAACTGATGGTCTCTGATAACTTATACCTTCCATTCAACATCTGAAAAGAATCTAACAAATATCAATCACCTGATGGATCAGTTATACCGAGTTAAGTATATGAGATAAGGAATTAAAACATCGTATAGTCGGGCTCCCCTAATACCACAAATACATAAAAATAAAACAGAAAACTCGAATGGTGCTCTTAAATAGACTATTCAGATCGAGACTTTAATATGGATGTCATGCATGGCGCCAAACCCCTTCAGAAATAACTAAACAGTCCGTTGTATACAGCCGCACACTAAGATCTATGGTTAAAGGTAGATTTGTGCGAGGGAATCCCTAGAGTCTTGGAGGAAACCATACTACTTTGAACATTGTGGACCGGAACTACAGAATCTTTTTTCATATAGACAAAAACAATTTACTCACTACAAAGATGCAACTTCGTTTCGATGCATTTAGCTGCACCTCAACTGGTCAGAGTAAATAGGGTTATGAATACTTCTTTTTGCAAGCAATCCGTACGTGAAATGTCAATTCTTTTTTATATTTGTTTGAAAATGTAAGAGGGGACGCATAAAGATAAAAAGATAGGGAAAGCAAAAGGGTAACAGAGGGAAACAATAGTGCTTGTTGATAGCAGTTTGGCGAAGGATTGTTGAGGTGCTGAACCATAAGATGATATGTGTTGATACCATAGAGATTTAAATGAATTTGTCTTACTACTGATATAATTTTTTTTTATCTGTTGGATTTTCTCTAGAAGAAATATATTATGGATCCTTACCTATAACTACGGAATGAACTCTTCCTAACACTATGTATACTACGCCTCTCAAGAGAGAGAGAGAGGCGAATCGAGTCCAGCCGATAGTAGTTCACTCCAAACCAGACTGACAGTCATATTAAGATCTTCCACATCTTGTATTATTATTCCGTGTAATATATCTTCGTTATTTCTACACTTGTGTTCGTGTTGTTCTTCCTTGGTCCTAACCTTGGACCATAACAAAATAGTACTTAGGTAAACAACGAAAACTGTCAAAGATCTATTTTGTATTGCACAGTCGTTCGTATTTCTACTATCAAAGAATATTATATAGAGATGAAATAGTTATATATATTGTTTGATTACTTTTTACACGGAGTAACCTCATGACGAATACGATAATTAAAATAATAGTTCAGTCTGTGGCTTTATTCGAACGAATTATCGGGACGATTTAATGTCATATCGTTAAGGATTCTATCATAAACACTTCCGTGAAAATTGTCAGGTGCATAATGGAAATATTCCTCGATCAGTTACCAATATGTGAGAAGAGTTTCAACTGTTGTATAGAATACTTTACACTTACGAAAAAATATATATTTAGAAAGAGGTTAAGAAATTTTGGAATTACAAAGTTTGGAAGCGAATTTCATGAATCTACCGAACTTATTCGCGTATCATATTTAGCATGTTAACAAATTCTGGATAAATATCGCTTGTACAATACATATTGACATTTTAATAATTTTAGATACAAATTTAACCTATACTTCACATTAGTTAAATTTGGATCTGATATGTATTTATTAAAAATTAGAATTCATGTAATCTACATCGTTTTGTGTCACTAAATTAATACATTATGTAAAGCAAACACACCAACATGATCGTATAAAAACACAACAATCATTCGGTGAAAAGCAATTCAAATTTGTAGAAACAGATGTATAAACAAGTATACATACGGTTGGCGTTAGTTTAAAATGATTGTAATATCTATTTGAATATATATTTAAAAAATACATCAGGTGTATATTTAAAATTTTAAAATATTTCTCACACATGAGTTACTTTTGTTTTTGGATATTCCTTTCTTCCTGTCATACCTTCCGGTTATCGTGATGCAAATTACAGGAAAAATATTTTTAGTTCTCCTCTCTAATACGCGCACTTAATTTTAATCTTAAAAGTGCGTATTATGTACAGATATTTACTTAGTTACATATATATATATATATATATATATATATATATATATATATATATATATATATATATATATATGTGTGTGTGTGTGTGTGTGTTAAAAAGAAACAACCTCTCAAAATGTCATCTACAGTTATATAAATAATCATATAAAATTATAATACATTCTTACGAACAAACTAATCCTTTCAAATATAATAGATCAATTAAGTCCGAAACTTAATAAATTTCTAAAAATAATTGATATTTCTGATAAGTACTACACCCGATCCTGTTGCTGAAATCAATCGAAGTGTTTAAATATTATATATTTTTCTAAGGCTTTCTTAGTTAAACTGAAATGTTTTCAACACCCCGTTGTAGACGTGGATATTGGATCTGATTTATTCTGACATATTTGCTTTCTTTACCTCTGTCTAGATTCTAAGCAGGCTAATGGGACTCTCTATTCACCCTCCTTTGTAACTTGACATGAAGACCAACAGAAATTCGTCAAGAAAATTGTATTACGCGGAGAGAATCCGTTCTTTTTCATTTCTGGTCGATGTTTATACAACTGACAAATGGATAACTCTATCCAGAATCAGTGAATATGAAGGCGTGATGTTGGGGAATGGTAAAGCGTAGCGTCACTCTGAAAGACAGAACGTGATAGAAATCTATTTTTACGGCCTCTTTACTTTCACCTACTCAGTCATGTTTGCCGGAAACACGACGTCAGCTTTCTATAACAAACACGGCGATATTAATGGTACTGAGCTGAAGATTGTGAACGTGAAACATCATGCTGGCACTTGTCGGGCTTCCAGTATGAGAGAAGAAAAAAGCTGGCATCGTGTAAGAAGCCCTATACACGTGTCGTTAGACATGTTCAGCCTAGATCAGCGCCTGAGAAATGCACAGCCACCGATCTAAATTTTCCTAAAGTTGAGTTATCCGTGAATCGGGTAACATCCTAATCGTCATGAAGTGGGTATTGTAATCGGAAGACGGAGCTCTGTGTGCACATCGACTATGCAAATAACAGACGTCTGATTATTTGTTTCACAGCCTTTCGTTTCAAATAATTTGTTCAAATAAAGAAAGCGTGCATTATCAAATCAAATAAAAGTCTGCGATAAAGATAATCATACTAAGAAAGTAGTCATTATTTCTCATCGCTCCTATTCTTCACGAAAACAACGCCAATCCATTGTTGCCGAATCTGTCATCTGATATCTACTTCTCACTTGCTGATATTCAGCAAACTCTTAATTAAACAAATATGATTGTTGAGATTAACGCTATTGATTGAGTGATTAATGCATCACGCAATGCTTCACTTAACATTTGAAAAGAGGTTTATTACATTATAATATTCAGATAGACATTCTGAAGTTTGTTCTTGAGATCACCTCGAGATATCTTTTTAAAAGTGTACTTAATGTAAAAGGACAATATATTTACAGTTTTTCTCTTTTTCCTCTCTCGAATTAAGAAAATTGAGAACAACTTTTTTTTCCCTGAATTCTACTAATCGTTCTATTTTACAAATATCTTAGACGAAATCTATCATGATTAATAATTATGACTATTTTTTCACCGTGTATTTTCAGTTTAATCACTATAGATGTGTGTTATTACATTTTGCAATATTCATGATTCTCTCAGTCTAAGTCATAATATAATGATTAATAAATCATACTATATAAGTCTAGTGAACCTATAGTTTAGGTGGGGAAAGCTAATCATTAAACATCAAAAGTATTTAGCTTTTTAACAAAATTATCCGCACTAGTGTAATTCATGTGTTTACTGATGTGCGCGGAACGTAGTGGTTATCGATGTGGAAATACGAATTTTGAGTTGAATTCAAATTCCAGCAATGTTACTACATTGACTTTTGCACAAATATACTAGGTTAAATCCACCACTGATCATAACTAACTAGGCATTAATAAAGAAGCAGACAGGTCTTTCACAATTAGGTTAGCAATCCGGTTACAAGTAGAACAATTCTGAAACAAATGACAATTTTATATTGGGCTAACAATTCACTTATTTAAAAAAACATATGCTACGGAAATCATAGCAGAAAGTACGGGTGTGGAAAATTTATGGACCTCTACACTACTGGGGAGCTAGATTTTTGTAGCAATTGTCAACCAGT
This sequence comes from Acanthosepion esculentum, assembly GCA_964036315.1. Classification (NCBI taxonomy): domain Eukaryota; kingdom Metazoa; phylum Mollusca; class Cephalopoda; order Sepiida; family Sepiidae; genus Acanthosepion; species Acanthosepion esculentum. The sequence continues at coordinate 134,353,133 of OZ038475.1, read as the reverse complement.
TCGTAATATAATATTTACTATTTATTTATTTCCTTACCTGATATATCCCTTCTATAGAATCAAGTGGGGTGGGGGTTTCCCATAAAAGAGAGATTATAACTTCAAATGACGCCAATTCAATAAAGAGTCGACTCTAAATTTTGGCCATGAAGACGAGCTTTGAATTCGCACGTCTAAATGTAAGCTATCTACTATATTCTTCCCCCAAAAAATTACAAGCTTTTTTTCTCTTTACCACTATTTGTACTACCTTTGGGAATTTATTTTATGACCTCACACACACACACACACACACACACACACACACACACACACACACACACACACACACACACACACACACTTACCCCCCACATTTATATATATATATATATGTTTGTGTGTGTGTGTGTGTGTGTGTGTGTGTGTGTGTGTGTGTGTGTATGTATTTATGAGTACTTACTAAATTTACCATAAATAGTTGATTCCATGTATAGTTTTCAATAATTCGAGAAATATTTAGCAGCTTTCTTGTTCATAGTTATATATTTTTTCTAAAAATTGATGCAGTTCAAAATTATTCGTACATATTATGGAAATTATGAAATAATGTTGCTCTATGCCAATTGTAATGATATTTTTTCTTAATTTGACATTTAATACAAAACTCCCTTTGAAGATAAATTGTATGAATCTGATTCTATAACATTTTAAAATGTAATAAAGGAGAAAATATGTGAGTTCCACGGACCGCTATAACTCATTCGTTCTGTAATCATGACGAAGGCGGTTTAACTTTACAAAAATATCCGAATGAAGATAGTTGATGCGTACAATGTGATGGATATACAACAAATTACGATCGTTTTAATATTCCTAGATCGACAATTTGTTGCATTATCAAGAATTACAATGAGACACATTCTGCTGATAATAATTTAGGGATTAGCAGATAATGGATAATTTCTGGGAGAATGAAAAGGAAAATTGTTCGCGATGTCTCGAAGATTCGTCACTTAATGACAAAGAACATTGTCAATAAGGTGAAGACATCAGAATTGAATGTAACGATGAAGACAGTCACTAGATGCTTTCATTGAGCAGGACTTCGTGCTTTTTTGTCCACGGAAAGTATCGTTGCTTAAGGCTAAATACCTAAAATGCATATTAGCCTATGCCAAAAGACATCTAGAAATTATAATAATTATTGTATATATTATAAATTCTTCTTTCCCCAGTATATGCATTTAATGAATTTACTGTACAGCAGTCATTGGCAACTCTTTAAACGGAGATTCAAACAAGAGTCCGCATGTAATTTCTGTCTATGAAGGCAAGATTTGAATTCACCCATCTATCTGATTACTTATGCAACTAATTTATTTATCAGGAATTTTCTTGGCGTGAGCCCCTTATTTTCATAAGAAAAACATTTTTATTTTATTTAAGGGTAGTCTTAGGTTCAAGTTAGATTTTATTCTGATATGAGATCTTTCAACCTATAGTAAGTTAAAACAATATTTAATAACATACAGTCAGCTAACCCTCTCTTAATACATGTTTTCGAATCTAGCATCATACTTGATCCAACCCGCTTGCTAAGACTATACATTTCCTCTTCGAAATAAAATGAAGTGTAGGAATTATTATGGGCAGAAGAGGGACTGTCTTGACACAGACAGCGAATCAACTGAACAAACATTCCATCACATACCTATCCTTAAGTGCTCTTAATTGACCCAAAAAAAAGAACCCGTAGCATTGTATGTAGGATTACAAGCGTTATTCTCTGATGGTTTTACTATAAGACAACTCAATAAATTTCCAAATTAAGTTCAATTGAAAGGGATCACATATTAACATAACGCTATACCGCACACACACTAAGATTTGGTCAAGTAATTCGTTTTTTTTTGTATTTGATTATTAACTTAATTATTTAGTTAATATATATCAATAGCAGAATATAGATCTGCCTATCTCCGGGTTCATTCACTTCCCCATCATTTGAACAAAAGATTTAACTTCTGTTTCCTGAGTGGGGTTTCTGGGTCCTTCTTCTGAGGGCTAAATGCGGCTGGCTGTCATGAATGATATGACAGATTGGAAGCTATAACATTTACTACTTAGTTTAGCGTAAAATCTATGCTAATATTCCCATACATCTTGACTGTGAAATTACTTTCCGGCTCCCCGATTTCCTATCAACAAATATCTTCAAAGATTTGAATGAAATGTTAATAGTAAAATTGTTGTCCTCTCTTTCAATCAGTAGCCTTGGATCATAGTCAACTTCTTCAACTTAACTAGGTTGAAAGGATTAAAAGAATTAACACTATCAATCATTTTTAGACAACGGATATTCTGACGTTAAATGTAAGTATATCGAACACATGGAACCTATGATGAATTATTTTAACATTATTGTTCGCCAGGTACATACCTCAAGGCCCAATTAAGTTAGAGAGTAACTGAATGAGGTTTTTGTAAGCGCGTAAAGTGGTGGAAGTTAGAAGTGTGTATACGAAGATATATAGGATATATAAAAGATGATCTTAGACTTGAAGAGCTTAAGATTGTAGTGATCGAAGAATCATTCTTTTATGGTTCTGCTCGACAAAGTGACCAGTTCCATAGTATAATGTGTTTCAGTGTAATGCCCCCCTTTCCAAAGAAACACTAAGAGAATAATGGGTGGCTAGGCTAGTTATAGTTGTGAATGTCTGAACTGGTGGAACAAACATCTGTAAATCGTCTGGTCATTTCCACTGAAAATATCAATAGAGTAGCGAGAATCTAATAACATTTGTCTAAGGAAAAGAGGTGAGGTTTGTAAAATAATCCCTCCACTAAAACAATTGAGACTTCTCTTTTGAAATCTTCCAAGGATGGACAGTTAGCACTAGATGGCCACAGCCCAGGCAGGGCAAATAAACCTTCATTTTTGGTCTCTTCTGCCACTTGCAATGTGGTGTCAGATACTTTCTAGTGCAGTACAACGAATCGGACATTTTTCCAGCGTAATTAGCGAGGGTACGAATATAATAGTTCCATTTGAATTCCAGAATGAGCTCTAGTCCCAAAATCCTTTTTATGATTTGGATCGTAGAACTAGATCTTAATTGCTGTTTTTCCCAGCTCCAAGCAGAAGCGCCCGTTACGGTCCAATCTATAGTCAAATGTTTAACCTCCAAACTGGGGACAAAACACTATTAATTTTTAAAACTAGACGTTTATAGGAAGATTAACTGCAACACATTTTTGAAAACCATACATATTGTCACCAATATATCTGACAATCGACAAAAAACCCATCTACAAAAATATGTTAATGGAAACTGTTCTACAAACGTATTTCTTACAAAAATGCATATTCTATTCAATGAATCTACCCTAATAAAATCTTGAATTTATAAAATAACACACTAGATGTTTATGTGTCGTATAATAAACCCATACCCAACATTGAACAATGAGAGCTAAGTCATCGGATAAATATGTTACCAGGCTCTGATCATATAAAATCTTGGAGATGCACCCACAAACTATAAATGTTTGCGTATTTATTTAGTAAATGTCTTAATAGTTTTGGGGAGGGAGATCCTTAACATAAAGCTGAAAGAGGGTCGGGCAGATGAGAGAGCCTGGATGGTTCCGAGGAAAATCAGGAACATCTATAATTGACCGGACAGACGATTTGCCTCCATTGAGAATTATGACATTTATAGAATTCTTGGAATCCAATATTTGTTTTTTACCTCGTCTTATACTGCGCCCATATTGCTGCTCTTTGAATCTTCACGGAATCATTTGTACAGGCTGTGGGCTCTTCTGAAAGAGGCAATAATTCTGTTACACCGTTCATACTGATATTAATGTTACTGGTGGTTACCGTGAGCTATGCCCGCAGCACATTTATAAGTGAGCCAACACTGTATACCTGGCTTAGCCTGCTATAATTCTGTGAGAAATTAAAAAAACATTGCAATACATAAATTATTCATAATTGACGGAGGCTGTTTAAGAAACTAATTTTAAGCAAGTAGAGGGTCATATGTAATAACAGATATTAAGGTACCTGAACCAACTTTGGTGTATTGATAGATTGTCCTATGAAATAGCTTATATGACGACTTTAAATTGGCAATAGATTGGACATAGATTAATGAGTTGTCTTATGTACACAAGGCAGGTAATAACTCAGCGTGACATAAGTCACATCAGGTGGTGAGAAATACATTGAAACGGTTAATATTATGCACAGCTATATCAGTAGAACGAATAGATTTATCAGTATAATGAAGAAATCATGTTTGTTTAACTTTTCCATCGGTTATGTTTGACTAGACTCCTTGTGGTAAATATTGAAATAGCCACACATATGATTAGTGACTGAGGGATAATCCGAGAGTATATGATAAATATTTCCGACTATTCTATCGAATATTGCAACGTCATCATTCTGGGGATGGTAGGGTTTGAAGACAAAGGATATACTATAAAGAAGGGACACCTGAAATACCCTCAATGGAAAGACAGTTGTCGCGTTTTTCGGGTTGTCTTCCACAGGGAATCCAATCCTTGATAGAAGCTCCAAGACAATAGTCATGTTTATTTTAATATTTTTTCGTGAGCAGAGAGGGGAGTCTGGTGTTGTGAAACCATGATATGGGATTGAATAGAGGAATCCAGTTTTAAATATGAACATCAGGTCAGAGATAATCTTTTAAAGATTGATTTCAATTTATACATATTTGCTATGTCCTATGTTAGCTTAGGTGATAAGGAAATTTGTGTCTATTTCATATATATATTGTCTGGATTTGTCTCTACTCTCCGTGATATGTTTGCTCATCTTTTGTCATGGAGAGGTAAGCTACTGAGACAGCAATAACCTTAACTGAGATATGTAAAATCACAGCTAGATTAATCGCTGGAAGTTGCAGTCATATCCGTATACTTCATCATGGTTTCTTGCGGCCCACCAAATATCTTTGACAGTACAAATCCCATTGACAAAATAAACATGCAGAAGCACCAATAGTAGTTAATGTAACTTTCGGATCCCTGACTAACGGTGCAGTAATGCCTGGCGTGAAAAGCATTTATATCAAACTCCCTTGAGGAACAGATTTGGAAGAATCTAAAAGACTAACATACGAAATGACACACACAGAAATATGGACTGCAAAACAACTTGAATTGGAAACATCACGTCTAAATGACAAGCTCGAGTGATTTTAAGGATTAAAAGACATAATAGCAGAAAGCGGTTAAAATGTTTTCTTGGATGAGAGGAATGGGAAATATAATTGATATACACATTGAAGTATAAAATAATGACGGTTAATCACGAACAAGGGACATAGGTTTATGCACATAACATTACTATTTTAAGTAAAAGATGAAATTTGTTTCTAATATTGTTTTTTCCCTCGTTTTTATAAGAACATATTCTTGTGTTATTAATATTTAATTCATAAAAATGCTCAGTAACTTTCAGTAAAAACAAATTATTTTCGAAAAAGAGAAGATTCAACAAATTCAGACACGTGATAACGACATCAGATTCACGGCCTGATTTTAACCAAAGAAACATTTTAAATGTTTGTAGAAGAAGTCTTAAATTTGCGGACGGAAATACACCAGTAGATGAGTCCGAATGCTATTCTGGATGTTGTGATTTAATGTCAAAATATAGATGTGTTTCTCATTAATGTTCTAATAATTCGTTCAAATAATTCTGTCATAGTAATGTTCCTGCATGTTCTTCATAAATAATAAATGAATTTAACAAAAGTATTGGACTTTCACAAAAATAAGAATAATGTTAAACATAGATTATCTGGTCAATTTTTGGTGATAAATATTCCATTGTTTACATTCGGACTAGTGACATCATCTTTGCTATTATTATCACACAATTTTTGCCCATTGAGGTTTTCATCTGCTTGCCGACGCTTTTAAGTTTCAAGGAATTTCGAGCTGAATACAATATTAGATTTATGGGTTAAAATTTTACTCGTTCTGCAGTTCATATTTAGGGTTGCCATTTAAGTTTCTTATATATTACATTATTGCTTGTAATATATCAACTGGTTTTCTTTTTGCATTACGCTGAAAAGACATTGGATACCTAATCGATATGTTGGCAAATTCAAGAGCCAACGTTTTAAACCAGTGGGTTATTTTTAAAAGAACAAAAATCAGAACAATCGACCAAAATATACTTAATAAAAATCAGGTAAAATTCTTGAAAATATGGATGCATGAAATGAAGTCTGGCGTTGTCTACTATAATCTACCCACATTATAATAAATATTCTAATCATTCATGGAGCAAACCATTCGAAGATTTTCTGCATTATATTTTTTAAAAGACCAGAACCATTAGAATTTGCAAGAATGTGAATTTGTATCTATCACATTCACTGTATCTCTCATATAACGATATAGTTAAGCAAATATCAAGATTCAGACGTTTCAGGGAAATATGTTGCATCTCACTATTTAAAATTTCGTTCTTGTGAAATATTATTTTCTTATGAAAACGTTTCATTGTCTGAAAATATTGACATAAATAAATCCTAATTGGTGGGCCGCAAGAAACCATGATGAAATATACGGATATGACTGCAACTTCCAGCGATTCATCTAGCTGTGATTTTACATATCTCAGTTAAGGTTATTGCTGTCTCAGTCGCTTACCTCTCCATGACAAAAGATGAGCAAACATATCACGGAGAGTAGAGACAAATACAGACAATATATACATGCAATAGACACAAATTTCCTTATCACCTAAGCTAACATAGGACATAGCAAATATGTATAAATTGAAATCAATCTTAAAAAGATAATCTCTGACCTGATGTTACGTAAATTTTTTAAGCATTTCACCTCAAGCAAGCGGGGTAGTCCCACCAGACTTCAAGGGCTACTGAGAGTGTAGGTATGGAAAAAAAACTGGCTATAGGGTGTGTTAAAGAAAGTAAAAAATGAAGAACGGTGGAGGATAAAAAGAAGAAACGAAACAACTGATGTCGATTGACATTACATTAAACTTTTTAAAGATTATAGTTATCAAGATAGCAAGTAAGTGGAAGGGAGTTTACACTGTTGGGAAGTAGCCGTTGGAGTAGAAGAGGCAGTTATATTTAACCTTTTCAACAGTAAAATGCTGGGACCGAGAAGCCAACCATGTATCACGCTTAAAAATATGCAGTCTGGTCAGCAGTGAAAATAGTTCGCAGAGCATATGCTATGAAAATATTTATAGAAAAGATGTAGGGAAGGCACATTAAGTCGCTGAGAAAGTGCCTTGATTCGAGAACCCATGGCAGGACCGTTCACATTGTAGATCCGTCTTTTGAATTTTTCGAGAATCTCGAGATGAACAACAGATTCACCAGACCATATATGGCAACATTATACCAGGCATAGACGAATGATAGATTTGTAGATGTGAAAGATAAACTCAGCTGAGAAAACCCTTGAGACAGAGCACCAACTTTCCTTGCGGCGACGCAGCTAGTGATTCATTGTAGTTCTTCCATCTCAGGGGAAAACTTGAGACCTAGAAGGCGCAGTGAGGCGCTTTCAGGCAGTTGAGTATCAACCACCCTGATAGGAGGAAGGAAAGCTTATCTATGGTGAGTAAATGACAGCAGTTTCTTTTTAGATACATGAAATTCCACAAACAATTTCTTCCCCACCCGCAAGCAACCACAGATTGGAGATCATTCTCGAGACCAACGGCCGAGACAACGTTGTCCGCAATACCGAATTTACTATTGAGCCAGGAGTAAATGGCATTGTCGTCTGCGTCTTGAGAATTGATGACGTCAAGAAAATCGTTGATGAATGTCAGAAACAGTATGAGAACAAGAAAGAGTGCGTTGGGAACAACAGCTTTCGCATGGAAGGAGCTGGAAGAGAACTCGTTCAGGATAACCTTCATTTCAAGTTTAATCAGGAATGATTGGATTAAATCAAATAATCATCCCGTCCTTCCGCAACCCTGCAGCATACATACAAGTCCAGCATTCCAATCCCTGTCAAACGCCTCCGATATATTTAGATCAAAATCTCGAGCGTCGCATTTATTATCAAAAGCTTGGTATACATATTCAGATATGGCTGTAAGCACATCAGCAGTAGACCGGACAATGCAGAAACCTTATAGATTGCCAGAGATCAGATGGTGGTGCTGAGATGTTTAAATACTTCCACATTGATTAAAGCCTAGAAGATATTGGCGAAGAGTAGTACAAGACTGGTGGGACGGTAGCATAAGGGTCAGAACGACACCAGAGTTCTTAGTGACCACAACGACAGAAGAGGACTTCCAACAGGCCAGAAAGGAAGGTCTCTTGCAAACAGACATGTCACTCTGGTAAAGACAGAACAAGTGATTCCTATAGCGGCAGATCAATCAAGTGTGATCCAAGGAGATGAGCGCGATTTAACTTGGTATATGTTTGCTGGGATGATAGCCTCGATGTCAGATTTTACCCGGGAGGAAAACTCTGACGCATATTTTTGTACGAGACGATTAAAAACCACATTCCAAGGTACGTCGCCAAGGAAGTCATGGAACTACTCCCTTTTTGAGCGTTGATATCAGAAATATATTCTGTTAGTAGGAGGTTCATGGCTGGATGTTGTGTGGAAGGAGATGTTAAAAGATGTCACTGTATGATCATTGTTGCCAAGTAAGCAGAGCTGCGTAGCGCGACAAGTATCAGGGATGGAGATAAAACAGAGATCGTGAAGGGAAGGGTTACCGTCCGGATTACTGGGGAAACACGTAGTAAAATCAACCACTTTGGTAAAGGATTGAGAGTTTGGATACCAGCGAGATCACTTACAGAGTTTTTAAGCCACATGTTATGGTGGGCGTTAGTGTAAACGAACACGAATAAGTTTACAAACGGATGTAGAGAGATGGCTTTGTCTATATTAGCAGAAGTGATATCGGGTGCACAAAAGTCTTGAGAAGAGAGGGAAGAGTAGAGAAAGAAGAGAATACTTACTGAATTGAGATGAGATAGACACATACGAAATGTCTGAAGATTCCAAAGAGAGTTCTCTAGTAAGCGTGAGATGGTCGCGGACATAAGCCCTCAGGTCATGCATGTGGATTTTGGAATCCATTCTGAGGAGAGAAAGGTAGCCAGGAATCGTGAAATCAGAAGAATGGATTAACAAGTTAAGGTTAGTCTCGCAGAATGATAGTATATCAGGAGACTTATCAAACAGGGACGATTCTACACGGCAGAAGATATTACGAATAGACCGGATGTAAGAGAAGGCAATATTAAAGGGTTTAAGTTATTTTTTCTAAACTGATTTAGGTTTATTTATTGGTTCCTTATGGCCATGTTGAGTTAGGTTGGTAAGGAAAAGGCCTAAAGTAATCGAAGTAGTTGGTAATCAAATGTGGCATGAGCAGAAAGGAACTGATGCAGACCGCAACATAATGTGCGTCGGAGTTGACCACCGCAGGTGTATGCAGGGACACCCATCAATGCGCGACATGGCACTGTAAGAAACCCGATATTATGCAAATGTTGATAAGAGCAGGCACTCAAGACGCTACGCAAGGGTTCAGGTTCTTAACTACCAGTCAAGAACAGAAACCGGAAAACGTCCAACCCAGTACCCTTAGTATGAACAGATGTTGCAACAAACCGCATACATCCTAAAAGATTAACGACAACACTACTACTAATCACAGAGAAAGGTAAAAGATCTTAGAAACCCTTCCTAAACAGGAAACAAGGGATTAGCCTCTAATCCTGTTCAAAATAAAGCGAGGATTATTAATTGGGCGATAGGAAAGCGTATCTACTCCAATTAAAAATGCACAAACCGACAAAAACAAACAACAGACACAAACAAAGACAACAACAATGGGATTGGAAACTCAACTCGAAAGCCAAGCTGGGCATGGGACCACGACGCGAGTTAGATATGTAAAGATCGCTCGTGGGACAGAAGTCTAAAATACACGTTGCGAGAAGAGCGTAAAGGGAAATGCTTGAGCATTAACTACACTCGCCCATATAGATTTTTATAGACGGTGAGTCGGTGGGACTATGGATATGGAATTTGGAAGGTAAATATAAAGTTTTAACTTACGTGCAACATTCATTTCATGTAGAATAGAATCACTCTACGAGTAAAAACAAATAACATCCAATGCCTGTATGATCCCGAAAATTGCCAAAGACATGCCAATTAAAGATTCCAAAGAGGGCAAAAGGATGTAAAATAAATTCAATTAAAAAAAAAAGAAAACAAAGAAACGTTAGTTATGACGAAAAGACAGAGAAAAAATAAAATAAATACCGAATTAAATTAAAAGTGATACATACAGTTATGACGGGTGACGATATTCTTTCACACGTGGCTACGTAAACGAAAAGTTAGGCAAGAAGTGACAATGCAATGTACCTACGTTCGAATGAGGTGTTATTGAGAAACAGTATTAAAATATCAGTGTGCCAACATTTACTTCATGTAGTAGACAATCATTCCGCGCCTGTGATCCACGAGTCAAAAGATAATATCGAATACTTCTCAGAATCCGAAAAATCGCCAAAGACATAATATTCAAATTTTTCAAGGAAAGGAAAGCAAGATAAATTAAATTCAATTTAAAAAAATAAATAAATAAAAAGTTAGGAAACGTCAGGAAAAACAGAGGAAAAGCTAGTAAATAAATACAGAATTAAATCCAAAGAAATACATACAAGTATGTCGGACGACGATATCCTTTCTCGCGTGGCTACTTAGACGAAGATTAGGCAATGATATATATATATATATATATATATATATATATATATATATATATATATATATATATATATATATATAATTAACAAATCGGAGACTTCAGAAAGCCATAGTAATATTTTATATTTCGAGACTCCGAGATAAAGATCGTTTTCGCTTCGCCGCATCTTGCAGTTTCCAAAAAGGGTTGTTTTGAAACCACAAGGTCTGACGAAGCGAAACCGAACTCTAGCTATCTCGCGAAATATAAAATATTATTATGGTCTTCTGAAGTCACCGAATGTTAATTAATTATTACTTGCTCTGTTTACTACACTGAGATCTCGGGATTTATATCTTCACCGGAAGTATCCATACGGATTACCATTTAACTTTGTATATATATATATATATATATATATATATATATATATATATATATATATATATATATAGTGTGTGTCTGTGTGTGTGTGTATGTGCGCGCGTGTATGTGTGTATGTTGATTCATACATCTTGAGTAAATGAGATGAGACAAAGGATGACTGAATCCAAAGTATCAATTAAGAAGTAAAGTAATAGCACAAATATGATAATAAAATCAGTTTCCAAAGAATTATAAATAAAATATATTATATTAATATAATGTAATTTTTAAAACTGGTAAGAATTAAAGTAAGAGTAAACTATAAATAAAAATCAATACATTTTAATAAGAATATATTGCTTTCTTCATTCAGTAACGATTAGGAATATGAAAATTGCGAGCTTCAATCAAGTGAAATGTACTCATCATTCTTTCAGTCACACAAAGAAATGGATGATATCACACAATTATTAAAATCCACATTGTGCGAGAATATTCCCTGTGAAGATAAGTGGAAAAACTTTGTCGTTTTTATTGAATTATTTTATGTGACATGAATGAAATTTATTTTCTAAGAAATTAAACTCTTTTTGAGGAAATGCAGCGTATAGTTCATTTACGTTATCTCATCATATATAAATAATAAACAAATCATTAACCATGAAAATTAATATTTTCTGCATTCTATTACCAGTATCTCATGTCATGATTTATTTTCTTTCCACGTCCTGGGTACGACGTTAAACTCCATCCAACAGCAACGCCTCTGATCAGGAGGTTTTGAGGAAGCGTGGAACCACCTCTTAATTGCTGGTGTTCCCAGGTCTACCCTGACCCGGGATGGTAGCACCTGTTGGGGGTCCCAGCTCTGGGAAAATGGTGAACTTCCAGGTCTTTTCCAGCACATTGAAACAATGATGTTGCCAACTACACTTTTTTGAAACAATGATGTTGCCAACTGTACGTTTTTGAAACAATGTTGTTGCCAGCTATACGTTTTTGAAACAATGAATTTTCCAGCTATACGTTTTTGAAACAATGATGTTGCCAACTATACGTTTTTGAAACAATGATGTTGCCAGCTATACGTTTTTGAAACAATGAATTTTCCAGCTATACGTTTTTGAAACAATGATGTTGCCAGCTATACGTTTTTGAAACAATGATGTTGACAACTATACGTTTTTGAAACAATGATGTTGCCAACTATACGTTTTTGAAACAATGTTGTTTCCAGCTATACGTTTTTGAAACAATGATGTTGCCAGCTATACGTTTTTGATATATTTAGTAAATACTGAATCTGGCATTAAATAACCCATAGTTGTTGATATGCCATAAAACCCCAAACAACCAATTATTTTCTTTCCAATCTACACTCTTATTAGTGGCGAACTTTATCTGGAAATATTGATTGTCAGGAGCCAATGAGGACCCATTGACAACTACAATGTTTTTAATCTTTATAATGAATAAATAAAATTTACAAAACATACATATTTAAAAAGGATACAAGTAAATTTTTATTGGTAAAAATGTTTATTTCTTACTAATTTCAGCGTACATGTAGTCGCTCAGATTGTTGGCAGTATATACCAAATGTAAATGCAAAATTTTATAATAAACTTTGTAATTTTTAGCAAGCGAGAGATAATTTATATAGTTTACAGCAAGATTTGCATAGTAACAAATAGTTAAAAAATACAATAAAACAGTGCAAGCAGCCAACTATATTAAGAGCAATGGTGCGTGTTACTAGTTGACCGAGTCAATCAGACAACATTTGCTTCTACTTGCAGTCAGCGAATTTCGTAAATATTTTATATGATTTTTAACCTTGGAAATATCTTTTCACATTGAACTTGAGAAGCCAATAATGTGCAGATGAATCTATAAAATAGTTGTTTATTTTATTAATTTTTCATTTGACATAGGGGACCCACACTATTAGGGGCCCATTGCCATCGAACAAGCTGACACTTTGGACATTGCACCACAGACTGAAATGATGAAAAGTATATGATTTATTATCAAAATCCTATTTCTGTTTAGGGCAATAACTATCTCTATCACCCGATTATATGTTCAATTTCCTTTTTTTTTGTATAGTAAATTTGTTATAACTGATCTATGCATCGTGATATTTCAACATTTTAGAATTGACTTATTCCACATCCCGATATTTTTATGAATGATACAAGATAGGTTCTACAGCAGCTTTCACTCCAATTCCCGATGTTAGTTTCTATTTTGTAAAGTTTTATATTGAGTCCTACTTCTTGGGACACTGGGTAGTGGAAGCCGATGTTTTGTTCAAGATCATTCTGCTACCAATTCTGAATACATATGTCATCGTCATACCCCCCTCATCATCACTACATTTGATTCGGGAAGGAAAGCAGGATATGTGTCTTCTATCGATAGATTGTTTGGTATGTGATATGGAATACTTAAGATGTCACTGCCCTTTTCTCCGCATCTGTGCATGCATATGCGTAGGGCATAGTTCATGAAAAGTTTAAACACACTTCGGCACTCATTAACTCCTTGTCATACTCCTGTTGACCTTTGATATGCTTCCGTATTGGGGCCCTAACCTGACTTCAAACATTTTGCAGACTGATAAATTTACTCTAGTAGAATGAAGTATTCAGTAGATCTGTAGATTTGAAGGTGATTTCTAAAGGATGAGAAAAAGAGCATTTTATTAATGTGGTTATATGCTGATATAATGTCGACATAGCAGGCACAAAATATCCTATTTCCTGGATTTGTTTGTTCATATATATATATATATATATATATATATATATATATATATATATATATATATATATATATATATATATATATATTTATATATGTGTGTGTGTGTGTGTGTGTGTGTGTGTGTGTGTGTGTGTGTGTGTAATGGATTAGACGAGACAAATATCCGAATATACTTTCTGTTTATATATTATTTTTATGGTTACAATTTATTAATTTATTTCAGTAAATGCTTTGTTCTTAATTAAAAACTATTAATTAAATTGACACGCCAAAATATCCGAGACATTCCGAAGAAAATATGCGTCCTGCTTATGAACACATATATTTTAAGACTATTCTCAATAATTCATTTTTGCTCCGAAACGTAACTTAAGGTTAACAATGACAACGTATTATATGTAATGGATGAAATCTGACAATTTAAAAAAAATAATTTCTGTTTATAAGTTATTTTTATGAATACAACTTACGTGAGGAAATGGTTTCTTTTTATTAAACAATCTTTATTACATTTATCGGCCTGAATATTCGAGAAATATCATCTCTGTAGTTATCTGTGCTGAGAAAGTATTTAATTTATACTATTTTAATATGCCTAAAATGTACTAACACTAATCTTCGCACCAAATTTGTCGATTATCCGTTTGCATATATTCATTTCACTCATTTTCTGTCGACAGTATAACATGAACAAGCACAACACCTACTGGTTCAGCAGCAAAGATTTCATCCGTTTAACCTCTCAAGAAAGAAGATTGCGTGTGATTTCTCGATTGGCTTGGTTACGAATGTTTGCTTAATATTTATCCCAGTCATGCGATGTCGCCTTTTTCGGTAATCGAATTGTCACAACTTCTATATACGTAGGTGATTCGTTTCGTCATCTGAGGGACTGTATCACGGCAATGTAAGATTTATTATGCTGCACGTGTTCATATGCAGAGACGCGAGGATGTTTTTGATTTTTCAAGAATTGTAGAATTGTAGAACGATAATAAATGTTCGTGGAATGGTTGAAAGATCCGCCAAAGCATTTGAAGGGCACAAAATCTCCTAATTCAAAGTCAGGTGAAAAGTAAAATGAGTGACTAATATCCAGTAATTTTATTTTTAATGAATATTATGTGGATTGGGATTAGATTGTTATGGCATGAGATGGATGGATGTGCTGTACATCTTCAAAGTGATGGATTTAAACGTTTTTTTTTTCGACTTATTTGTTGATGTGTATCTTGGTTCGGGAAAGTATTAATTCTTTCAGGAAAGTTGAGATTGGGAAAAACGCAATGTAGATTGATATTTTGATATTATTCAATGGCGGCACTCTCGATGATTTTTCTTCTGATTAAATTATTTTCATTTTTGGTGAGTTTGGCATATTTAGATCTAAATTGTGGTCGAGTTTATATCTGTTTATGAATAGTGAATTTGTTAAGTACTTATTTATGAGGTCGCATTTGTGTTCATAAATAATTTTCTAAAATGTATGCATCTTTCTCGGATGTATTGTGAGGAAACGATTTTGGCAATTTATTTCATATTTAAGAAAAAACGTTAATTATTGATGAGGCCAAATCATATAATGCACTGCCGAATAAGTAAAAAACGATTAAGCGTTGTTGTTGGTTCTATGTATCATCTAAACATTATTTATATCATTTCAGTTCAGGTTTAATTTATGCTTTATATGCAGGGTGCGACAGAAACACATATATCTCCCAAAAATATAAGTATTACTGATATATATATATATATATATATATATATATATATATATATATATATATATATATATATACGACGGTTGTATATCTCTTATTTTTCATTTGTGTACTTTTGTGAGAGAGTATATATATATATATATAAATATATATATATATATATATATATATATATATATATATATATATATATATATATATATATATTTCTGTCGCACCCTGTATTTTAATTAATACTTGTTTTTATTTCATCGTTTATATATAATTATTTAACATTTTATAGTCATTTAATGTTAACTTGTGAAATTCATATTTCTTACAGGAACGGGCATATTCTTAAAAAAAATTGACGTATATTTATATTTTGGTATTATTTGTTTGCGATGCTCACAAGACTTTTCCGTAAGTCAATTTCTGTTTTAACAAGTGAACTATTATTTAAATCGAAGATGTGGTTGAATTTAATTCTATAATTGAGAAACACCCAACAACTTCTGGGACAAATGCGATTTGTGTACACAAGATAAAAGTGCAATAATCAAATACAGAAATGCTAACTAGTTGTTCAATCAAAGAAACGAACAGATTTTCAAGTGTAGATATAAGGAAAATGTATAATTCCATAAAAACGATGTTTGTGGGGGTGGTATGCACACTTGAAGTATTGATTCGTTTATATGGATTATAGCATGTATGAGTCTACATATATTAATGTGTATGTATGTATGTATATTTACATATGTGTAAGTGTGGACGTGTGTTTAAATTGCGTATTAAACGGTTTTGTGCATTTTCCATGTTTCTTTCCATGTAGTTGGATCTATCTCTGTCCTGCCGATGTAGACAACATTTCTAATTCTAAATTAACATATTTTGCATTATTATTTTTAAATTTTATTTATCTGTATTTAAAATCCCTTCATTTAAGTTTGATATTATTATCATTATTGTAATTTTTATTTATTATTTGGACTAAGGCACCATTTATTAGACTGTTTAATTTGGAATTATGTTGATTTTACTGCTTAAAATAACAGGCGATACCGGTCAATTTGCTATATAAAACTATGTACAAATTTACATACTTTAAGAAAATTTTATTGGCCGGGTCAGACTATCTTAGGTTTACCTATGTTCTGTACATACCAGCAACCACGAAGCTTTAGAGAAAAGGGGGATGAGAAACTTATATTCAACACCAGGAAGAGGCAGTAGAAAGTAGAGTGCTTGGAAAATCTGATATTCACAGAACAAATTGGTGGCAAGAGTGAAATAGGAAAACAACGAATAACATACTTAGTGTGGTTGATTAAATGGGTGGCGCAGCTGAGTTTAGGAGAAATAACAAAATAATTTTAAGCGCTACAAAGGACTTGACTTTGTGGTCAACCACGATCTCCTACGTCCTGATAGAAAACGCACATAAAGAAACATCAAAGAAATGTATAAGTTAGAGAATTTCCCAAAACTATCCATCTTTTTATGCTATTTGTGGTGTAATTGATATCGACCCGGAATGAGAAATAGGAGAGCCGAGTTTGAATTCTTTGGGAAAGCTATGAATCCATTTTTCTTCTTCAAGCCATTATTTGAATAGAAGTGAAGACTGAGTTCTATAGCCTTGGTTGGCTACATTTTGATCAGGAAATCCTGCTTTCTTGATCGTTACGTTTTACTCAATTCAAAAACCAATGAATACATCATCTTTTATTTGTAACGCTATTTTTCCACAGGGCAGTCCACTGACCCAGTCAAATATATCGTATTTCCAAAAACCTTCCAAAAATGATCTACTGTCATCTTGATCAAACATTTCTCATAGATCTTGGTCTTAAATATTTTTTTTTATAAACCCAGTAAATATTTCTACATTTCTATTGCTTTGAAGCCGGGAAATGACTGAAAATCTACGTGGCTGTTTATTAGGTGATTATGACTTTTATTTTTGTATCTTGCCTCATATTACACAAATTTATTGAACAGCCTCAGTGTTAAAAAAGATTTTACTTTTCATTTGACATGGGATAAAATTTAAATTTGTCAATGTAAATAATGAGTGCGAATGATAGATATTAAATTATTACTTGAAAAGAAATTTTGATTTTCAAAAAGATCAATGGAATAACTATAATTTAGAGGTCAACATATATCACGATATAAACCCCTGTGCAAATTAATTGAAACATTTATTATTTACTCTTTTTTCGTGTTTTTCCAATGAAATACGACCTTGTGCACATGTTAGTATTTTGTCTGTCCATTCCACGAAGCGGTTTCTCGCTGGCTGACCACAGATTCACGATTGGATTTAAATCGGGAGAATTTTCACGCCAGTCTATATTACTTTGATGTGCTCAATGGTGAGTCTTGCAAGTGTGTTCATGCAGCGTTAAAATTTTAGTACGCTTCTTTGGAGTAACGTCCATAGCGAACAATGGCCATAGGACAACTAATCGACAGTCGAGGCAATAGTGTCCGGGCGGGATAAAATCTCATGACATCACGGATGACGCTATATTTTTCAAGGAACATCAAATTTCATCATAAAACATGAAAATAGATTCATAATACTGCACACTACTGCAAATGACCAAATATGAGGAAATAATAGAAATCGATTACATCCTATCACTCCAGTTATTGTAAAACTTTCCGTACGTTGAAAGAAAGGAAATTGAAAAAGTTGTTGCAATTAATTTGTACGAGGCTGTATGTTATCATAAAAGAGGTTAAACGAACAAAAAATAAATGTGTTGAATATATTAATAAGAAGTAAAAAGAGATGGAGTATAATCTTGATTGATTATTACTCAATTATTAACAAAAGTAGAAGTGAAAATTAAATTGAAGATGTTGAGGTGAAATTGAGAGAATGAAGGTAAAAGAAGGCGGATATTAGTCACAGGCTTATGGAAGTATTTGCAAAAATATTTTGATCTGTAGTGGAATATCAATGGGAGGTGACGATGATGGTGGTGGTGGTGGTGATCATGATCATGATCATGATCATCATGTAAGGTACGTGGTATCTCTCAAAGACCAGATGTTTACAGTCGTTCATAAAAATTACTTATACACATAATATTTACTACCGATTTGTTTTTTATTCTATTTTAACCAATTACGACATATAAATCTCATTTAATAAATTAAATGACAAATTATTTGCAATTTCTACAAATTTCCTTGCAAATGAAATAAATCACACGCGATTATCAAAAATTGTTTTACAAACTATTACTAAAATAAATCATAGCACATTAACCATTTTGGAAAGATTTCACATGACTCAGACACAACTTTGAAAAACGGTCAAGAACTATTCTTCCTCTGCTATTCATTGTATTCCCATCTACTATTTGGTTGTATTAAAGTGGGTTATCATATCTCTCTATATAATTCTTTATCGGTGTGTGAAAACGAATACTTAAAAGCCAATATGCTGTGATATTTTGATGTAAAAACATGTAGTATTTCAATACGACTGTTGTATATATCTTATTTTTCATTTGTGTACTTTTGTCAGAGAGTGTATATATATAAATGTATATATGTTTATACATTATTTTTATAGATAAAATATTTAAGTAAATGCTCTCTTTAAAATAAACAGCATTAACAGGCCTGAATGTCTGAGGAATTGTCATAGAAAATATGGGTCCTCCGACAGGAATCGAACCTGTATCCTATACGGAACCGTCATATAGCCTGACGTGCTTTTACCGATTTCGCCACAGAGGAGCGTTTCGGTTAGCAATGTCGATTTTATTGTAGTTTTAAAACAGTAAAATCAACCTTACTAGCCGTAACGATCGTCTGTAGCGAAATCGGTAAATGCACATAAGGTTATATGACGGTTCCGTATAGTATACAGGCTCGATTCCTGTCGGAGGACGCATATTTTCTATGACATTTTCTCGGACTTTCAGGCCGGTAAATGTTGTTAATACTGTTTATTATAAACAGAATATTCACGTAACTATTTGTATCTGTAAAAAAGAATGTATAAACATAAAAATGTCTTTTTATTTTTATATATATATATATATATATATATATATATATATATTAATACATGTCTCATTAAATAATATAGATAAGCGTTGTCTATATATTTTATGCAAGTTTTTTTCATATAGTCTGATAATCTTAATAACATTATCATTAAATAATGAAAGAAAATCACAATATTGATACATACTTTTTTTTATTTAATCCGATCTGAGCTTTCGGCTTACATAAGCCATTATCAAAGATGACAATTACACAATATATTTATGCAATACACGAACAAGAAATTGATGATAGTATTATTTGTTTACATGGATGATATCCAAGCAACGATAAACACGTGCATATAAATAAAGTGGCCGGGAGTTATATTCATGGGCAAATCGGAAAGGTTCTGATAATAAAATCTGTTGACACCTATCGCGGGTATATGTCCATTTTTTTCCAAAAGCGAGTAGAATCAAATTATATAGATTAGTGGTAAATGACCTGACTAGAAAAAGACATAGATGATACTAGGGACCTACATATGAGTTTTTTATATTTATATATTTGTAGTTATATTTTTATATATTTATAGACGCACATATGCAAACAATTCTGTGTGTGCGCGCGCATATGTTTGTGCTTATACCCGGATTCGAATCTCACTAAGATGACACCTTGATGGGTTCTGGATGCGCTCCTATCGTATGGCAAATTTGAAAATTGCCTGAAACACCATAATACGCGTTAATCCAAGCCTGGCGATTGAAAGTGGCAAGACAGAACTGTTCGGAAGACTTAGATCTTTGTGCTAGCACGAAAGTCAAATGGGTTTGTGCGTTTTGGCATTGTACAAACTGTTAATGGCGCCAGATTATGATTATTGCCTCAGTAGCTGTAATTGAAATCTATTCAGCATCGCTGCAATATAAATCACAATTGAAAAAGTCATTCAAAGCATGTGGACATCACAAAATGCCCTAATTCACAGTCTGGTGAAAAGTCGAGTAAAGTGGGTGAGTAATATCCAATAATTTTATTTTTAATGAATTTTAATGTTGATTGTGATAAGGTTGTTATGGCATGTAATGGACGTATATGCCGTATGTCTTCAAATGTTCAAGTGATGGAAAAGGCATAAAAAAATAAAGAATATCAAGCCGTTCTAACTGATGTGTGCTGTCGGAATGTAGTAGTTGGCAATCATGTATGTGTGTGTGTGTGTGTGTGTGTGTGTGTGTGTGTGTGTGTGTGTGTGTGTGTGTGTGTGTGTGTGTGTGAGTGTGTGCGCGCGAATACTTGTCTTAAGGCAAATTCTATCGCTCAGATTTATTCGAAAGCAATATTTGCTCAGTTTGGTATCCGAAACTTAAAGCCATTTCTAAAAATTGTGTTTAATGACTGCTCGCTCCAGATAACATTAAAAGACATGCCCCACTCCCGTCTGGATTCGAATAAATCTGAACGAGTGAAGGTGATTTAAGTCAAATATAGCATTGCATACCCTTAAGCTTTTCACAGACGAATGGTCACGCACGACGGATCAAGCAGTATTTTCTCCTGCAAACGTGAATTAAATTTATAATATATACTGATATAATTAGATATGACACTTAAGCGTGTCTATCTATATGATTTATATGGCGATAGTGAATTTTTTTTTATAATGTTATATTTGAAAATAAAGTTAAAAACTTGCATTTTTACCACGTTATGCACTTTTACTTAACGAAATGAAAGAAATGATGAAAAAAGAAAAAATATCATTTATTCAGACGGTGTCATTGAAGAAAATAATGTTTGGCACTGTATTGCTAGGTCCAGAAGTGGAAATTTTAATCTCGAATTTCGAGAAGTCTTCGACAGCCCGGTTGTCGTTGATAATGTCTAAAACGAAATGCCCATTATAGTCACATGACACGGAACATAATAGAGATACTTAATATATCTCATAACAGATTTGTTAGGCATTTCCAAACACCTGCTTGCGTTAATAGCTATGGCGATTTGGAGTCTTACCGTTTATATTAAAATGGGATCGCATGAAGATCCACCGGAATAGTGCAGTTGTCCATCAGGACAAAACCAATCCTCATGTCTCTTTGCAGAACGGGCACAGATTAATATAACGTGGCTTACATACACGTATTCAAAAGCTATACTGCATCTTCAAATTCTCACTTGTTTGATTCCAATAAAATTCTCTTAATTGACATAAGATCATTTCGCTGGAAACCTGTAAAAGCCTATTTAATAAATTCATTGCTCAGAACAGTGCTAAATCTTAGGTGGAGGATTCATGAAGCAGGCTAAAATATGGTGAATATTGGTAGGGCCAAATTCGCATTCGTGATAAAATAAATTAATGTGCAAATTTCTAAATATTGTCTTAGCAATTCACATAAAAATGTTAGGAAAATTTAAAAGCAATTTTGTTCTAACTCAGTAATCACTTTTGTGCTATCTATACTATATTTATACAATTACTTTATGTTATTAATATATATGAAAGGTACACTTTAATGATATAATACTACATTTATACAATTCCTACATGTTGGTAATATATACGAAAGTTGGTCTTTAATACGAGACTACATTTATACAATTCCCACATGTTGTTAATATGTATGAAATGTGGTCTTTAATGCTATATATCTGCATTGGGATTTGGTAAAGTCTATTACCAAAGAATATGATTTAAACACATTTTGTATTTTGAGCAAAATAATTTCCAGTATTGTCGTCTTCTGCTAAATATTGTTTCTTCTTATACACGTTATATTTGGTTATCTAACGTATACAGAAATAACAAACAATTCGATATTAAAATAAAATCCATTAATTCCTAAAGAGTTCCTCTTTATATGACGAAATCGACTTTTAAATTGTTTATCTAATATTTTACCACAAGATTTTAAGAATCTGGAATCAAAACGTCATACATTTTTTGATTTAGTGTTATCAAACATTTTAATAAAATTATATCATTTATTAGATTAGCCCATTGCTCTGAGTATCTCGAGGCGATGATCTTTATTTTGCGATGGCCATCACTTCTCCAGCTATCAGACAACACACAGGGTAGAATGTTACCAGCAGCAATATTTAATCCCTCGTCTGAACTACTAGGATAAGTGGAGCCACGCATTTCCCATGTGTAATAATACGAGATGAATGCAAACAGTCTCAACATAAATTAGATTTTAGTTCGCTGTTTAAATTTTCCATGACGTTAACCGTTAAGCCAAGTATGTAATTAAATGAGTTTGAAGAGCGTTTTTTCCCTTAAATATCCTTGTATAATCACAATTAACCTTCAATAGTTTAAATTATATTTTTCATTTTTATGCCTCACGTTAAAGTTGAAATATTTACATTTGAAAGTTTTATAATCACCGGCCGTAGAATGATATAGTCAGACAATAATTCTTAATCATACATACGCAAAATATTTTAATTTTAATTATAGGTATATGCAACTCAGGTGTGTTTATATATATATATATATATATATATATATATATATATATATATATAATGAATATACACTTTAAATACGTATTCACAGTTGATCGGTTATAGCATATTTCCATCCTAATCCACACAAAAAATACTGAATGAGTCATATACATATATGATGGACTCTCCCGTCGAACTCGACGTATGAGGGTCAGACAGATCAGTTCCCAGAAACTGAAAGCCCGACACCCGCACAGGATTTGATTATAGTGGTGAAGGCTTTGTGCAGGGCCATCCACACTTTTTGGAGGGACGAATACAGGGACATGGTGCAACGGATGCCACAAGGTCCCCAAACGACCCTCCGCAGGTTTTGAATTCAGAGTTGTCCTTCTCCTAGACCAGCTGCCATCCAGTCTGTCCTGCTATTTACCCATAGTTGGAGGGAGAAGAAGAGGATATATATATATATATATATATATATATATATATATATATATATATATATATATATATATATATATATATATATATATGTATATATATATATGTATATATATATATGTATATACATATATATGTATATATATATATGAATATATATATATATGTATATATATATTTACATATATATATATATACATATATATATACATATATATATATAATTATATATATATATATATAATTATATATATATATATATATATATATATATATATATATAGAGAGAGAGAGAGAGAGAGAGAGAGAGATAGATAGATAGATAGATGTGTGAATTCACCACTTTAAGAAATCGGTTTCATTTTAAATATGCATTGTAATAATGATGACTTTAAATATCGAATTATTTTTACATATTTGCAGTCATTCTATGTGTACTTGATACCTGCTAATTTGTCGGATATTTTTTCCACATCTTTTCGAAACATCTCAAATAGAGAGTGCCCAACATAGAACCTAGAAACTTTAGATTTACGATATAATGAAAAGATAACTAACCTATGAAAATGAACTATGAATTTTACTATATGAATGAAAAAAATTACCAACACAATTTTTTTCAAAACACTTTTTGTTCCCGGTTGCCGCAGGTATCAAACTATCAATGCGGAGTGATTGTTCTCTATCAGAAAGAACATACAAAATGGTAACTGAAAAAATGACAATAAATTTTGCCAGACTTCTTTAGCTTGAACACTACATTTAACATTTGTGTTTTCCTTCTGATTTAAGTTACTAAATATCTAGCTTTTGCTTTTGTTTCAAATAACTGTGACATAAATTCCAACAGTTAAATAAGCTGTACCAAATTTCCATCTTTTTGTGGGACACACTGTAGAAAAAATGAAATCAGCATTGACATACCCCATTCTTTTTTTTAAGAAGAAAATTTCAATTCACGTCCCTTTAACGATTTTGCATCTGCTCATTGTAATCGCAGTAGAATATACAGAGATTGCGAAAATTGATACCTTTGTAAAAAAATCTAAGCTACGTTGCTGTCTGTGTATTCTTGGCACCTGAAGTATGCATTGTGCAAGAAACTGCGAGTCGTGATACCTGTGAGGCTTCCGGCAAAATGATTATATATATATATATATATATATATATATATATATATATATATATATATATATATATATATATATATATATACAATATCTCTAAATACGCCCACATTATAGAAGATGCTATACACGATAAATGTTCAGACATACGAGAGTCTTATCTAATAAAACTCTAAAGCTAATGATTTTTAATACACAAATATCTTGATTATATAATTTACGTCTAATTATAAAGGCGTAAATTAAAGAATCAATATATTTTAAAACAGCCTTGTGAAAATTAACTGATCCTACAATGAACTCATCTGAAATCAGAACAAAAATGTTTATTCGACACTGGAATGTGATTATTTAATCTCGGAATTCTATAGGTAAAATCTATCCTAAAAATAATACTGATGCTATAGCTGGCTGTGGATCCTCTCGCTCTGACAAAAAGGGATAGAAAACATTTTCTTTTTATTTCTATAAATTCTTCAGATTTTGAGATCTGGGTTGAAGTGAGGAAAAACTTTAAATCACAAGAGTGAAAGTATTCAGCACTATGATTCATTGTGTTAGCTTGTAGTACTGCTAATATTGGGAACATAAGAACCACTGCATCTAATACGTTATCTACTTTGTTTTAAAATGTCCAAAAAGAGTTAAATCCATATTAGTACACGACTCCACTAGATATATTTGCAAATAACTTTTCCTATGACACCATTTTCAGAAAAAAATATCATTAGGATCTGAGCAGTAATTTTATAAAAAAAACTATTTCAATTTGAATTGCGAATTTTTCTTTTCAAATTGAGTAGAGTCAGAATCTAGCTCGCAGACTTCAATTATGTTCCTTTACCTCATGTTAATATTTGCTATCATCACTGAATAGCACAGTGTAACATCCTACATTTCAGATCTTTTGCGAGAGAATTGAACATCCGTATATTATGGTGTAAATGTTATTCTGACTAAAGAAAGATACATCTACATTTTGCTCTATTGTCCGTGTTAAAATCATTGGAAAAAATTTTACACCTTCGAATGATGACCTTATAATGTATTAAAGTTGGTGAGTCGTTATTAGTTAGTGGGCTTGCACATTGTCTATGGATATAGTCATACCTGCCCCCTGTTACAAAATTTGAAGTAGCACCGACTGGATTAAGCTGAAATGCGCAGCGGTTCTCCATAATGACCTAAAGTTCATACAATTTCCCACCGTTCGACGCCCCTTAAATACCTGACTTAAACAAAAGGAGCATATTTGCGCCTTCATCACATACCGCCATCTTAATCTGGGCGTTCTGGCCATACCTAACATTCTCATAGTTTACATGTGCTGTCCAAAGTAGACATAGATGGTATAAATGTTAATCCTGTAATATTTTATTTAAGATTATGAAAAAAAAAGAAAAATAAGCAATCAACCCTGTATGATACATTCATAGTCAGCTCAGAATAATAAAAAAATATTCCTTCAGATATCTGTAGTTTTAAAGAAATACCTATAAGTTTAATTCCTTCTTGAGGAATACTAAATAAATATCTCTAAAAAATAAAAACACCTAGACGAACCGTGTGTACAGACCGCACACGAACACCAAGGCAAGTTTAATTAAATGTGAAGTTAATGTTTGGAAACTACTGTTATTTTCCTGCGAAGGAAACTCAAAGAAGGTGTCACGAGACACAAACAAAGAATTTATGCACAAATGGGAGGAAAAGTCAGTTTATATCACAGGAAATCTTGTAATGGTCATTCGAACAAAATAGACAATACAGAAACTTTCTCTGAATTATGGAAGAAAACAAAACTCGCAAGTGAGAGTATTTATTTATCGCAGACCTGGGGGAGATACAAAATAAATTAGGCAAGGGATTTAGACATTTTTGTAAAGAGAACAAGCAGAAATACTAAATTTAAATCCCTCAAAAATAGACTTTGGTTCTTGTCGAGTAAAGTTTTAAGCAAAACATTCGAGTTAGATTGTTTTTCTATGAATTTTTCTGTCGGATCCGCATTCAATAAAAGAAAACAGAATTACACTACAAGATAAAAATGACAATTACATCTAGCATAGTAGGACGCATTATATACATTTACGTTTTCAACACGGTCATTTATACATATATGACTGCACACATTCACGCACTCATATATATATATATATATATATATATATATATATATATATATATATATATATATATATATATCCAAGTATAGGATTGGTATATACGGAATAAATTCCAATAACCAACAATTATTATTCTTAAAAGAGTGCTCAATACAGAGTAGAGCAGTTATAATTATTTATTTAAATATTATAACATTAGACATATATGTAATAAAATCACTACAAAAATAGCCATTTTGTTTCAACACTACTGGTGTCTTATCAAGTGATGATGTTGAATGTAGAATAAATGATTTTAAAGGTTTCAAATTAATTAACGATCCTTCGTTAGGGGAAAACGTTGTTACACAAGCTAGAATGACCAATCAAAATACAAGTACATGAGAATTCACGAAATTTGTCAACGAAGCAAGGTTATCATAGATATTAAAAGATTTATAAAATTTGAAATTAAAATTAAAAGTAAAAATTATCTATTTAGAAATCTAAATCTAATCTCTATTAAGTTTAAAATTATAGAATTACTGAGGAAAAAATAAAAAATACATATGTTATTTAATTTATTTTTTCATTGAAATTAGGTTAAAAAGGATGTTGATAGCCGCAGACAAAAATGTATACATTTTACTTCAGCTATGATGACCGCCTCTCACGTAAAACAATCCAAACTCACTCAGGTTATAATACATAAGCGCCCAGACATATTTAGATATATATACACACAAAAAACGGTGATGAAACACGACCCTTGATAAAAACACACACTCACACAAACACACACGCGCTGGCGCGCGCACACACACACACGCACAGAGACACACACACACACACACACACACAGAGACACACACACACAACCAAACGTGCATGCATTTTCCTTACACATAGACATCGATAAACACATGCACATACATCCACATGCACATTGACCAAGACAATCAGGCGCAATACCCAAAACATAATCGGGACTTAATGTTATTAAACGAATTTTATCTATTTATAGAAATATAACTAATCTGGGCAAATATATATAGATAAAATTATTAAAAAAATTTAAACAAATATATATATATATATATATATATATATATATATATATATATATATATATATATATATATATATATATATATATATATATAAATATATATATATATATATATATATTTATTTCCATATAGTTTTCCACACACTAGATGAAAAAATAAATAACTACCTCCATATATAATCGTACATTCACACATATATACATACAGACCTACACACACACACACACACACACATATATATATATATATATAAATATATATATGTGTATATATATATATATATATATATATATATATATATATATATGTACATACACATACAAGGCTACACGTACCCACATATGCATATATACGTATACAGATAGGTATATACATACACGCACATACACATACATATAAGCACGTATAAATATATCGACCCATACAGCAACGTAAAAAAGTAAATAAATCAAGTAAAAATATATATACACAAAGATGCACATATATACAAGTATATACATACACATACACATTTACATATACATACATACGCACGTATACATACATGTATATAAACTAAACAAATAAACATACATTTACAAATACACGCATATACATGAAAAATCAAACAAACCTAAATTAAATCTATATAAACATATATACGTATATACACACCCACGTATACATATATATACACATACATAAGCATATACATATACCTATATATATATATATATATATATATATATATATATATATATATATATATAGACACAGACACACACAAAAAAACGAAGGAATATGTATAAAGAGACCTACAACCACATCTGAGCGTATACATATAAATACCCACATACATATACATACATATATACAAACACATATACATACATATATACCTATTTAAACGAATACATTTACACATACATACATATACACGTACACATATGTATATATATACACATATACATATACATATATATACACATACACATATACATACACTCACATATACCTATATATATATATATATATATATATATATATATATATATATATATATATATTTACACATTTACACACACACAAGTACACATACATATCCATATCCATATACATATACTTACACAGGTTGTCGTAGACACCTACGGTTAAATGGAAATTGATTAAGAAAGACTGGACATGTAACTCCCTATATGCCCCGCGTTACCTCTGCCTTAACGAAAAATTTGAAATAATTAGATTTAAAAATAAGACTGATCTTTTAAATCAAAGATATGAACTAACTGTTAACTGTAAACACCGTTTTAATTCTAACTTAGTATAGAGATCATATTGCGGCATTTACATATATATATATATAATCCATGTAGAACTCACTGTCCAGGACAGAGCAAAAAAATATATAAAAATAAAACGCTCAAACACTAATATTCCATGTCTATAATTTATTACATTGGAATCGTTGGATCCACCTACAACTGGAATTGCTGATGTCCTCATGTGTCACATTTTTAGAGATTTCGATTTGAAGGTCCTTGGATTTGGTAAGTTTTTTTTAAGATTTTCAAAGTTTGTTATTATTATTATTAACAAACAAAATATAGATGTAATCACGATCCAATGTAATAAATTATAACCATATAATATTAGTGTTTGAGCGTTTTTATTTTATATTCTTGCTCTCTCCTGGACATTGAGAGTTCTACCTGGGTTCCATCGTCTTGGAAATTCATATATATATATATATATATATATATATATATATATATATATATATATATATATGCTTGTGTGTCCGCGTGTGTGTGCGTGTGTGAGAGAGGGAGCGATATACGGTAGAGAAAGAGCAATCTTTTATAAATCTAACATGTTTCACTTTCATTAAAGCTTCATCAGAAAATGAGATATGAATAATACTTCTGGTGCTTGTAATTATGTGCTGTGCGTGTTTTGTTGGTTTGAAAGTCTTCCTGTACTTTTGACTTTTCAAGCAGTCACCGTCTGTACAAATTATGTGTGTCAATGTTTAAAATCTTAAAGATTCGAACATAAATAATGCATACAGTATTAGGCTGTGGGAAACTTTTCCCGTTCTAAGCGGAATATCACAGTTAAATTTAAAATATGATAAATGTACGTGTTATATATTACTTGACATTAGAATCTGTATAAACGTTATACATTTCTTTAACATATCGCCTTATCCCATCTTTCGGGCCAAAGATTATACTAAACAGAAATCGAATAAAATAATGTCAGTAGTAATGTAGTTATTATTATTATTATTATTATTATTATTATTATTATTATTATTATTATTAGATCATATATTAGCCTGTTCACATTTCGGGATTATCGTTGAAGATAGCGAGGAATCATATATTCTCAAATTTCTCACACATTTTTCAGTATATTCGCAGTCTCGAATATTTTTGCTGTCTGGAGAGACTTAATTATTCTTCGAATATATAATTATGCTAATTCCGAAGCAGCAAGAATTATAGAGAACAATAACCTTCGTATTCCATGCCAAAGTCATCGAGGTTTTCACATTAAATATTCGCGCATTTTTTCTTTTGTTCCCCTTTGTCGTATCGCCATGGCCCATCGTGTCAGCGACTTCCGTCATCTGAAAATGTCCTTTCATATTTTATGACAATCCTATTTACGAGTATCGCTTTTATTGAATGGTCGCTATTGTTGTGATCGCGATTATTATTCAAATGCTCGATGTTAATGCTTGTTGCGTCCCCTTTCTTATGAACGTGTAGAATTCTGTTTTCTTACTGGATTTATTTATACGTTGAATTTCGTGTTCTTGAGGCCTTTACATCTTTGTGGTAATATTTCACTGGAACGCCTTGGAAAAAAAAAAAGGTAAACATATTTGCTGTTTACACCTGGAAGGACAATTAAGCTCATCACCCAGGAGAGTCTAACTTTGTTGCGAGCGAACCATTCTCCAGGCAGCGTCGCGTCGAACCGCATTAATGCAGCTGCTATATCTTCCGAGACTCTTGTTTTTATTGCCTTATCTTCAAGTAAACCGAGTGTTAATCTCCAACTATATTTTCATAAGCAACCAACAAAGAAGTGGGGTACGGTATTTTAGAATTCAGTTTTTAATGTTTCTGCTTCTAATAAGTATATTTATTGTTTGTTTCGGGAATCATATAGCTAATAGTATTAAGACTGTTTATATAATGACCGTGTTTAACAGAAATTATCTATTAATTAACCTTGAAAATACCCATTGAGGATTTCAACTTATCACCTCACCCCAAAATATGGTTACTGATGTTAGACCAAAAACAAGAAGGGAACAAATATATTTGTATTAAAATATGTAACAGTAACAAGGAGACAAATGTCGATTTTCCCAGCATTTTGAGTCGGTATTCAATATCATCAATTTTTACCAGTCCTCGAACACCGATCTTTTATACGGTAGGAAGTACACAGCGATTTTCAAGTGCAAACAGACATATGTTCCTATTTAGAAGGATACTTTGTTAGAGATATAACTGTGCAGTAAGAAACTGAATGGATAACGCAAGAACCTTGACGAAAGCCGCAAGATTTTTTTCTAAATTATGATATATCTGTGTAAATGATACGATTGAAGTTAATTCTATATTTTGATATTCGAAAATATATTTAAAAGGGAATATTAGCCAATGGCAGGGAAACACTCATAAGAGAAATATTTTAGAACTACATATTTTTACTTTATTTTGAATTCGAAAAATTACCTAAAACTGATTATGCTGTAGATATCTTCCAAGGTTAATTTAGTCGGCATCAACAGCCAATTAGTGAGGCAGGATCTAATAATAATCTCACTGGCAACGACGAATGATGTAAAAAAAATTAGAAGCATCAGTAGGAAATTTCTGTACCACTATTTTCCCAAATGAATCATATCAATCCACAGAAAATAATTTAATTGAATATGTGGAAGGCCATAAATATCGCTAACCTCCTAAATACACACACACACATATATATATATATATATATATATATATATATATATATATATATATATATATATATATATATATATATATATATATTGTATTTAGGCATCATTCCTTCATTTATACATGTTTCATTGAAGAAGACACAGAAGGCACTACGACTAAAACTAGCGAAATGTTCTCTTAAATTGTGGATGTCACCTTTGTGTATTTTATTTGTCGTAAGACAAGATTTGTTTTCCGAATGCAGTGGTGTTATTTTCTTTGTTGGCTGCCGTGTTGTGTAATTTGATAATTGTGTATTTAGGGAGCAATCCTTTATTTATATATGTTTCATAATGAAACATGTATTAATGAAGACACCATTTAATAAATTATCAATTCATTTTTTTATTAATATATAATGGTATATATAATAGTTAATTAATTCCTTGATTTTAATTGTAGTACTGTCATTATTTATGGCTCATTCAACATAATAAGCATTGTATTTTATGATATTGTATATTTGTTGCGGGGCCGTCAAGCAGGTGCTAACAACCACGCAAACAGTAAAATTTATGTTGGAAAATACGATCGAAGGCAAGGATAACAAAAGCGAGGGTTTAAAATCAAAGCCAAATTTTATTCAACAATTTGGCAAAAGTATGTACAGGTATTGTGTCGCTATGAAATCGGGGAGAGCCAACCAAAAGATCGTCTTGTTTTAGGTCAGCGGACCAGACAGAGCTGAGGGAACCTGCTCGTCCTTGACGGTCACCAGGGATGCAGCTTGGTAGTATCCAGAAGGACTATCGCATAAACTTTGTGGTCAGGTAGTCCTGAAAAGGACTATTGCATAAATATGTTGTTAGGTAGTCCTGAAAAGGACTATTGCATAAACATGTGGTTAGGTAGTCCTGAAAAGGACTATTGCATAAACATGTGGTTAGGTAGTCCTGAAAATGACTATTGCATAAACATGTGTAATCAGGTAGTCCTGAAAAGGACTATTGCATAAATGTGTAATCAGGTAGTCCAGAAAAGGACTATTGCATAAATGTGTAATCAGGTAGTCCTGAAAAGGACTACTGCATAAATGTGTAATCAGGTAGTCCTGAAAAGGACTATTGCATAAATGTGTAATCAGGTAGTGCATAAACATGTAATCATTAGCCCTGAAAAGGGCTATCGCATAAGAATGTATGCCGGCTGCTGCTGCTGGTGTCGCCGTTGGACTCGGTCTAGCTGATGGCTGCTGCTGAACTCGGTCTGGCTAGTGGCTGCTGCTGCTGCTTGACCTGGGTAGTGGCTGCTGCTGGACTCGGTCTGGCTAGTGGCTGCTGCTTGACCTGGGCTAATCGCTGGTGCCGCTGCTGAAATCGGTCTGGCTGATGGCTGCTGCTGCTGCTTGCTGCTGCTTGAGGTCAGTGGTGAGGGGAGCGTGACGCTCTGAAACCCGGATCCAAGAATAATTTGGTGGAAGAAAATCGGCCGTATTTATGTCGGCCGGGGTTAGCATCGTAGCTTGGCTAACAATGTCTTTTAGTTATTGACTAAAAATGACCTTCTACTTTTGAATGTACACATGGGTTTCATTTAGGCCCCATGTGTATATGAATTAGTTTCTGGTCATTATTTTTAGTTGTGGATGTTATGTTTCGTTTTGTTTTTGTATTTTTGTGTTTTGATGTCTGAAAACGCTGAGTCACTGGAACTTAATGGTGTTTGTTTCGTGTTCCGTGGTGACGCTTTCAGTCGTTTGAGTAGCCGGCAGTAACTTCCGGACGTGTGCGACAAGGCCCCCTTTCTAGAAAATTGATCATGATCAATTCCCAAAAAAATGTAGGTCTTCAATTTGGATGGAAAATGAACTCTTCTGCCTGATTTTGTTCGTACGACTGGTGTGGTTGTTTTAGCTTCCGTCGTTGATGGTAGTTTTGCGTCGGGAGGAGTTTCCTCTAACCAGGCTGGTTTGAGTCGGTCGATAGAGACTGTATCTTTGTCTCTGCTGCGCATGATTGTGACAAATGTTTCAGAACGCTTCAAAACTTTAAAAGGACCTTGGTAGCTGGGTGTGAGTATTTTTTTACGGCGTCGTTCCTGACAAAAACGAAATTGCAGCTATCCAGTTTCTGTGGTAAGTATGAGCTTGTGGTTTGTTGTCGTGGGGGGAGTATATGTGAGTTTGGCCATTCTGTGGCGCAGATCCTGCACAAAAGAACTTGGTGAGGTTGTGCACGAGTTCTGCAGAATGTGGAAATATTGTCCTGGTAAGGAGAGAAGCATGACGAACACGAGCTCCGCTGTCGAACACCCTAAATCGGTTTTAAGGGTATTCCGCAAAGAGAGCATAGTCATGGAGAGGTTGTCGACCCAGTTATGTATGTCAAGTTTGGTTGATAAGGACGCCTTTAGGGATCGATGAAATCTTTCGACGAGGCCGTTTGCGCAAGGGTGGTAAGCAGTCGTTTTAATGTGCCTGACACCCAGCAGTTGAGAGAATTCTAAGAAAAGCGAGGACTGAAATTGTGGTCCTCGATCTGTTGTGAGAACTTGGGGTACGCCAAAGTTCGTAATCCAGTTTGCGAGGATAGTTTTAAAAACTGTGGTAGCGGAAATGTCCTTAATCGGCACAGCGACTGGCCATCTCGAAAAACGGTCTATGACTGTTAGAAGGTACATTGGCAGAGGCCCGACGAGGTCAACGTGGATGTGACAGAAACGTGCGTCGGTTGTGGCGAATGTTCCAACTGGTGATTTTGGTGTGCCTCTGCATTTTGCATTTTTGACGGCCGGTCCGTTTTAGGATTGCGTCCTTTAGCCGAGTATATGGATCCTGGTCGGGCACGTTTTCCAAAATGTCGGCCACTTCGTCGACCACTGACGGTGGCAAGACTTGCACCACGTTGGCAAATTTGGTTTGTTGCGATGTTATCCTCCGTACCGAGAAGATCGCTTCCAACTGCAGAAACCAGTTTTTGGTGGTTGTATGCAGGTAGGTTCGAGAGAGGCATTGCAACGTTTAGAGGAGAGGTCTGTTCCCCCTCGTCTGTTGCCATCTTGATTGATCGTAAATATCGTGGTCACCAGTTGTTGCGGGGCCGTCAAGCAGGTCCTATCAACCCCACAAACAGTAAAATTTTATGTTGGAAAATACGATCGAAGCAAGGATAACAAAAGCGAGGATTTAAAATCAAAGCCAAATTTTATTCAACAATTTGGCAAAAGTATGTACAGGTATTGTGTCGCTATGAAGTCGGGGAGAGCCAAACGAAAGATCGTCTTGTTTTAGGGCAGCGGAACAGACAGTGCAGAGGGAACCTGCTCGTCCTTAGGTTGACAGTCACCAGGGATGCAGCTTGGTAGTATCCAGAATGACTATCGCATAAACTATGAGGTCAGGTAGTCCTGAAAAGGACTATTGCATAAACATGTGGTTAGGTAGACCTGAAAAGGACTATTGCATAAACATGTGGTCAGGTAGTCCTGAAAAGGACTATTGCATAAACATGTGGTTAGGTAGTCCTGAAAAGGACTATTGCATAAACATGTGTAATCAGGTAGTCCTGAAAAGGACTATTGCATAAATGTGTAATCAGGTAGTCCTGAAAAGGACTATTGCATAAATGTGTAATCAGGTAGTCCTGAAAAGGACTATTGCATAAATGTGTAATGAGGTAGTCCTGAAAAGGACTATGGCATAAACGTGTAATCGTTAGCCCTGAAAAGGGCTATCGCATAAGAATGTATGCGGGCTGCTGCTGCTGGGGCCGCCGTTGGACTCGGTCTAGCTGATGGCTGCTGCTGGTTTGGTCTGGCTAGTGGCTGCTGCTGGACTCGGTCTGGTTAGTGGCTGCTGCTGCTTGTCCTGGGCTGATCGCTGGTGCCGCTGCTGGAATCGGTCTGGCTGATGGCTGCTGCTGCTTACTGCTGATTGAGGTCAGCGATGAGTGGAGCGTGACGCTCTGAAACCCGGATCCAATAATAATTTGGTGGAAGAAAATCGGCCGTATTTATGTCGGCCGGGGTTAGCATCGTAGCTTGGCTAACAATGTCTTTTAGTTATTGACTAAAAATGACCTTCTACTTTTGAATGTACACATGGGTTTCATTTAGGCCCCATGTGTATATGAATTAGTTTCTGGTCATTATTTTTAGTTGTGGATGTTATGTTTCGTTTTGCATTTGTATTTTTGTTCTTTGATGTCTGAAAACGCTGAGTCACTGGAACTTAATGGCGTTTGTTCCGTTTTCCGTGGTGACGCTTTCAGACGTTTGAGTAGCCGGCAGTAACTTCCGGCCGGGTGCGATATATTGGTAGCACAAAAAACTTTTAATCTAAGATGGTATCAGCATATTTCTTCATTTAACAACAATGCGTCCCGTAACCGAACTTCCTTCTCAAAATATTTTTGGTATTTATAAGAAATCAATAAATTGAAAATATTTAAAACAAGAGAATGTGTAAATCCTTAAATGACCCATGTCCGCTCTGTCTATATGACAAGCTGTATATTATTAATCTCCTTAAAAATAATGATCTCTTAAATCAGCGTAATGAAATAACAGTGTTTTGTAGGCATTGTATAATGTTTACGTTAAAATATAGTTAAACTTCTTAATAAGAACATGCATTAATTCCTCATAGTTAAGAATATTTTTGATTGAACTAAAACACTTAAATCAAACATTAAACAACATTATTATGTTACAGTTTTATGGCACGTGATTAAAGGGAGAACATTTCTCTGTAGAATTACAAGGCATATCAGGGAGAGAAGTTGGACACGCCTTGCCTGTACCAAGTAGTTGAGAAATTGAAATTATCGTCTTTTAGTGGGATGTCCGTATTTCAGGCAAGAACACTTTCTGTTGCATGCTGGGAGATATTTTATTATATTAAATTTTTATTTAAATTATTTTATGCAACGTTTCTATATTATTGTTTTATATTAATTTATTTATAATTCGTTGTTATTATTACTTTGTATTTTAATTTTATTTATTTATAAATATAATGACCACTCTACAATATAAAAAAAAAATTTCTATCGGGCATGTAATAATTAACTGAAATGACCTGAAATTTTAACCATAGAATTTTCAGTATGCATAACTAATAGTTACCACAATGTGAATTAATAGGAAAAGTAGGAAAATATTTTAAAATAAACATTTATATGTAAAATAATTACATTTTTTCACTATGCTACTTGTTGGCTGTTAATATGTTTTACACAAAATTAAGACACCGATTTTAGATTAAATTTATTGCTTTTGCTCGAGATTTTATAAATATAAGTGTAATTATCATTCACAAAATGAACAGTTTTTAAGGCTTCTATGATAGTTTTCTTTCCGATATTGATAAGGTAACCAACGCATATATTTCTCATATCATCATTGATAATCCTCACAATCACGACAATAATAAATGTTTGCTACCCAGTCAATATAAGCAGATCATTGTCGATCGGCATATTTATAAATAACTCGACTATCTTATTTAAATAATGCGTTAACTCTCTTCTGATATATATGACTTGATATATCGGAATGAATGTATCAAAATAATAACATATGGGTGAGAAATATATTAGTAACAATATTTGCGTATTTCGAAAAACGTAATACAATTAATATATATTTATATTTACACTAATCATATATATATATATATATTTAAACTAATCATATATACATATATATATATATATATATATATATATATATATATTTAGAATTGGACATAGTCCGACAATTTATTTTAAAGACATTTATATATATTATGTTTAACGTTCTTTTTATAGACACAAGTATTTAAGCAAATGCTCTGTTTTATAATAAACAGTATTAAATAACATTTACCGGCATGAATGTCCGAGAAATTTTCATAGAAAATTTTCGCTCTCCGACAGGAATCGAACCTGTATCCTATACGGAACCATCATTTCGCGTGATGTGCCTTAACCTTTCGGCCACAGAGCAGCGTCTGGTTAGCAAGGTCGATTTTACTATCTTTAAACTTAAATCTTCCATGAATCTCTTCCATTCATATCTGCTCTAGCGTATCAAATGTAAACAAATGACGTCATATATTTTTAGAATTGGACATAGTCCGACAATTTATTTTAAAGACATTTATATTTTATATATTTATTATATATTTTTTATATTACATATATATTTATATGTATATTCATTACATCAACATATATATATATATATATATATATATATATATATATATATATATATATATATATATATATATATATATATATATATAAATGTTGATGTAATACACCTGGGTTCCCCCTCACAGTAATATGATTGGCTGGTGTCAACCATAAATACAGACTGATGTGGAGGTATATCGACTACGCCTATTGCCTGATTAGACCTTGTCCTTACTCGACTTGACAAGACCGTCTTTATCCCCTTTGTTGGAAATTACCTTTTTGTTTTTGCAAAGTCCGTTTTAGTTAAGTTCTCTTTTTTTTTTACCTTTTACCTTCTGTTTTACTGAATATTATTTGAAATCTCTTTTTGATTTTTTTTTCACTTTTTCCTCTCCTTTTTAGTTTTTTCTTTTTTTTTGCATTACCTTTTTTTTTCCTTTTATTTATTCTATTATTAGTTCTGATTTTTGCTTTAGTTTCCTTTTTAGGTTATTATTTTTTTCTTGAGTTTCTATACCACACTCCCAGAGTTTATCTGTTTATTTTTCTACGTATTAATATTTCTGTTGACGTCAGACTTTTATTTGTACTTTGTTTTAATACGTGTTATTTGTTACGTTTTAATTTGTTCTTTATATTTTTCGCCTTTTTATATCTGTTAAGTGTTCTGTGTTTTAATTGTTTACGTTTTCTGTGTTTATATTTGTCCTAAATGTTTTTGTTTATTTATTCTAAATTCTCCGTTTTCTATATTCGTTTATTGGCAAAGCTTTATTTTTTAGAGGTCATATTGAATTTCTTTGTTTTTTTTTTTATTTAATTTCTTATTGTTTCGTCTTTGTGTTTGTAGTCTTTTCATTTTTACGTTAATATCTAGTGTTTTTGTTATAGTTTACCTTATTTTGTGTCATTTAGTTGTGTTTTCGTTACTATAACGTTTGTTTTTGTGATTTCATTTGAACTGTTTTAATTTTGTTTGTTTGTGACCAATTGTTTCCGTCGGCTTTTTTTACTGTATTGTTTATTTATTTACCGTATTTAATTGTATTTTTGTTGTTGTTTGAAAGAAATTTTGTGAATATCGTCTTAATTGTGTTTTCCCTTCTCGGCGAACTTTGTTTATTAACTCTTTTTGTTGTTTTATTGTTTTTACGCTTACAGGCGTCCCTTGTTCTAACAACCCCTCCACTTCCATTCACGTCTTATATTTAAGAAAAAAAGTCTGAAAAAATAGCCCGAATATTCCGTGCTTTCTCATTAAAAAAAGAAAAAGAATGTTTCCCGACTATAGAAGGTCCATAAAAAAAAACATTTATTTCGAATCAAAAAACACCCGGCTGACAAAGACAGCACAAACGAGTACCCAGTTTTGCCGAGTACATCCCGAGATAACGAATAAATAAACTGCCCATCCAGAGAATTAAAAGTAGGGAGGCCGAAAATGGCCAAAATGTAAAAGCCAAAAATATGGAGGCCAATAATGGCCAGAATAAGGAAAAGATAATGTTGAATCCGAGGAACATCCACTTGTTGGAAGACCTCCCCAATTGTATTATCAATATTACGGAGTTCTAGCAGCGAGCTAAGAGTTACGCATACCTTTTGGTAGAACGTTGACTCTTAGACGACCCCAAGAATTAAGGAAGATTGAAAAAATTATAATAAAATTTGTCATTCGATCAAAAACACATTGATAAATTCCCTGGAGTCCTTGGTGTTCAATCCCCTCAGAATCGTTAAAGGAGCCTGCTATTTCATGTGGGACGTATTGCTACCCACGATGGAAGATTGTGTTGCAATTTTAAGTCGTGACTTCATAACCAAAGAACTAATATTACGCACAAAGTATGAAGGCCAAAGAAGGACCAGGTTGCAATATATGTGTTCCCTTCTAAGGGTAACACCTAGCTGCTTTCCGATCGCAGTATGGCGATATACTAGGAGCTTCATGCGATCGCCTGAACGGGGGTTGTAGTTACAAAATATTGTTAGACCGAAAGCTTTCCTCCAGCCCCAACTGTATGGAAGAATGGAGCTTGAGGCTGCCAGTCATTGTGACCAGATGCAAACCGGTATGTTGGAAATGTGGAGAAACTGGTCACCTCTCCTCTTCCTGCTCAGAGAAGAAGACTTCTGGAAGTCAAGCTCCAGTAAA
This sequence comes from Acanthosepion esculentum, assembly GCA_964036315.1. Classification (NCBI taxonomy): domain Eukaryota; kingdom Metazoa; phylum Mollusca; class Cephalopoda; order Sepiida; family Sepiidae; genus Acanthosepion; species Acanthosepion esculentum. The sequence continues at coordinate 134,313,030 of OZ038475.1, read as the reverse complement.
CCAAGATCCACCTCTGACCACGTCTTTACATACCGCCTTGCCTGTAATGGGCATACCAGATTCTGGGACCGATACGGTTAAACCTCCATTTGGCGCACCATCTAAGGCCACATTCTGCAAAGAGCCTTCGCCCATTACTAGTGCAGTTATGGAGAAGGGGGAAGCGGAAATGCTGGTTTCTGGTAAGGCCAGAGGGAAGCGTCAGACAGCGGGTCCTCAGTCCCATGAAGCCCCAAGGGTGAAAGACACACACTGCTCCACTCCTTCTGGCAACGTTAAGTGCGATGGCCCGGCCTCAAAACAACTTTTTAAGGAACAACAAAAAAATATGACCCCGGCTATGAAAAATCTGAAAAGATTAAGGAATTAAAAGAAAAATTAGACGTGCAGAAACAGACCCTGCCCAAATCTCCTACTCCTTCAACGTACGCTATTCCATCCACATCGTCTTCGAAGAAAAAAATCTTCCACTCTGGCAACACCTAAACCAGTTCCCCTCAGCAGAAATCACAGCCGTTTCCGACAAAAATCCGGCTACACTCCTCTTCATACTCCCAGTCCTTCCCCCGTCATAAAAGATCATTCTATGCCTCTCCCAGTCATTCCTCAGATAAACAAAGATCCACTTACAACCCCTCTTCACACTCCTAGTCCTTACCCCGTTAAAATGTTGAAATATCCCCTCCTTCTTCCAGAAGGCAAAGAAGCTCCACTCAGGAGCTTAAAGATAAGTGAAAATATCACAACGGCATATATACAACTCGGGGAAGAATGTGTGTCGTATTTCCCCGTACAAGCCGCGTGAGCAAAAGACTATGTGAAACGCATTAAGGATCGGAAGTACCTGCTTTCAATCAGGCAGTATGCCGATATAGATTTGTCGAATCCTTACAATTTCTCGCATACCCAAAGAGTTCTCACGGTCACAAGAACTGAGACTGGTGCCAAACAAGCATGGGCGATATTAGACGAGGCAATCAGATCATAAATGTTATCTTTGCCCATAGCTATTGTGCAAAATAAGTAGCTCAAGCTTTTAAAAAAATGTGCAGGTAGGGCCCCAGTTTTAGTTCACACCTCCCTCTATAGAGCGCTTAAATTGACATTTCACTGGGATATAGTCGGAATCACTCAGGACAGTACCATCAAGACTGATGGGTCATAGGTCTATGGGAAAGGCTGTCGGTATCGTTACCAAGACCATGTTCAAAACAGTGTCTTAACCCTAATTATGTCTGATAACGGCATTCCGGTTAGCGAGACTTGATCGCGATCTTCAGCGCCTCGGAGTGGATGTATGTTGCGTACAGGAGACCCATTTACATCTCGCGACCATGAGGACGTTCTGTCTAAGACGTTCGTCCTCTATTCAGCATGTTTTGATGGACGCTCGAGGGGTGTTTCCTGGCTGGTAAGCAAGTCTATGGATGCGGCGTGTGCTCTTGTTTTTACGGATCCGGCATACAGGCTTTGCATACTGGATGTTACCATAAGGGATAAAGCTCTTCGACTCATTGGGGTTTATGCGACCAATGACAATGGGTAGCAGCCTGCTTTGTTTCGTCAGATCGAGCCGTTCGGTAGTTCTAGCGCGTGATTGGAATGCCGTCCTTGATCCCGATATAGATCGTATATGGCAAAGATTGGGTACTAATAACCGGGATGTTATGTCGTTTCGGGATTTTTATTCGGCGGGTTTGATCTCGTAGATAAGTATCGAAATGAGCACTCCCGGGATGTAGTATGGACTTGGACTAGGGGCGGCAGCTCGGATTCGGTGGTGAGCGCAAGCTACATCGAACGAGTTCTAGTTAAGAGAGTCGGCGTCCAAGTTTCCATTTTATAGTTTACTCGGATCATAGGCTAGTCCGGGTTCGGGTAAACTTAGATAAGGCTAAGGTTAAGATGGCTGGATAATGGAAATTGAACACATCATTATTTGGTGAGAAAGATTTCCAGGACCAGCTTTTACTAATGTTACAGCGGGAATTGTCGGGGGCTGTGGTTGGGAATAAGTGGTGGGATTTGTTGAAATCAAAACTTAGGTCTTTTGCTGCTGATTTTAGTCGACAACTCAATATAGCAGAGTTAGTAGCACAAAATTATTGCGAGGAAAAAGTCGATCGGGCGATAAAATCCCGTGTTAGTGGGGACGTATCCGTAGCGAAGGCCGAGCTGGCCTCCTTGCCTATCAAGAAGGATCAAGCTCTGGTAGTTAAAGCTAAGCTAAAAAGGATGTCTTGCGAGGCTACGAATATGGCTGCATCATTGCGTGCCGAGGAAGCTAGTAGGGCATCTAGTAGGCATATCGCGTGCATCATATTGCCGGACATGCGGACTGTGACTACAGACGCGGGCATTTTTTTAGGCTTTCCGTGACTACTTTCAAGAGATTTTTACCAGGGAACCCAGTATGAGCGCTGCTCGGTTCGATGCCTATTTAGCCGACTTTACCCGTCATCAGGCGGCTAAAGCGGCTGGGTGCGAGGGTCCTATAACAGAGCGAAATATGGGATGTGCTCAAGCAGGTTGGCCTGGACAAGACGCCAGGATTAAATGGTCCTCGATCGTTTTTGTCCCCTTGCTGGCACTGATTTTTAACAAATGGATGAAGCAGGGGTCTATACCTCAACGCTTCACCTGGTGTGTGATCAAGTTGCTTCGCAAGAACAAAGAAGGTGGGGATGGGGTAGAAAATTATCGGTCTTTGACAATGTTAAATACAGAGTTGAAGATTTTAGCCAATGTTTTAGACGGCCATTTGCAGGGTGTCCTTTCTACTGTGATTGGTCCTGAGCAGAGTTGTGCTGTGAAGGGCAAGACTATTCAGGATAACCTTCATTACGTACTCTTGATCATCGAGCAAGTCGAGAGTGATGCCGTGCTGATCAATATGAATCAGTCCAAGGCATTCGATTGGGTTGACCATCGGTTTCTGGAGGCTGTTCTTTCGCGGGCCTGACTTTCGCACTTGGAACCGACTGTTGTATGCGTCCCCCGGTGCGCTGGTATAAGTGAATGGGGTAAGATTGAGGCCTTTCATTTTGTCTCGCGCCATTCGTCAAGGATGTCAGCTGTCTCCATTGCTGTACTTTCATGCGTTGGAACCTTTCCTGCGTAAGTTGAAGACGAATCCTGTCCTTCGTGGAATTTCCTCACTTGGTGCTACGACCTCGGCCAAGTACTCCGCCTATACTGATGATCTTTTGGTTATGGACGAGCAGAGCCGAGATTAAAGAAGTCAGGTGACAGGGGCCGCGATAAGTCTGTTGGCTTGCGGTTGGGTTCTCTTCCCGGACATTTCCTCTGGACGGACGGGCAGGTCAAGATACTCGGCATCTGTTTCGGTCCCAACCTCCTGTTGGAAATGAATTGTTCGGAGGTGAGAGAGAAGACCAAGGGCGCAGTTCAACTGTGGACTCGTATGAATATTTCCTTGAAGTGGAGGGCGAATATATGTGCCTCGCACATCTACCCGATTCTCCTTTACCGACACACCGTGCTTCCACCCCAGTCTGAAAGTTTATTGGCGTTTGTAAGGCTCTTGTTCTCCTTCTTGTGGGGAGGCAAGTCCACCATGGTTAGTCGCGAGATCTGTTACCGCCATTCCACTCATGGCGGCCTGGGGTGCCTTGCGTTGAGACTCGTCGATATACGCTTCTCGTTACTTATCTAGACCGGATGTGTATGCAATTAGATGAGAACGTCGAGTTCTGGAAAGAAGACTCCCGTAAAAATTTCCTATCATTGAGAAATGTGCACTCGTATGAGTAGTAGGCCGGCCGGACTCCTCGAGCAGAGGGCTCTTTCTATCGTGAATGTCGGCTTGCCCTCAAGCGACTCTTACGGGCAAAGGATGGCCTCTCTGACGTCCAGCTGTTGTCCCGTAAATCATTATATAATGTGTTAGTTAGGGGGAATGTTCAAGATACATTAATAGGCGTGGGAGGCTAGCTGCATATGGCCTTGGGCGCCCGGGCTGAAATGTCTCAATAACACTGAGGCATCACTAACCTGGCTGGTGATTCGAGGGGCACTCTGAGCCCCCAAAAGACTTTGTTCAGCGGGTTTGGCAAAATCGCCAAACTGCGTTGGCTGCAGTGAGCAGGTGGAGACCCTAGGTAAACGTTTTTTCATTGTAGTGTCGTAGCTCCGTTGTGCAAGTTTGTTGAAGATACCATGGTTCACATTCTGCGCAGAAAGTTCTTTCTCCTCGAAGCCAGTTCCGTCTGTAGAATATATTACCGCCTAAGGTTGTGTACTACGTGTTCCTTTGCTTACTATGCGAGTCGTGATATGGACGACGCAGCAGAAGGAATTCCATAAGCCGAGGAGTTTATCTCTTCCGAAAAGATCCTGTTCTTTAAGCATCAGCTTAAAGTCAAGATCAGGACGGAAAGGAAGCGACTCTATCCATTGGAATTTGGCGAAAGATGGATGAGACTTGCGCGTCTCTCAAGAGTTAAAGGTGCTGACTTGGAGTGGCATTTTGATGCCGGTTAGTCTGTCAGAATATTTGGATTGCTGGGTTGAACAATGGCAACCCTTTCCGTGAGTAGGTTAGAGTAGGTCGATTTTTGCTTTAGTTTTTTTTTTTTTTTTCTTCAAGTAAACTTATCTAGGGTATGAATGTTCATTGGCCCCTTTTTTCTGGTCCACTTTTTTTTGTTTAATTCCCCATCCCTCCCATCGTCAGGTGGTTAGTGATTTCAGTTGTCTGGTTGGTGTGGGGCGTTTTTCGTTTCGTTTTTTTTTCTTAATTGTTGTTGTGTTCGGATGAGTGTGCGTTTGTTGTGTGTGAACGGTTTGTACAAATGTTTTTTATATTTTTTAATTCCCGCATTTATTTCGTCCAGTTAACTGATGTTTCTGCCTCAGTTAGTGCCGTGGAGCGTTATTACTAACACCATTTTGTTTAGATTACTGGACATAGTTTTATACTCATTGTAAATACTCATTGAATTTTTTAGATTTTTAAATTATTTTATTCCCCTCCCCACCACAGACAATGAATTGTATATATGGGGACTAGTTAGGACTTCATAGATTTTTTGAGGAATTATGGTGGATTAAGTAAAATGGTAAGTAAGAATGAGTTGTTTTGGTTAAAGGAAAATTGATTGTATGTTTGGGTCAGTGGTTGCCGCTAGCTAAGTTTAATGTAAAGACAGAAGATTGCCATCCTTTTTCCCCCTTTCGGACTTGTGCCATATTTAGACTTTTGTCCAATAAATAATCGTACACCTATTGCCTACGCCTGGAGCAATAGGCTGTCTATTTTTGACCTATTGCCTTTTTCTTCGTGGTTACCTTTTTTTGCGTGTGTTGGACGAGCTTTTGTCACTTGAGAAATTGTTAAGTGTTTATGTTTCTTAATTTTGCTAAAACATTTGTGAATTTTGCAGTTTTTTTATTTGCCTTTTATTTTTATACGTTTGTGCATTTTGGTCTTTTCGCTTTTGTTTATTTCATTTTATGTGTTTTTAGCCTCCCCACGGTTTTAGTTTTCATAATCCTTTCCGTATTGATTTATTTTTGAATTGATTATTGACTTTTGTAGTCCACGTTTTGTTTTGTTTGAGTTTATTGGGAAAACAAAACTTTTTAAAGGGGAAAAAGAAAAGAAAAGAACAATTTTCGTTTGGTCTCGGCCAATTTGGCCGAGGATATAAACATAAAAAAGTCACCACCGGTGTCGCCGGTTAAAAGTTCATGGGAGGATAATAGCCCAGTTAAGAAAAATGCCGCCTATTATAGTAACCAAAGGGAGAAATTTGAACAGTCATTTAAAGGAAATGAATTTCTCACAATTCCTGAAGACATGCAAGCAGTTACTACACGCACAGTATCTCTGTTGACTTCTGATATTAAAACTCGGAAGCTAATTGGCGGCAGCAGGGAAACGATGGAAGACGCTATAAAAACATTAAATATCAGTCCGAACGTATTGGCGAGGAGGACTAATGCTCTCTGGGACATCCTACTGCCAACAGAACAGCAGGAAATAGAACTCGCAGGCAGCATCTTCAACACGACAGAGTTGCGGCTTCAAGCAGAATACATGGCACCCGGAAAACAAAAGTGACAATCAATGGGGTGTCCGTTGATATTTGTGACGATATGATCGGTGCATTTTTCTCGAAATATGGTCAGGTAGAAGAAGTGAAGATCCTCAGGAGCAAGACTGGAGTTGCCTGTGGGGACATGGAAATGTCCGTCACGGTAGACAGGAAAAGTTTTAACGAAATTCCAGATGTTCTGGTCTGCTGCGTAAGGAAAATGCTAGTAGTCGTGTAGGTCCGGAAACCGTATTGTTGGGCATGTGAAACGTCGGGGCACATGGCTAAAGAGTTCCGCAGGAAGTGTACACAATCCCCGCCTCGGCCAGCAACAACAAAGTCATCAGCAATAACACCCGCAGTCGTTGAAGGAAATTCTTCCAAGTCTAATGAAGGAAACTGGAAAGAAGTAATGAAAAACCGTAAGACGACAAAAACAGGAAGGACGGGCCCTACTAACAACAGTTATGTTTAGTTACTTTTATGTTATGTTCAGTTTTTTGGGGGGGTTCATTCCCTCCCCTCTCATTCTATTCATCCATAAATTTATAAATACACATATATAATTATTATATTTTTATGATATGGGACTTTTTTGTACGACCCCCTTAAAAGGATGCGGTATTATCGTATATGCAGGATTGATTGGTGACGGACGAGTTTTTATGGTGAATGAGCAAATTGTAATGAGTGAATAGGTCGTGAATCGGATTAGCTAGATATAAGATAGTTAGTGAAGAGCAGCCTCAAACCCACACCCTGAGGCCACGTGCCATATTTGTATTTTAAATACATTAAATATCACGCCTATTGCATAGGAACTCAGTCCAGATCTGCCTTTTTCAACCTTTATTCGCTCACTTTGAGAATCCTTTTCACCGTTTACTGCTGCTATTCTTTTAGGTTTTGAATATTTTTTACCGTTTTTCTTACGTTCATTTTTGACTGTTTTGTATATTTTTTATTTTTTCCTTTTCAATTCCTAACGCCCCCATTTTTATTTTTACATTATTTTGCTATTATTTTTTTTTAATTTAATTTTTGATTTTCTCTTGCAGTTTATTTCTCTTTTTTAAATTTATTTTCTTCCCATACCCATTTACCAGAGTTTATCTCTTTATTTTTCGTTTTTACGTTTTTCGTCCGACATTATTTTTCTTTGTTTATTATTATGTGTTACTTTGTTTCTGTGTGTTTTCTTTTAAATATCCGTAATGTTCTGCGTTTTATTTGTTAATTACTTCTGTACATACATTTTTTGTAAGTTTTGCGTTTATTTTGTATATTCTGTCCATTACTTTTTCTTTCCTTTTTTATCGTTTTGTTTTAGCTTTTACCGTTTTTTATCGACAGCCATATTGTAAGTTATAATATATTTATCGTTTCGTAATTTCTAGCGTTTTATTTTCCTTGTATTAGCGTATTGTTTATTATTGATTATTTTGATGATTTAACTTTTATTCATCCTTCTGTCTTGTGATTTTACTTTTTGATCGTTGTAAATTTGTTGCTTCGCATTTACGCGAACCTTGTCCATTTGTTCTCGTCTGTCGTACGTCCTTTTGTTTTGCGTTTTCTTTTTTCTGTTAAAATGTTTTCGACTTTATGCGGACCTTGTTTCTTTATTCGTTTATTTAAACTTTTTGTAGGTCCTTCTGTTTTGTGTTTGTCGTCCTCTAAATAATATTGTTTATATTTTTTTTTAAATTTTTCTCGTTTGTCGAGCTTTTTTTTTCTTAAAGTGTAAGCGAACCTTGTTAATTTAATTAAACCTTTTCGTAATATTTATTCATTTTTTCGTCCCACTTTCAGGTGAACCTTGTTAAGCTTATTTGTCTATTATTCTCTATTTTGTTTTTTATTTTCGGCTATGGGCGAAATTTTTTAACTATTTTTATCACCCCTCCCCTTCCCTTTAAAAAATGGCTAAAAAAGAATTCCGTCCTTTCTAATAATGAAAAAGAAACCAAAAATTGTCGACCTTAGAAAGACAACAAGGAAAAAATTATTTTCGGTCAAAAAGACCTGTCGATAAAGACAATACTGAAGAGTATCGGGCATTAGTAAATTTACCCTCAAATATTGAGGCCGCTGGTGACTCGGAGAAATCAAGCCAAACTACAGTGGCCAATAATGGCCAAAAAGCGTTAAACAAAAATATGGAGGCCATTAATGGCCAAAAGAAAGATAAACAAACTGTTAAAGCAGAGGGTGGGGAAACGCCCTGTTGTTGGAAGTCCTCCCCAAAAATGTGTTATCAATACTGCGGAGTTCATGGAGCGAGGCAAGAGTTACGCTCACCTTGTAATTGGAGGTGGACTCTTGGAGGACCCCAGTGAACTGAAGAAAATTGAAAAGAGATTAGTGTCAGTCTTTGTCGTCGATAAGCGTACGCAGATAAATGTGTCGTTTCACGAAAGACACAGTAGTGAAAACCCTGGAGTCCCTGGGGTTTCGCCCTCTAAAAATTGTCACGGATGCGACATTCTTTATGTGGGACGTATTGCTACACACACGGGAAGATTGTATAAATGTCACAAGAGACCTTAAAAATAAAGATCTCATTCTGCGAACAGAATGCGAAGGCAGGAGAAGGCCGTAGCAGTATAGGGAATCCCTCCTCAGGTTATCGGGGAACAACTGGCGGCTTTCCTGTCGCAGTACAGAGAGATACTGGTTGTTTTCTGAAAGGGGATGGAGTTTCGACATAATGTTAAACCGTAAGGCCTTCATCTCCATCCACAACTCTCTGGAAGTAGGGGGCCTGAAGCTACCAGTTATCGTGTCTGGCTTCTGGCCACAAACCGGTCTGTTGAAAGTATGGAGTGACTTGTCACATCTCCAATTTCAGCACGGAGAAGAAGGCCTCTGGAAGTCAGGCCGCAATTTTACCAAAATACCCCTCTGAGCGCGTCTTTAGATTCCACCACGCCTGGAACGGGGATGCCAGCTTCCAGGACCGGTGTGGTAAAACCCCCGGTTGTGTCTACATCGAAGCCCACAATTCGCGAAAAGCTTTCGCCCGCTGCTAGTGCAGTTGTTTTGAAGGGAGAGGGGGAATGGCAGGTTGCTGGCAGGGCCAGAGGTAAGCGCCAGACAGCGGGTTCTCAGTCCCCTGAAGCACCTGGGACAAAAGACACTCTCCCTCTATCGACATTAAGGCGGACGCCACGGTCAATACATCTACTCTAACAGATTTACAGAAAAAGTATGACCCAGGCTTCGAATAAACAGAAAAAATCAAAAAGCTGAAAGAAAAACTATAAAAACAAAAGTCCTCTTCAGTTAAGAAGGCCATTCCATCTACATCACTGCCAATTCTTCAACCCCTCTTAGTAGAGAACCCAGTTCAAAAAAGACCTCTCCATTGAAAAAGGCAACTCCCTCAACATTTTCTGCGCAACATTCCCCACATTCGTCCCACCCTTCAACTCCTTTCAGGAGAGAACCCAGTCCAAAAAAGACCTCCCCATTGAAAAAAAGTCACTCCCTCCACATCTTCTGCCCAACAGTCACAACAGACAAATACTTCCCATCCCTCAACCCCTCTCAGTGTAGACCCCAGCCCTTTAAGACAAAGCTTATACAATCCCTCCCCCACTAAAACACTTGAAAATCCCCAACACCCCAACAAAAGACTAAGAATTCCCACACAAGACACGAAGGAAATAAGAAAAAACTCATAAACATATTTACAACTCCGGAGTGGATATGTCTTATTGCCCCTACCAAAGCAGAAAAAGCTCGGGATTACGCAAATAGGATAAATGACCTAAGATACGTCCTCTCCATAAAACAATTTGAGGATAAAGACATAGAAGATCCAAAGATCTTCCCTGAAGCACAAAGAGTGCTGTCATGAGAACTGTGACGGGGGCTAAACTCGCTTGGGCAACGCTCGATGAGGCAATAGCCACTTTCAAAATGCCCCCTCCATTGCTATTGTCGAAAACGACAAATTGAAGAAGCTGAAACAATTTTGTGCTGGGCGGGTCCGTTTTTGTTCACCCCTCCCTATATAGAGCACTAAAATTGACTTTCCCGTTGGATATGGGCGGTGACTCCCAAGACGGTACCATCAAGACTGAGATGTGCTACGGGTTGATGGGAGATGCTATCGGTATCCTGACCCCGTCCATGTTTAATTCAGGTTAGCAAACCTAATCGGTTTCATATCTCTGTTTAGCTAGTTCGAATGCCCGAGGCCTGAGGTCCGAGTCCCGCAAGGGGAGGCTCAATCTTGACCTTCAGCTTCTCGGAGTGGATATATGTTGTGTGCAAGAGACCCGTTTTTCTTCTCGCGACCCCGAGAGCATTCTGTCTAGGTTTTTTTTCCGCCTATTCAGCATGTTTTGATGGGCGCTCGATGGTGTCTCTTGGCTGGTGAGCAAGTCTTTGAAGCGTGCGTGTTCTCTGGTCTTCGCAGATCCGGCGAGCAGACATTGCATGCTGAATGTTACCATAAGGCTCTACGTATGATTGGGGTTTATGCACCCAATATGCTTTCTGAGCTGCCTGCTTTGTTTCGGCAGATCGAGTCGTTCTTGGTAGTTTTAGCGGGCGATAGGAATGCCCTCCTTGACCCCGATATAGATCGTATAAGGCTAAATTCGGGTACTAACACCTGGAGGTGAAACCATTTCAGGACTTTATCGACAGGTTTGATCTTGTCGATAAATACCGAAATGAACACGCTTGGGAGGTAGTGTGGATTGACTAATAGTGGCATCTATGTTATTGAGGTGCGTTCTATCTACCTTGACCACATCTTATTCATGTTGGTCTCTTAGGGTGTCCGAGTTTCCCCTATATAGTTTTTTTCTGGTCATAGTCTAGACCGGGTCCGGGTAAACTTAGATAAGCCTGTTTATTAGAAATTGAACTGCTCATTATTTGGGGAGCAAGATTTCCAAACCAGCTGCTACTAATTATACGGAGGGAAATGCCGGGGACTGTGGTGGGAAATGCTTGGTCGGATAACCTTAAATCTAAAATTTGAACGTTTGCTGCTGATTATAATCGTCGGCTCAATCTAGATATATTGACGGCGCAAATGGTTTGTGAGCAAAGAGTTGATCAGGTGATTAAACCCCGTAATAATGGGGACGTAGCCTTTGCTAAGGGGGATTTGGCCTTCTTGCTTATCAAGAACAATCAAGCTGTGGTAGTTAGGGCTAGGTTAAAAAGTATGTCGTCTGAGATAACCGAATATGACCGCTGAATTGCATGCGGAGGAGGTTCGGAGTGCAACTCGGCGACATATCGCAAGCGTCACATTGCCGGATAAGCGGACCGTGACCACAAACGAGGGCATATGTGAAGCATTTCGGGAGCATTTTCAGGAACTTTTCACTAGGGGACCGTTCCGATCCTTTCTCAGTTCGACGCCTATTTATCTAACTTTCCCTGCCTCTAGGCAGCTGGTGTGGCTACGTGCGAAGATCCCATTACAGAGTCGGAATTCTGAGAAACGTTGAAACAGGTTGGCCAGGACAAATCTCCGTGATTAAATGGTCTTCTGTACGAAGTGTACTTGAGGCAGTATCCCGTTTTTGTTCCCCGCTGGCACTGATTTTCGGCAATTGTTTGAAGCGGAGGTCTATATCCCAACGCTTCACTAGTGGCGTGATCAAGTTGTTACCTAAGGCCCAAAACGCCCTTTAACTATTTTAAATACAGAGTTAAAGATTTTGGATAAGGTCTTAGCAAACCGTTTGCAGGCTGTCCTCTTTAGTCTGATTGGCCCTGAACAGAATTGTGCTTTGAAGGGCAGGACTATTCAGGACAACCTTCATATGGTACGCTTGATCATCAAGCAAGTCGAGAGTGAAGCCGCGCTGATCAATTTAGATCAGTCCAAGGACTTCGATAGGGTTGACCATCGCATTCTCGAGGCTGTCCTTTCGGCGGCTGGTTTCGGGCCGTACTTTCGAACCTGGATCCGTCTTCTGTATGCGACCCTCGGTGCGCTGGTGGAGGTGAATGGAGTACGATCTGTGCCTTTCGTATTGTCTCGCTCAGTTCGACGCCTATTTAGCCGAATTTCCCTGCTGAAGTGGCTTGGTTCGAGTGTCCCATCCCAGAGTCGGAAATCTGGGAAGCGTTGAAATTGGTTGACATGAATAAATCTACGGGATTAGACTGTCTTCCCTACGAAGACTACTTGAGGCTGTCACCCATTTTTTTTCCTTTGCTGGAGCTGATTTTTAACAACTCGATGAAGCAGGGGTCTATACCTCAACGCTTCACCAGGGGTATGATCATGTTGCTGCTTAAGAACAAAGACGGTGGGTATGGGATAGTTAATTTTTGCCCTTTTACTATGTTAAATGCAGAGTTAAAGATTTTGTAAAAGATCTTAGCCAAACGTTTGCAGCTTGTCCTCTCTAGTCTGATTGGCTCCGAATAGACTTGTGCTGTGAAGGGTAAGACTATTCAGGACAACCTTCATATAGTCCCCTTGATCCTAAAGAAAATCGACAGTGGAGCCGCGCTGATCAATTTGGGTCAGTCTATGGCCTTTGATAGGGTTGGCCATCGATTCCTGGTGGCTGTTCATTCGGCTGCCGTTTTCGGGCTGGATTTTCGCTCCTGAATCCGTCTTCTGTTTGCGACTCTCTGTGTGCTGGTCGAAGTGAACGGGGTAAGATCGGAATCTTTCCTATTGTCTCGATCTATTCGTCAGGGCTGTCCGCTTTTACCTATGCTTTACGCTTTTGCGTTGGAACCTTTCTTTCGCAAGTTAAAGACGATTCCGGTCCAACGAGCAATTTCCCTACTTGGTGCTACCACATCGGCCAGGTATTCTGCCTATGCTGACGACGTTTCGGTTCTTGTGTCGAGCAGAGCCGAGATTAACGAATTCAGCAAAGAAATTAGTGGTTATGAGATGGTGACAGGGTCCAAACTCAACTGGGATAAAACAGTTGGCTTGCGGTTGGGTGTATGGAAGGGAGTTTCTCTTCCCGGGACTTTCCACTGTACGGATGCGCCGTTCAAGATATTCGGCGTTTGGTTCGGTCCTGATATCCAGTTGGGAATGAATTGGTCGGAGGTACAAATGTAGACCGAGATCGCAATTAATTTGTGTTCTCGGAGTAATCTTTCCTTGAAGTGGAGGGCGGAAGTATGTGTTTCACATATCTACCCGATCCTCCTTTACCGACTCTCGGTACTTCCACTTCGATCTGCCTCACGAATTTCACTAGTAAGGCTCTTGTTCTCTTTCTTGTGGAGAATCTGTTCATCAATCTGAAGGCGTTCTAGGTATCCTTCGTCTTGATATGCATCGCATCGTTTTCCAAGTTCGTTTGTGTTGCGAATCGGATGCGGAGGGCACCTTCTGGAAGGAAGACACCCGTAGAAATTTCCCAACTTTGAGAAATCGGAAATCGTGCGTGGGTGAGCCCCACCGTTTACCCGATCCGAATGCTCCTCTACTGTGAATGTCGTCTTGCTTTGAAACGCGTCTTAGTAGAGTTGGGTGGCCTCTACAACGTCCAGGCGTTGTCTCGTAGGGCATTATATCAAGTGTTAGTCAGGGTGTCCGTTCATGATGATCTGATTGTCGAGCTCGGTCTTACGAAGCAGGCGGCTCGCTTGGTCTGGCCTTGGGTGCCCGTGTTGAAATGTCTCAATAACGATGAGGCATCCATCAGCTGGCTGGTGATACGTGGGGCCCTCTGGGTTGCCAAAAAACATTTGTGCAGTGGACTTGGAGAAATCTCCAAACTGCCGAAGCTGTGATGGGGAAGTCAAGACACTTGGCCAAGTCTTCTTTCATTGCAAGTTGGTAGCCCCGTTGTGTAGGTTTTTTGAAATCCTCATGGTTCGCATGTTGCAGGAAAAGTTCTTTGTCCTTGATACCTCTTCTGTTTGTAGCAATGTGGCACCGCCGTTGATGAAGGCTGAACTTTATGTGTTCCACTGCTTGCTAGGAGTTATGAGAGTCGTGATTTGGTCGACAAGTCAGAAGGTTTTTATGGAGGTGAAAAGTCCACTTCTTCCTAACTGATCTTGTACTTTAAGCATCTGATTATAATCAAGATTAGGACGGAAGGGCGGCGACTCTCTACATCAGAATTCGGAAAAAGAGGGTAAATCTTGCGCGACCGTGTAGAGTGAAAACTGGCCGACCTGGAGTCGCACTTTGATATCGGTTAGGTATAGGATTTTGTCTTTCCTGGGTTGAACAGAGGCAACCCGTCCCGATCTTAGGCAACTTTAGGTTTAGCTTTAGTTTCCTGATTTCTGTTAACTTAGCTAGGGTATGTATGCTCATTGGCCACTTTCATTTCTGTCCCTATTTTTCTTTAGTCTAATTCTCCAACCCTTCCTCTTTTAGATGGTTAGTGTTGTCAGTTCCCTTGTAGTTGCGGGATGCCTTTCGTTTCGCTTGTGTGTTTTCGTAATTGTTGTTGTGACTGAATGAGTGCGTGTTTATGTTTATGAGTCGCTGCGAGTTCTTCTTAAAGAAGATAAATATTTCGGGCAGATCATTGACAGTAAAGGCAGAAAATTGGATCCAGAAAGGGCTGAGGCTATAGAAAATATGCCAGCACCTGATAATGTGGCAAAACTCCAGGCGTTCTTGGGATTAGTAAGTTACTATAGTATTTATATACTCCAAAATTTATGATATGAAAGCTCCTTTGATAATTTGGTGAAAAAGGGCGCAAAGTGGATATGGTCGAAAGAATGCGAACATGCTTTGAAAAAAATCAAAAGCTGTCTATTAGCAGACCTATCGTTAGCGCATTTCGACAAGAAGAAGAAAATCATTGTAGCAGCAGATGCCAGTAATGAGGGATGAGGTGCGGTATTGCTTCATAAATTCCAGTACGGATCTATGGAGCCAATAGCACATGCCTCGAGAAAGTTATTGTCCGCGGAACGAAGTTACAGTCAAATCGAAAAAGAGAGTTTAGCAATAATCTACGATGTAGAAAAATTTCACAGGTTTCTATACGGAAGAGTATTTATTAAGCAAACAGACCACCCACCGCTGTTAACAATATTTGGTTCAAAAAGACGTATAGCAATTCACACGTCAAATCGACTACAGCGTTCGGGTGTAATTCTATTGAATTATAATTTCAAAATAGAATATGTGCCTTCAAAGAAGCGCGGTCACGCCGATGGGTTATCAAGATTGATACCTAAATATACGGAACCACTGGAAGAAACAGTAATAGCGGCCCTAAGAGACGAAAGTGAATTGTCGGGAGAACTACCGGTTCCGCTAGAAGATGTGAAAAAAGCAGCAGAGTACGATGATTTCATTAAATAAATGAAAAAGCAAGTCAGGTTGAACGAGAAAACTAAAAAAGGAATTACTGTGTCACGTTTTTCAATCTGCGAATAGGTATTACTATACACAGATAGAGTTGTAATGCTGGTTACTATACAAAAGAAAATTCTGAAAGAATTACACACTGGACATCCAGTGATTTCGAGAATGAAATCTCTAAAGAGAGGCTATACTTATTGCCCGAGGATGGACCAAGACAGAACATTTGGTGAATCAATGCAGAGGATGTCAACTGGCAGTAAGGGATCCACCGGTAAAGATTCAACCATAGCCAACGATAGATGTCCCATGGACTCGATTCAATATCGACTATGCAGGGCCATAAATGGATCTTATTACGTGATCATTGCGGACAGTTTCACTAAGTGGCCAGAAATGGTTAAGTGCAGACATCCGACAACGGAACGCAGTTTTCGGGAAGAGAATTCAAGGAATTCTGTGCATCATTGTCCATTGATCACGTCACAAAGCCTGTATATCCTCCAAGATCGAATGGACAGGCGGAAAAATTCGTGGACACCTTTAAACGAGCGTTGAAGAAAAATCAAGGCGTAGACGCGAATGAAAGCAGTATTCAGAAATTTTTGGCAGTATATAGAATCACGCCAAACCCGAATACGACATCAGGGTTATCGCTAACAGTGTTAATGTTTGCGAGAAAAATACGCTCTGTGTTCGACAGGCTGTTGCCTAGTCCGGCAAAAAACTGCTAAAAAAGAAAACCAGATGACTAAAGCGTATAAGACAGTTGACAAAGTTTTTTTCAAGAACTTTAGGGCTGGAAAAATGTATTAAGAAGAAAGGATGATAACCAAAAGAATTGGGCAGATCATATATGACATAAAAGGGGAAATATTTCGGTGCAAAAGACATTGGAATCAACTGAGACCCAGACACACAAAGGTGACGGAATACCGAAGAGATTCCCATGGAAGTCCTATATGACTCATTTGAAATTCCCGTTCAAGTAAGTCAACATTCGCGAATGGAGTTATCCTGACCTCAAGGCCAGAGGTATCAGTCTGTCAAACTCCACCACTGCTAGGAGGATTGATGCGAAAAAGATTTAGGAAAAAAATCAATCGATTAATTCCAGATCCTAAAAAGAGAAAATATTGAAGCTAAATTTCACGGGAAAATTTAGCTATGGGGGAGGTTATGTAATGGATATGCATAAAACCTGGGTCACCCTCACATTAATATGACTGGCTGGTGTCCTACATGAATACAGACTGATGTGTAGTTGCATCGCCTACGCCTATTGATTCTTGAACCCAGAGACTTTGTCGGGTATTTTTGTCCAGTTTTGACCGGTGTTTGCAACTGTCTATCACGAAGGTTCCTGCTTTTTTTTACCAGATTAATTTTTATTTTCCTTTTACTACGTTCATTTTACAGACATTTTTGCAAAAGTTTGATTTTTTAATTTTTTTATCTACCCCTCATATTACTTTATCCATTTTTTCTCTTTTATTAATTATTTTGTTTTATATTCTTTTTTAAATTTTTTAACCCTCCTCCTCAAAATATTATTTCTTTGGTTCTACGTGTTTAGTTTTTCTTACGTTTTCATTCTCTCTTTATGTATTACGTATTAATTTCTGTCTTGTTTTTCTTTTCAAATATTTTTTAAGTCCGTGTTTTCTCGTTAATCGTTCTGGTTTAACTTTTCACGTTTATTTTTTAATCTGTCTTTGTTCGTGTTTCGTCCGTTTTTCGTTAGCAGTAGGTTATTTTAACGGTGGACATATTGAAAAATTACTTTATTTTTTTACGTAGTTTCGTATTTTTGTAACTTATCGCTTTTTTTATTTTTTGTTATTGTTAATTTTTTTGGCCTGTATTACTGAATTTATTTTTTGTTTGCTCGTGTAACCTTTCTTTTTCCGTTTTAAAAGTTATTTTGTGACTGTTACTTGTTTTACCTTTCTCTTTATCGTTCATTTTTAATTTCTTCTTTTTTTCCGTCTGTCTTTTGCATAATTTTTGTACGTGCTACTGTTGTGTGTATTCTTTTTACTTTTTTGTCTCGCCTCTAGGCGAACTTTGTTTTATTAATTTACCTGCTGTTCTTTTTAATTGAACCTTGTTTATTTTTTCCATAACGTTTATTTCTTTTTCCTGCCACCCCTCCCCTTCCCTTTCCTCCTTTCATAATTGAGAAAAAACAAGCAAAGTTCCGTCCTTTCTCATTAAAAAAAGAAAAACCTGTAATGGCCGATTTTAAGAGGTCGGCTAGAAAACATTTGTTTTCGATTAAAAAACACCCGCAGTGTAAATATGACACTGGGGAGTACCCTTTATTAACAAGTATTCCATCGAATAAGGACATTGACAATACCCTCAAAAAATGCTGCTGAGTATACGGAGTCCAAAAAAATAGCCAAAAGGTAGAAAATATGGAAGCCGAGAATGGCCAAAGTAAAGAAAAGCAAAATGAGAATGCAGAGGCCAGGGAATCGCCCTCTTGTTGGAGGTCCCCGTAGTTGCGTAATCAATATTCCTGTGTTCTTGGAGCTAGCCAAGAGTTAGGCAAACCATGCCGTAGAAGGTGGACTCTTAGAAAACCCTCAAGAATTAATAAAGATTGATAAAAGAATATTGTCGGTTTTCGTCGGGACAAGCGTTCGCGCAAAATTTGTCGCTCGACGAAAGGCAAAGTGATAAAATCACTGGAGCCAAGGATTACGGCAATCGTATTAAAGATCTGAAATAACTACTATCAATTAGGCAGTATGGTGATTTGAACGTTGAAGAGCCTCAAAACTTTCGGAATGCCCAAAGGGTTCTTAGAGTTATAAGAACTGGTACTGGAGCCAAGCAGGCTTGCGTGATGCTTGACGATGCTATCACCGCATACAAAATGTCCTCATCAATTGCTATAGCCCAGAGCAAGTAACTAAAACATTTAAAACAATTTTGTGCAGGGAGTACCCCAGTTTTAGTTCACCCCTCCCTCTATAAAGCAATGAAACTTACATTTCCCTGGGATATAGGAGGACTCTCCAACGGTACAATCAAGAGTGAGATGGGCCATGGGTCAATGGGAGAGACTATTGCTTCTGATTTTAGTCGACGTCTCAATCTAGCAGGGTTAGCAGAGCAAAAGTCTTGTGAGGAAAAAGTTGATCGGGCGATCAAATCCCGTGACAGTGGGGACGTTGCCGTAGCTAAGTCAGAGCTGGCCTCCTTGCTTGTCAACAAGGATCAAGCTCTGGTAGTTAGGGCTAGTCTAAAAATAATGTCTTGCGAGGCTACGAATACGGCCGCTTCATTGTGTTCAGAGGAATCTCGTAGGGCGTCTAGTCGGCATATCGCTATATATGACATTGCCGGACAAGCGGACTGTGACTACAGACGCGGGCATTTATTAGGCTTTCCGTGATTACTTTCAGGAGCTGTTTACCAGGGATCCCGGTCTGAGCGCTGCTAAGTTCGATGCCTATTTAGCCGAATTCCCCGCTTCGACGTTGCTGAAGCGGCTGGGTGTGAGTGTCCCATTAGAGAGTCTGAGAACTGGAATGCGTTGAAGCAGGTTGGCTTGGAAAGGCTCCGGGATTAGATGGTCTTCCGTACGAAAGGTACTTGAGGTAGTCGCCCGTCTTTCTCCTCTTGCTGGCACTGATTTTCAACACCTGTATAAAGCAGGGGTCTATACCTCAAAGCTTCGCCAGGGGGGGGTGATGAAGATTCTTTGCAAAAACAAAGACGGTGGGGATGGGGTAGATAATTATCGGTCTTTTGAAGATGTTAAATACAGCTTTGAAGTTTTTAGTCAAGGTCTTAGCCGGCCGTTTGCAGGTCGTACTCTCTAGTCTGATTGGTCCCGAGAAGACTTGTAGTGTGAAGGGCATGACTATTCAGGACAACCTTCATTTGGTACGCTTGATCATCGATCAAGTCGACAGTGATGCTGCGTTGATCTGTTTAGTTCAGTTCAAGGCTTTCGATATGGTTGACAATCGTTTTTGGAGGCTCTCCTTTCGGCCGCCTGATTTGGACTGGAATTTCGTACATATTCCACTGCTGTATGAGTCACCCAGTGTGCTGGTAGAAGTGAATGGGGTAAGATCGAAGCATTTCATTTTGTCTTGCGCCATTTGTCAAGGATGTCCGCTGTCTTCATTGTTGTACGTTATTGCGTTGGAATCTTTCCTGCGTAAATTGAAGACGTATCCGGTCCTTCACGAAATTTCCTTACCTGGTGCAACCTCCTCGGCCAGGTACTTCGCTTATGCTGAGGATATTTCGGTTCTTGTGTCGAGCAGGGCCGAGATTGACGAATCAACAAAGAAATCAGTGGTTATGAGATGATGAAATGGGCTAAATTCAACAGCGATAATTCTGTCGGCTTGCGGTTGGGTTCGTGGAAGTGAGTTTCCATTCCTGGACATATCCTCTGGACGGACGGGCTTGTCAAGATACCCGGCGTCGTGTTCGGTCCCGACCTCCTGTTAGGAATTTATTGTCGGAGGTGCGAGAAAAGGCCGAGTTCGCAGTTCTTCTGTGGACTCGGATGAATAGGGCGGAAGTATGTGCCTCGCACATCTACCTGAGTCTCTTTACCGACTCTCTGTACTTCCACTCCTGTCTGACATTTTATTGGCGTTTGTAAGGCTCTTGTTCTCTTTCTTGTGGGGACTTAAGGCCGCTATGCTTTGTCGCGAGATCTGTTACCTCCATCACTCTGAAGGCGGTCTGGGGGTGCCTTGCGTTGAGAATCGTCGAAATGCGATTCCCATTGTTTATCTACACCGGATGTGTATGCAAATGGATGAGAACGGTGAATTCTGGAAGGAAGACGCTCGTAAAAATTTTCCATTCTTGAGAAATGTTCGCTTGTGTGAGCTGGCCGTACGACACGAGGCGAGGGCCTTTCTATCGCGAACATCAGCTTGCCTTTATGCAACTCTTACGGGCAAAGGATAGCCTCTCCGACGTCCAGCCGTTTTCCCGTAAGGCATTATATCAGGTGTTAGTTAAGGGGAACGTTCCGGATACTTTGATAGGCGATCTCGGTCTGACGAAGCGGGAGGCTCACTGCATATGGTCTTGGGCGCCCGGGCTGAAATGCCTCAATAAAACTTAGACATTACTCACCTGTCTCTGGGTCCCCAAAAGACTTTGTACGGCGGATCTGGCAAAATCGCGAAATTGCGATCGCTGCAGTGGGCAGGTTGAGACCCTAGGTCACGCCTTTTTTCATTGTAGTGTCGTAGCTCCCTGGTGCAAGTTTCTTGAAGACATTATGATTCGCATGCTGCGCGAAAAGTTTTTTGTCCTCGAGGCCAGTTCCGTCTGTAGCAATATAGTACCGCCGTTGACTAAGGCTGACCACTATGTGTTCCTTGCTTACTGGGGGTTATGCGAGTAGTGATATGGACGACACGACAGAAGGAATTTCATGGATCCGAGAAGTTTACTCTTCCGAACTGATCCTGTTCTTTAAGCATCAGCTTAAAGTCTGATCAGGACGGAAAGTAAACGACTTCATCCATTGGAATTTGGCGAAAGATGGGCGAGTCTTGCGCGTCTCTGCATAGTGAAAGGTGCTGACTTGGAGTGGCATTTTGATGCTGGATAAGCATTAAGAATTATGGGATTGCCTGGGGGGGGGGGCATTGACAACCCATTCCGTGTGTAGTTTTAGTTTTTTCTCCTTTTTTCAGTGTTAACTTAGCAAGTGTATGTATGCTCATTGGCCCCTATTATTTCTGACCCAATTTTTTCTTTTGTTTAATTCCCCATCCCATCCCATTGTTAAGTGGTTAATGATATCAGTTCTTTGGTGGGTGCGGGCCGCCTTTCGTTTCGAGTGTGTTTGTCGTTTCTGTTTTTGCGTTTGAATGAGTGTATGGTTGTAGAGAGCGCATGGCTTGTACGAATGTTTTAAATTTTTAAAAGTCCCGCATTGATTTCGTCCAGTTAACTGATTTTTCTCCCACTCTTAGTGCTGTGGTGGGTTTTACTACAAAATATTAATTAGTTCTTGTATATAGATTTTGTAAACATATGCAAATAATCATTGGGGTTTTTAGATTTTTAAATTGTTATTTTTATCCCCCTCCTCCCATAGACAAGGAATTGTAAATATGGGGACTAGTTTAGGACTTCATAGAGTTTCTGAGGCATTATGGTGGCTGAGGTAAGAATGGCAAGTAAGAATGCGTTGTTTTCGTGGAAGGAATATTGGTTGTATATCTGGGTCAGTGATTTTGACTAAGACAGATGATGACCATCCTTGTCTCCATTCTCCCTTTTTGGCCTTGTGCCATATTTGTATATTTCACGTACAATAAATATCCTACGCCTATTGCCTCCGCATATTGCATAAGCATAAGCCTAAGCATATTACCTACAACTACGACGAGTACCAGTCCATTACGTCTACCTGCTAGATTGTCCTACCCGGATACAGTAGCCAAAACCACATAGCTACTTCGAACAAATATATCCATAACACACACACATATATATATATATATATATATATATATATATATATATATATATATATATATATACCTTCATGGTTTGCCTCCGGTAACATTTTTGTCGAGGTGTTATGCTGATGTTTTCTGGAGTTAAACAAATTATACCACATATATTTTTTCTCAACAATGAATATAATCGAAAGAATAAATTACTTTAATATTCTAGATTATTCAAGTGGAATATTCTAGAACATTTCAATTATGTTATCTGTAGTTATTTTAGTCTAAAAATACAAACAGAAAAGTCTGCAATTCTTATTCGTGGAAGAATTTTATCATCATGCCAAGACGTAAAGCACTGACAAATTTGCAAAAAAGAAACTGATTGTTAAGGTCCGGAAAATGGTAAAAATTACAGGAAAATTTCATATAACCTGAACATTCCATTTACTAATATCAGTTCATTTATTGCAAGTTATAAAAAAAACCAAAACTCTTGAAAAACCAAAGAAGAGCAGAGGTTCCACGGAAGATTTCTGCAAGTTTTTCTAGGAAATTAATGAGTTAAATTAAACAAAATCAAATGGTTACTCGCCAAGACTTTCAGGATGTATTGCTTTCATCGGGACTCTGTTTCACTAAACAGGCAATAAACAATGAAATTCATAGGAACATTCTAAATTCAGGCTCTCCTCAAAAACTCCACTTCTGTTAAAAAGACACAGAGATCCCATTTTGGAAATCGTTCGTGATCATAAGGATAAGGGAAAATTGTGTTGGGAAAGTATATTAAGGCAGACGAAACAAAATTGATTTTTATGTACGTAATTGTAGAAATTAAGTATGGACGAAAGATTTGTTGGTGACAGCATCATGGTTGGGGAATGTTTTTTTTTGGTGAAAAAGGTACTGGCAGCATAACTGTAATATATAGTAGAATGAATGCCGAAGAGATATCAATTATCTCTGGAAGCAAAGTTAATGATTTCGCTTGAAATTCCTCTACATTGGATCTTCCAACATGATAATGTTGCTAAGCACAGTGCAAAATCTACGAAGAAATGGCTTTCAGAATATAATTTACATAGCTAGAAATGGCCAAGTCAGCCCACTGACTTAAATCCAATCGACAATCTCTAACGTTATTTGAGGATTCACATCCAATCGGAAGATCCAACACACGTCCCGGATCTGAAGATCATATTCAAAGAAGAATGGAACAAATTGTCAATTTAAATTTGCAAATCTTTAAGTGAGAACTACAAGCTGGTTGCTGTCGAAGGGAATAATGGCTATTCTACATAGTATTAAATGAAGATTATATACTATTTTTTGATATTGTACGAATACATTTTTAACGCATTAAAATGGATAAATGTGATTTATTTCTATTAAACCATGTCTTTCTGTTTCTATGCATATTTAGTTATTATGCATCTGTGTGCAGTTAATTATATGAGAATTATGCTTATTCATTAGTCGAAAATAGAATAAAATGAAAAAATACATGTGTACGAATATTGGTTCCCCCCACTATATATAGACACTATTGGACATTTAAAAATTCATATTTATAATTAGATCTTTAAATGCAGTTTAGATGTGCCACGGGACCGATATTATGAGCCGCTCGGTGAGGATAGCACTCACTACTCAGTCGTAAATGTTCTAGCGACATAAGCTTACTAATCATTACACCACGTCGAAGAGACCAACACAGATATTTATATTTCTCAACCAGATAAACTCAAACATATGCAAAATATGACAGATTCGAGTGAATGTTAAAAGCAGTTATCTGTTAATGCATCAAAGACACTCCAACATCGAAATGTGTAAACTTTTTACAAATTAACATATCAACGAAAAAGAATGAATAAGAATAAGATATATCAACGTTTTGGTGGAAGGAAACATTTTAAGCAATATAATTTAGAATAGACAGAATAATGCAGTAATGAAAAAAATATTTATTTTTATTTACCTATTACTTTGAAAAACATGAACAATAAATTTGTATAACTGCATTTCTCCCCGATGTGACATTTGCTATAATGTTTAAATATACTCTCCTCTTTTCTGATACTGACTCAAATCACATTTAATATTTCGTTTCTAATGAATATAATCCAGAGAATTCTCATTCAATATCTATGTAGTAGATTATGTTTTTCATTGGCGTCTGTATTCATTGATTTTTTTCGGTTACCTCCTTGCTTGGAATATGTTGGGTATATTCCGTATATATATATATCTCCTTTATTTAAAAATTATAGACGATTGCTATAATCGTTAAGGGAATACGTTCTATCAAAAATAACATGTCTCAATTAGTTTCTATTTCGTTTCGATATCAGAAGTATTTTTCAATGTATTAACATTGTAAAGAATTTTTAATAAATTTTAGTTAATGCAACGTTCATTGCAGTTTTACTCTGTATCTCACAAGATACGCTAGGAAATATCTGACATTTATATACAATTCGTTTCTTACGCAATCCAATGCCGGAAGTATAGAAACCAATGTTGTGTGTCACGTGTTATATTACAACACTAGCATTCTTAGAAAAAGCCTACTTAGCGAAAGTATACCCAAACACATAAACTTACAAACACGCACGCGAATTCGTACGGACTCACACACATACAGACACACACACACACACACATATATATATATATATATATATATATATATATATATATATATATATATATATATATATATATATATATATATGCATAAATATAAAATACAAATAAACACATTGAGTTCAGCCTCAAACGGCGACGGTCTGTTTCATATTTATTTTTGTAATAATATGTTACTCTAGCAAGGCTTTTTCCCAAAAACTGATACATCGTAGGATAGACTCCGACGGGGATAATTCCATAAGCATTATAGGAAATCACTTCACGGTAAGAAGTTATCGTATTATATCCTACCTATCATCATAATATTTACATTTACTCATATCAATATCACACATCTCATTCATTAACTCTCCATACTGAAGACTTGATATCGGCGAATTTAAGAATATATATATATATATATATATATATATATATATATATATATATATATATATGTATATATATATCGGTTTAACAGCAAAATTGTTCAGTTTTTTTTAATTAAGCTATGAACTTTTTTTATCGTAGAAGTGATTAAAGATATCTTACTAGATTTAGTTGATATCCTATTCGCCTGCATAGGATAAATCTTGTTCCGGTAAAATGTAAAAAATATTGCAATATCTGAGATTCTAAAGTGCATAGCAGCAACTATCAGGAGAAACGCAATTCATTAATATAACACTCCCTTTTTCGGTGTTGTATTGGCATAAGTATATGTTTTATATATTTGTTTTATCTGTAACATGTTATCCTATATTTTGGGATGAGATTTAAAAAAATATCTTGCATTATTTACATAAAGGTGAATAGAGTTTTAAATCATTTGTTCAAAGTGAAATATGGCAGATGATTTATTTGATGTTAAACAACTACAAATCTATTATCTATTTATATTTTGTCAGATAGAGAAACAGAACGATAGAATCAAATCATCGCATATATACTGAATTCCTTAAAAAAAATAACAGACTCTGATCATTGAACATTGATCTTTCCACGTTTGTTGTAAACATAGATAAATATGATCATCCGTTAAATATTGCTAAATATTTTATTTATCCTACTTATTTTGGTAATGTTAAATAAAATTATGATACCCAATATATGTCTAGCATAGAAATAAATTCGATAGAGGTGTTGTTAATCTAGAAACAGAGATATTTAGCAGCATGTCTTCAAAAGCTACTTGCGTTAAATCTATTGCTTCTGAAGCAGTAGTAACAATTAAAATCTAAAGGCAGTTAAACATGAGAGAAAGCAAAAGCAATATCACACATCGGCAATCAGGTTAATAATCTAGTAAATTAAAGTGTCGGTTCGTTAGTTTGTTAATATAGTAATTTTAAGTTCAATCCCTTGGTAAGGCAGTATGTACATGGAAGCTGTGAAAAAATATACTTCATGGGACGAATTAACCCAGTGGTAAGAAAACAGTATACGCCACTAATTCAAATACAACGTTCACTTTGTAATTCTCTGTAGATTTCTCGAATCAATATGCAAGGACGGTTGACACAAGACCTGAAATGCTGCGATAACCACAAGTAAGATGAAGACAACATTTTGCAGGTAAATAGTGTAAATAATTATATGAAAAATTAAAAGAAATAACAAGGTAACGAATGTGTTTTATCCTTTATAAAAATTAGCGTCGATACTTATTTACTGTACATGCTTTATTATTTAGACTTATTCCAAGTCTTATTTATTAAATATGAAGAATATTTCATAGTATCAGTTTCGTTGTTCACGTGGGAGTTCACTTACTAATTTTCGAGTATATATTTTCTTTTCAAAAACCATGGCTTCATTTCTGGCTGAATTATTTCTGCGAAATTTTTAATGTTTGATCGCTTATAAGAATCAGCTTTGGTTGTATTAGCCAACATTTTTTAAAATAAAATCCCTGTCGCCAGACGGAGAGTATATGCCGTGTGTGTATAATATGCAATCAAACTCGTTATTTATATTCAGCGAAATAATTGCATGTGAATGACACTTCATTCTATATGCGTGCCAATCTTTCGCGCATCATTTCTGTTGAGTCTTGACTCATTGTTGAATCTCGCCTAATGCATGGAATAATAATGCAACACAAAATGTACTTAGAACAAGAATGTATTATAACAAGAAAGTGTACACAATAAGTACATATAGTATTTCTGTATATTTCTGGGAAGACGTTCCTGGAGAATGTGTTGACTAGTCGCAGTCGATCAGAGTCTCTAGTTGGATCTCGTGATTCCTCTCCCCACGTCTTCCGGTACCAACCATTATTTATATAGTTGGTAGTCACCTATGCAGATTAGGTGGATCCTACACAACACCCCCCTCCCAAGCCTTGGAATCCTTTTGGATTTCAAACTGGCTTCTATATGGGATGATGATATGGTTATTTCTTTGTAGATCCCCTTTGCATAGTTCATATGTATATCTGTTTTTTTTTTTCAATAACTTTTTCGTTTTGGATTCACGTCCAATGGGTCCGTGAACTTTCGTTTCCTACCGGATCTTCTCGGTTCATGAGCACTCTGCGGAGGTTCTACTTTAAAAGTATCATACATTACATCAATGAGATCTTCCTCCTCATCCGGTATACTCTCTTCATGCTCTAGCACGTAGCATTTTTTGAGTTGGTTCTGGTGCCTTTTATGAGTATTCTTCGGCCCTTTTATTATGTAAATCAGGTCACCGATTCTCTTATCCACTATGCCTCGCTCCCAGAACTCAATGTTGTTCCTATAGCATTTGAAAAAGACCTTCTCTCCGGGGGTGTATCTTTTTCTAGCTGTATACATAGTGTTCTTTATTCTATTTCTTCCTGGCAAAAGCTTGTCAAACACTGACTTAACTTTCCTAGCGAACATTAGTTCAGCTGGTGGCATGTTTGATGGTGTTCTCTGGTTAGGCGTGATTCTGTATACTTGTAGGAATTGCTGAAGCGCCTTTTCCGTTGGAACTCCTGAGGCTTTCTTCAGAGCGCGCTTTAACGTATCTACAAATCTTTCTGCGAGTCCATTGGATCTCGGATGATACGGCGGCGTCGTTATGTGGTTAATTTGATATAACTCACAAAATTCCTTAAATTCGTTATAAGTGAATTGTGTACCATTGTCACTCACAATACACTCTGGCACACCGAACCGTGCAAATAGTTCATGCAAAAAAGTTGTTGTGGTATTGGACGTAGGCTTTTTGCAGCGTAGTACTTCCGGCCATTTTGGAAAGCTATCTACCACTATTAAGTAGTAATAATCTTCTACTGGACCAGCGAAATCAATGTGTAATCTTTCCCACGGATGATCCGTCTTTGGCCATGGTTTGTGTACTATAGGTGGTGCCTTAGCTGCTAATGCACACCCTTTACATCGATGAACCATGTTTTCGATATCCACATCCATTCCTTTCCAATATACAAAGCTTCGCATTAAGCTTTTTGTTCTATTAATCCCCGGGTGACCCATATGAAAGTCCCGTAGGATTCTTTTCTGCAACTTTTTTCGTACTACTACTCTCTCAACACTTGCGAAAGGCACGTTACGTTTCTTTTTAAATATAGGCATAGTATTTTCTTTTAATTCAAATTTAGCTTCAAATTTGTTACATCTTCCAAGACCAGGTGTAAATATTTCCGGAAACTTTTTCTTTAATTCATCTTTAATGCCCTGTCTTGTTTGCGTATTACTTTCTACTTTTCTGCAGAATGAGTTTAACGGTTTATCCCACAATTCGAATGTTTCAATAAAATCTGTACCCAACAAGTTTTCTCCATTTCTCAGAATGAAAACTTTCATTTTTTTAACGATCCCATTCACTTTCATTGGAAGTACAACCTCGACTTCGAAGTTAATTTGCTTTCCAGTTACCGTTCGAGCGAGTTTCGTTGACTTCATTATTGTAGGCCTTTTTAAAAATTTTCCATGTTTTATCGTTCATTATTGTTAAATCTGACCCCGAATCGAGTTGAAATTTGATATTCTTTTTGAATATTTCAGTCGTCACATATTTCCTCAAATCTCTATCTGATTTGATATTCGAATTTGTTTGTCTAATTCGGCTCTTGAATTTTTTCGTTTTACAACACGATCCTTTGTGACCATTCTTTTGGCACACGAAACATTTCTTATTTCTATATGGGCAATTTACCTCCCAATGTCTTTCGTTACAACGTCTGCAATTATATGGTGGGACCTTTTTATTTTCGTTCTTTTTGTTTCGTTGTCTATTCTTAAAGTACGCCGAATTTTTACTCCAATTTTTCTCTAATGGGTACTTTGACTGCTTTTTTATTTTTTTAATATAAGCAATACCAGCTTTTTCGATTTTTTGCGACTCTTTTTTTAAACTTACGGCCCGTTGACACTCCTCTGCTAACTTTTGCAGGGTAAGGCCTTGTTCAGATTCGAGTTTAGACAAAACTCTACGTCTTATTTCGGCACTCTTACTGGATACCAGTCCTTGAGCAAAAATTAAGCACTTGAATTCTTCAACCGTAATCTCTGCCAATCTGAAATTGTCACAATGTCTATTCACTATAGATGCATATGTTAAGTAATCCTGATCGTCGGATTTAGAGACATTCATGCATAACCATCGCTTATGCCAAAGCGACATATTTGCTCCAAACAGCTCTTTTAGCAATTTCACTGTTTCCGAGAATTCCAATTCAGTTGTTTTTCTCGGTAGAATAAAATCTACAAATTTGCTATGTTCTGCTGTACCTAGCTTTCTTAGTAATAGACTGACTTTTCTTGAATTCGACCAGTTTTCACAGTCTGTGTAGAAAATATCTTCATATCGTTTAAAGTACGCTTCAAACGTTTTTTCTTCGTCTGGCACATAGTTGAAAGTTTCCAGCGAATTAAATATGGTGTTATTAGAATATGAAGAATTTCCCTCATTTGCCTGATAGTTGTTTAATTTCTCCAGCGTTAACTTTTGAATTTCTAAAAGTCTTTCCTCTTGACGTTCTTGATATTTTTGCATCGCTATCAGTTGTTTTTGCTGTGCTATCTGCTGGGATTTGAATAATGCGGATATGACTTTGGATAGTTCATCCATCTTTAGCTGATAGTGTTCATGCAACAAGGAATATACTTTTAATTTGTGTATCCACGAATATCATATAAGCTGACCAAAAAAAATCGAAACAACGTACGACTTTTATATTTTATGTCTTGCTTTTACATTCACGCCCGTGCTAATCAACTTTGGTATTTTTTTTTCGTGAACAGAGAGCGTCGGAATTTTTTTTTTCGTTTTCGACTTCTGTTTGCGTATTTCAATGACAACGTCTGATTTTCTTATCAGAGGTAATTCGTCACTATATTGTTGAACAAATAATTTTAAAAAAATAATTTTTTAAAGTTTGTTACCTTTCAAAGTCGACACGGTGTATTTGTGCTCCTTTTAATCCATGCATGTTTTTGTAGTCGGCCAATTTTTCTTTTTAGAGGGTGTCTCGTTGTAGATAATTTTTTAATTTAAAATTACCGTTATTCGTTTACGACACCTTTCCAATTTTTCTGAGTGAACGTTCCTTTATGCTTAGTCGTCTTTTAACGAGTTTTACATATCCAGAAGTTCAGAATCCTTCGTCGTTACGTTAACGTTGGACTTTGAATTAATAGTTTTTTTTTTCAGCCTGGGTTCTTCAATGACTTATCCCAATTGTTGAAAACTCTCACTATTAATTCTTTCTTCTTTCCGTATGGTTCGTTCTACTTCTTTGCCATTGTTGAAACTTGGCGTATGGTTCGTTCTACTTCGTGGTCTTTGTTGAAACTTGACGTATGGTTCGTTCTACTTCGTCGCCATTGTTGAGTCTTGACTCATTGTTGAATCTCGCCTAATGCATGGAATAATAATGCAACACAAAATGTACTTAGAACAAGAATGTATTATAACAAGAAAGTGTACACAATAAGTACATATAGTATTTCTGTATATTTCTGGGAAGACGTTCCTGGAGAATGTGTTGACCAGTCGCAGTCGATCAGAGTCTCTAGTTGGATCTCGTGATAATATTTATTACTGTATACAAAACACAGTAAATGTGGCACAAAGCCAAAAATGGGGATTGGGAAAGGAAGGTCATCGCTTGTCTTAAAATTAAACTTAGCTAGTCGCACGCACTGACCCAAGCATACAAAACAATATTCCTTTCACCAAAACACCACATTCATACATACCATTCGTTCTACAACCACCAAAATACCTCATTGTCTCTATGAAAATCCTAAATAACCCCATATGTACAATAAAGTCTGTTGGGGGGCGGGCATAAAAATTAAATAAAATAATCCCCAATGACTATATACAATATGCATACAAATATGTACAAGAAAACTAAACAAAATCATGTTAGTAATTAAACCCCCCCCCCCACAAATCCTAAATGTGCCAGTAAAATCAATTAACTGGGCGAAATCGACACGGGACTTTGACAATCTAAAATACACATTTATCCATCCCAACCATTCACACAAACACGCACTGATTCACACACAAACATACGAAAAAGGATCACACACACGAAAACGAAAGGCGTCCCGCATCATCCAGAGAACTGAAATCACTGAGCACCTAAAGAGGGGAGGGATGGGGAGTTAAACTAAAGGAAAAGAAAAGGGGGACAGAAAAAAAAGGGGCCAATGAGCAAACATACCTTAGCTAAGTTTACATAATCGTAAGAAACTAAAAAATAAAACACCAAAAAACCTAATCTAGCCTAAGCATGGATGGGTTGCCCAAGTTCAACCCAGGTAAACAATATCCTATGCCTAACCGGCATCAAAATGCCACTCAAGGTCAGCCCCTTTCACACGGCACAAACGCGCAAGAGTCACCCACCTTTCGCCAAATTCAGATGATGTGAGTCGCCGCCTTTCCGTCCTAATCTTGACTTTAAGCAGATGCCTAAAGAACAAGATCAGTTCGGAAGAAACAAACTTCTCGCCACCATAGAATTCCTTCTGACGCGTCGTCCAAATCACGACTCTCATAACGCCTAGTAAGCAACAGAACACATAATTCTCAGCCCTCGACATCTGCGGTACCACATTGCTGCAAACAGAAACGACATCCAGGACAAAGGTCTTTCTCCGCAAGACGCGAACCATGAGACCTTCAACAAACTTGCACAACGGCACTACCACTCTGCACTGAAAGAAGGCGTGACCAATGGTCTCGACTTCCCCAACACAGCGGCGGCAGTTTGGAGAATTCTCCAAGCCCGCTGCACAAAGTCTTTTGCCGACCCAGAGGGCTCCACGAATCACCTGCCAGGTGAGTGATGCCTCGTCGTTAGTGAGGCATTTCAACCCTGTCGCCCAAGGCCATATTGAGCGAGCCTGCTGCTTCGTAAGACCGAGCTCGCTAATCAGAGCATCTTGAACGGACCCCCGAACTAACACTTGATACAATGCCCTACGAGACAACGCCTGGACGTTGGAGAGGCCTTCCGACGCCCGTAAGAGGCATTTCAGAGCGCGACGACATTCGTGATAGAAGGAGCTTTCGGCTCGGGGTCTACGGCGGGCCTCCCCCTCGCACGAGTGCACACTTCTCAGGGACGGGAAATTTTTCCGGGCATCTTCCTTCCAGAAGGCTCCCACCTCGTCCGGTTCGCGACACAATCGGTCCAGGAATGCAATGCGAAGCATATGTTGACGAATCTCAATGCTTGGCATTCCCAGGCCGCCCTCAGCGGTCTGAAGGCAACAGATCTTGCGAGATACCATAGCGGCCTTGCCTCTCCACAAGAAAGAGAACAAGAGCCTTACTAATACACTTAGTGCGGTAAACGGAAGTGGAAGTACAGAGAGTCGGTACACGAGAATAGGATATATGTGAGAAACACATACTTCCGCCCTTCCCTTCAGGGAAAGCCTCCTCCGAGACCACAGACCAACCGCGATCTCGGCCTTCCCTCGTACCTCCGACCAATTCATTTCCAACTGGAGATCCGGACCGAACCAGACGCCGAGTATCTTGATCGGCCCATCCGTCCAGAGGAAAGGTCCGGGAAGAGAAACTCCCTTCCACGCACCCAATCGCAAGCCCACAGACTTATCGCGATTGATCTTGGCCCCTGTCACCATCTCATAACCACTGACCACTTTGCTGACTTCGTCAATCTCG
Source organism: Acanthosepion esculentum (assembly GCA_964036315.1). Taxonomy (NCBI): domain Eukaryota; kingdom Metazoa; phylum Mollusca; class Cephalopoda; order Sepiida; family Sepiidae; genus Acanthosepion; species Acanthosepion esculentum. The sequence continues at coordinate 134,280,445 of OZ038475.1, read as the reverse complement.
GCTCTGCTCGACACAAGAACCGAAACGTCGTCAGCATAGGCAGAATACCTTGCTGAGGTGGTGGCCCCAGGCAGAGATATTCCACGCAGGACCGGATTCGCCTTTAACTTGCGAAGGAACGGTTCCAACGCAAGAACGTACAGCAAAGGCGAGAGCGGACAACCCTGACGAATAGAGCGAGACAATACGAAAGGCTTCGATCTTACTCCATTCACTTCCACCAGCGCACCGGGGGTCGCATACAAGAGTCGGATCCAGGAGCGAAAGTCGGCTCCGAAACCGGCCGCCGAAAGGACAGCCTCCAGAAAACGATGGTCAACCCTATCGAAGGCCTTGGACTGATCTAAATTGATCAGCGCGGCTTCACCGTCGACTTGTTCTAAGATCAAGCGTACCATATGCAGGTTATCCTGAATAGTCCTGCCCTTCACAGCACAAGTCTGCTCGGGACCAATCAGACTAGACAGGACAAGCTGCAAGCGGTTGGCTAAGATCTTCGCCAAAATCTTTAACTCCGTGTTTAACATTGTTAAAGGGCGAAAGCTCCCTAACCCATCCCCACCGTTCTTGTCCTTACGCAGCAACTTGATCACACCCCTGGTGAAGCGTTGGGGTATAGACCCCTGCTTCATCCAGTGGTTGAAAATCAGCTCCAGCAAAGGAACAAAAACGGGCGACAGCCTCAAGTACACTTCGTAGGGAAGACCATCGAGTCCCGGAGACTTATCCAGGCCAACCTGCTTCAGCGCATCCCAGATCTCGGACTCTGTTATGGGACCCTCGCACCCAGCCGCTTCAGCTGCCTCGAGGCAGGGAAAGTCGGCTAAATAGGAGTCGAACTGAGCAGAGCTCAGACCGGGCTCCCTGGTGAAAAGATCCTGAAAGTAATCTCGAAAGACCTCACATATGCCCGCGTTTGTAGTCACGGTCCGATTATCCGGTAATGTGACGCACGCGATATGTCGTCGAGACGCACTCCTACTCTCCTCTGCACGCAATTCAGCGGCCATATTCGTCGCCTCAGAGGACATTCTTTTTAACCTAGCCCTAACTACCAGAGCTTGATCCTTCTTGATAAGCAAGGAGGCCAACTCTGCCTTAGCTAAGGCTACATCCCCACTAACACGGGATTTCACGGCCCGATCAACTTTTTCTTCTAAAGCAGTTTGCGCCGCTAATCTATCTCGATTGAGTCGACGACTAAAATCGGCAGCAAACGTTCTAATTTTGGATTTAAGTTTACCCCACCAGGCGTTCCCGAAAACCGCTCCCGACAATTCCCGTTGTATCATTAGTACCAGCTGGTCCCGAAATCCCTGCTCACCAAACAGTGAACAGTTGAATTTCCAGTAACCAGCCAACCTAACCTTAGGCTTATCTAAGTTTACCCGGACCCGGACAAGCCTATGATCCGAATAAACTATGTAATGGAAACTTGGACACCCTAAGAGCCCTACATCGACTCTCCTAACTAAGACCCGGTCGAGGTAGCTCGCAAGCGTCCCAGGAGCCGAGTTGCCACTATTAGTCCAAGTCCATGCTACCTCCCGAGGATGCTCATTCCGGTACTTATCGACGAGATCAAACCCGCCGATAAAGTCCCGAAATGGTTTCACATCAGGATTGTTAGTACCCCGTTTTTTCCCTATACGATCTATATCGGGCTCAAGGACGGCATTCCAATCGCCCGCTAAAACTACCCGACGAGATGTCGTCAAAAACGGCTCGATCTGCCGAAACAGACCAGGTCGCTCAGCATGGGTATTAGGCGCATAAACGCCGATGAGACGTAAAGCCTTACCTTTTATGGTAACGTCCAGCACACAAAGCCTGCCCGCCGGATCTGCGAAAACAAGAGTACATGCAGCGTCTAAAGACCTGCTCACTAGCCAAGAGACACCCCTCGAACGACCATCAAAACATGCTGAATAAAGGGCGAACCCCTTAGACAGCACATCCTCACGATCATGAGAAGAAAACCGGGTCTCTTGCACACAACAGATATTAACCCCGAGGCGCTGAAGGTCGCGAGAGAGCCTCGCCCTGCGAGACTCCGACCTCAGGCCCCGGACATTTAAAGTAGCCAACCAGAGAGCCATAGTGAAAACTGATTAGGGTTGCTTACCTGTTTTGAACATGGCCGGGGTGAGGATACCGACAGCATCTCCCATAGACCCATGGCCCATCTCAGTGTTGACGTTACCGTCCTGGGAGATCCCGCCGATATCCCACGGGAAAGTAAGTTTAAGAGCCCTATAGAGGGAGGGGTGAACAAAAATTGGGACCCTCCCTGCACAAAATGAGTTCATTTTCCGGAGCTTGTCGCTCTGAATGATAGCAATGGGCGGGCTCATGTTGAACGAGGATATGGCCTCGTCCAACATGGCCCAAATCTGTTTTGCTCCCGTGTCCACTCCCACCACGGTTAAAACCCGCTGGGCATCTGGGAAGTTCAACGGGTTGTCGATGTCTTTGTCGCTGAACTGTTTGATGGACAGGAGGAACTTTAGATTAGGGATGCGGTTCCCATAATCCCTAGCTTTTTCCGCCTGCCTAGGGGAGATCTTACAAATGTCCAATCCATGATTGAAAATGCCCTTGTTTTTTTTTTCTTTTCGCCGGGATCTTGAGTGGGGCTTCGGGGCCTTTTGGTGACCGGTGGTAACATTTGAGAGGTTTTAGTGGGAGAAGGACTGGGAGTGTGGCAAGGAGTGCAGGGTTGTCTAAAGGGACTGGGATCTCTACTGAGCGGGATTTGGGATTGGGCATGAGAGGTGGACGGCATAGCAGGAGAAGGCTTCACTCTGGAGAGAGGGGTTGAAGTGGGAGGCATGGGGATGGAGGATACACAAAGGGTGGCCTTCTTCTTCGGGGGAGATTTGATGGGGGAAATTAATTTAGGTGACTGTAAGGGGATGGTTTTTTTCGGAGGAGATTTTGTGAGTTTTTTTTGGTCGTCTAGATGTTTTTTGAGTTTTTTCAGTTTCTCCGCTTTTTCGTGGCTTGGCTCATATTTCAACTTCTGCTCTTCAATTGAAAGAGTGGAGGTCGGGGCGTCGCCCTTGCTGTTGATAGAGGGAGTGGGACTGTGTGTGTCTTTAGTCCCCGAGGCTTCAGGGGACTGAGGACCCGCTGGCTGACGCTTCCCTCTGACCCTGCCAACTACCTGCCATTCCCCTTCTTCCCCCTTCTTAGCCACAGGAGCGGTGGAAGAGGGCTCTTCGGGGGATGGGGGCTTGGATGGTGACCCAACCGGGGGAACAACCTCTCCGGTCCCGGCAGCTGGCATGCCCATTACAGGCGCGGCGGATTTTGCAGACTCGGTCAGAGGGGGAGTTTGGTCTTTTGTGACCTGAGTTCCAGAGGCCTTCTTCTCTGGGCAGGAAGAGGAGAGATGACCAGTCACTCCACACTTCCAGCAGGCTGGTTTACGACCGGTCACGATGACCGGCAGCTTCAGGTCACCGACGTCAATCCAGTTGGGGACGGAGCTGAAGGCCTTTCGATCGAGCATCATATCAAAGCTCCATCCCCCGGTCAGGCTATCGCAGGAAGCGGCCAATATTTCCCCGTATTGGGCCAGGAAAGCCGCGAGGTGTTCCCCGATAACCTGAGGAGGGACCTCGTACACTGCCACCCTGGTCCTTCGCCGACCCTCGTACTCCGTTCGGAGGATGAGATCCTTGGTGATCAACTCCCTCCGGGTGGCTCTCACGCAGTCTTCTGCAGTGGGCAGCAGCACGTCCCACATGAAGAAACCCTTGCCTTTGACAATTCTTAGGGGTTTGAACCCCAGGGACTCCAGTGCTTTAAACACTGTGTATTTAGTCGAACGACAAATTTTGCGCGAACGCTTGTCGACGACAAAAACAGACACTATTCTTTTTTCGACTCTCTTCAGTTCCACTGGATCCTCCAAGAGCCCGTCTTTCACCACGAGGTGAGCGTAACTCTTGGCACGCTCCAGGAACTCCGCGATGTCGATAATACAATTCGGAGGGGACTTCCAACAAGAGGGCGAATCCCCGACCTCGGTACTAACTTTCGGCTTTTCTTGACTTTTTTCCTTTTCCAGGATTTCATTAGCTATCCTGGCTTTGGCCGCCTTCTTCAGGACGTCCACAATCTCCTCATTAGTAGGAGTTCTTGGCAGGGCAGGATATTCATTGGGATTATCTTTGTCTGGGGGGTCTTTTTTCGGGTTAAAAAGATGCTTCCTAACCGATTTTTTTTATGGTAGCCAGGGTCGAAGTCTTTTTCTTTGTGATCAGAAAAGAAGGGGCTTTTTTTTCCTTCTTCTCCATGATGAAGTAAGGGGGAGGGTCGGGAGTGGAGGAATAGGGGGAGGGATATTTACTAAATTTCGCCTAAAGGCGAAACAAAAAAGAACGAATAACGCCAAAAGGCGCAAAAAAAAAAAAAATAAATAAAAAGGGGGGGGGAAATTTAGACAAAAAAGTTCAAAGAAAAGATAGATAAGAAAAACTAAGATTAAACTCTAGCCGAAGCTAGTTAAAAAAATAAAATAAAAGATGGCCGACTTTAAGAAGCGAGACTAGACAGCTAAATTAAACAATTACAAACACAACAAAAATAACACGTAAAAAACTTAAACAAATATCAACTAAAGGCAAAAATAAAAAACACAAGGAGGAAAATTAAATAATACAAAGAAAACGGTTCAAAACAAGGTAAACAAAGACAATAATAAACTTCGGCAAATAGCCGGAGCTATTAACAAAAAAAACAAAATGGCCGACACTAGTCGAAAACAATAAACAAAAAAAAATACGTAACTTTCGACGACAACCAAAGCTAGAAACAAAAATTCAAAATGGCCGACCCACAGAAAAGCGAGTCGAACCGATAAACAAAGGAAAAATAAACAAATAAATTATACAATACAAGGATTACAAAACGAATTTAGTACAAACAAATTATAAAACGAAAAACACGGAAAAACGTTAGGTTAGGAAAGAAAACAGAAATTAAAATTAATAAACGCGAAAATCAGAAATTAAAGGAAAATGAAAATTTTAACGGAGGCTAAAAGGAAAAGCGTGGAAATGAAAAACAAAAATTAAAGGTTAGAAGGAAATTAAAACGAGAAACTAGAATAAAAAGAAAAAGCCTGCAAATTAAAAAGGGGTAAAAAATAAAAAAAACAAAGAATTACCGGGGGTAAAAAGAAAATTAAAAGGAAAACAAAAATTAAAGGGGGAAAATTGGAAAACTGAAATAAAAAGAAAAAATAACAGAAATTAAAAGAGGGGGGGGTAAAAAAAAATGGAGAGAAGCAAAAATCAAAAGGACCTTTTTTCTTTTTTTTTTTTTTTTTTTCTTTTTTTCTTTTTTTTCCTGAAACAGTCAAATGGAAATAATAAAAAACAAACTTAGCTAAATACAATGCAACACAGAATTCCGGCAAACGTGCAGTCGGTCTGCGGTCTACAACAAAGAGAAAAGGAATAACAAGACGGCCGTTGGATCTCGTGATAATATTTATTACCGTATACAAAACACGGTAAATGTGGCACAAAGCCAAAAATGGGGATTGGGAAAGGAAGGTCATTGCTTGTCTTAAAATTAAACTTAGCTAGTCGCACGCACTGACCCAAGCATACAAAACAATATTCCTTTCACCAAAACACCACATTCATACATACCATTCGTTCTACAACCACCAAAATACCTCATTGTCTCTATGAAAATCCTAAATAACCCCATATGTACAATAAAAGTCTGTTGGGGGGGCGGGCATAAAAATTAAATAAAATAATCCCCAATGAAAATATACAATATGAATACAAATATGTACAAGAAAACTAAACAAAATCATGTTAGTAATTAAACCCCCCCCCCACAAATCCTAAATGTGCCAGTAAAATCAATTAACTGGGCGAAATCGACACGGGACTTTGACAATATAAAATACACATTTATCCATCCCAACCATTCACACAAACACGCACTGATTCACACACAAACATACGAAAAGGATCACACACACGAAAAACGAAAGGCGTCCCGCATCATCCAGAGAACTGAAATCACTGAGCACCTAAAGAGGGGAGGGACGGGGAGTTAAACTAAAGGAAAAGAAAAGGGAGGCAGAAAAAAAAGGGGCCAATGAGCAAACATACCTTAGCTAAGTTTACATAATCGTAAGAAACTAAAAATAAAACACCAAAAAACCTAATCTAGCCTAAGCATGGATGGGTTGCCCAAGTTCAACCCAGGTAAACAATATCCTATGCCTAACCGGCATCAAAATGCCACTCAAGGTCAGCCCCTTTCACACGGCACAAACGCGCAAGAGTCACCCACCTTTCGCCAAATTCAGATGATGTGAGTCGCCGCCTTTCCGTCCTAATCTTGACTTTAAGCAGATGCCTAAAGAACAAGATCAGTTCGGAAGAAGCAAACTTCTCGCCACCATAGAATTCCTTCTGACGCGTCGTCCAAATCACGACTCTCATAACGCCTAGTAAGCAACAGAACACATAATTCTCAGCCCTCGACATCTGCGGTACCACATTGCTGCAAACAGAAACGACATCCAGGACAAAGGTCTTTCTCCGCAAGACGCGAACCATGAGACCTTCAACAAACTTGCACAACGGCACTACCACTCTGCACTGAAAGAAGGCGTGACCAATGGTCTCGACTTCGCCAACACAGCGGCGGCAGTTTGGAGAATTCTCCAAGCCCGCTGCACAAAGTCTTTTGCCGACCCAGAGGGCTCCACGAATCACCTGCCAGGTGAGTGATGCCTCGTCGTTAGTGAGGCATTTCAACCCTGTCTCCCAAGGCCATATTGAGCGAGCCTGCTGCTTCGTAAGACCGAGCTCGCTAATCAGAGCATCTTGAACGGACCCCCGAACTAACACTTGATACAATGCCCTACGAGACAACGCCTGGACGTTGGAGAGGCCTTCCGACGCCCGTAAGAGGCATTTCAGAGCGCGACGACATTCGTGATAGAAGGAGCTTTCGGCTCGGGGTCTACGGCGGGCCTCCCCCTCGCACGAGTGCACACTTCTCAGGGACGGGAAATTTTTCCGGGCATCTTCCTTCCAGAAGGCTCCCACCTCGTCCGGTTCGCGACACAATCGGTCCAGGAATGCAATGCGAAGCATATGTTGACGAATCTCAATGCTTGGCATACCCAGGCCGCCCTCAGCGGTATGAAGGCAACAGATCTTGCGAGATACCATAGCGGCCTTGCCCCTCCACAAGAAAGAGAACAAGAGCCTTACTAATAAACTTAGTGCGGTAAACGGAAGTGGAAGTACAGAGAGTCGGTACACGAGAATAGGATATATGTGAGAAACACATACTTCCGCCCTTCCCTTCAGGGAAAGCCTCCTCCGAGACCACAGACCAACCGCGATCTCGGCCTTCCCTCGTACCTCCGACCAATTCATTTCCAACTGGAGATCCGGGCCGAACCAGACGCCGAGTATCTTGATCGGCCCATCCGTCCAGAGGAAAGGTCCGGGAAGAGAAACTCCCTTCCACGCACCCAATCGCAAGCCCACAGACTTATCGCGATTGATCTTGGCCCCTGTCACCATCTCATAACCACTGACCACTTTGCTGACTTCGTCAATCTCGGCTCTGCTCGACACAAGAACCGAAACGTCGTCAGCATAGGCAGAATACCTTGCTGAGGTGGTGGCCCCAGGCAGAGATATTCCACGCAGGACCGGATTCGCCTTTAACTTGCGAAGGAACGGTTCCAACGCAAGAACGTACAGCAAAGGCGAGAGCGGACAACCCTGACGAATAGAGCGAGACAATACGAAAGGCTTCGATCTTACTCCATTCACTTCCACCAGCGCACCGGGGGTCGCATACAAGAGTCGGATCCAGGAGCGAAAGTCGGCTCCGAAACCGGCCGCCGAAAGGACAGCCTCCAGAAAACGATGGTCAACCCTATCGAAGGCCTTGGACTGATCTAAATTGATCAGCGCGGCTTCACCGTCGACTTGTTCTAAGATCAAGCGTACCATATGCAGGTTATCCTGAATAGTCCTGCCCTTCACAGCACAAGTCTGCTCGGGACCAATCAGACTAGACAGGACAAGCTGCAAGCGGTTGGCTAAGATCTTCGCCAAAATCTTTAACTCCGTGTTTAACATTGTTAAAGGGCGAAAGTTCCCTAACCCATCCCCACCGTTCTTGTCCTTACGCAGCAACTTGATCACACCCCTGGTGAAGCGTTGGGGTATAGACCCCTGCTTCATCCAGTGGTTGAAAATCAGCCCCAGCAAAGGAACAAAAACGGGCGACAGCCTCAAGTACACTTCGTAGGGAAGACCATCGAGTCCCGGAGACTTATCCAGGCCAACCTGCTTCAGCGCATCCCAGATCTCGGACTCTGTTATGGGACCCTCGCACCCAGCCGCTTCAGCTGCCTCGAGGCAGGGAAAATCGGCTAAATAGGAGTCGAACTGAGCAGAGCTCAGACCGGGCTCCCTGGTGAAAAGATCCTGAAAGTAATCTCGAAAGACCTCACATATGCCCGCGTTTGTAGTCACGGTCCGATTATCCGGTAATGTGACGCACGCGATATGTCGTCGAGACGCACTCCTACTCTCCTCTGCACGCAATTCAGCGGCCATATTCGTCGCCTCAGAGGACATTCTTTTTAACCTAGCCCTAACTACCAGAGCTTGATCCTTCTTGATAAGCAAGGAGGCCAACTCTGCCTTAGCTAAGGCTACATCCCCACTAACACGGGATTTCACGGCCCGATCAACTTTTTCTTCTAAAGCAGTTTGCGCCGCTAATCTATCTCGATTGAGTCGACGACTAAAATCGGCAGCAAACGTTCTAATTTTGGATTTAAGTTTACCCCACCAGGCGTTCCCGAAAACCGCTCCCGACAATTCCCGTTGTATCATTAGTACCAGCTGGTCCCGAAATCCCTGCTCACCAAACAGTGAACAGTTGAATTTCCAGTAACCAGCCAACCTAACCTTAGGCTTATCTAAGTTTACCCGGACCCGGACAAGCCTATGATCCGAATAAACTATGTAATGGAAACTTGGACACCCTAAGAGCCCTACATCGACTCTCTTAACTAAGACCCGGTCGAGGTAGCTCGCAAGCGTCCCAGGAGCCGAGTTGCCACTATTAGTCCAAGTCCATGCTACCTCCCGAGGATGCTCATTCCGGTACTTATCGACGAGATCAAACCCGCCGATAAAGTCCCGAAATGGTTTCACATCAGGATTGTTAGTACCCCGTTTTTTCCCTATACGATCTATATCGGGCTCAAGGACGGCATTCCAATCGCCCGCTAAAACTACCCGACGAGATGTCGTCAAAAACGGCTCGATCTGCCGAAACAGACCAGGTCGCTCAGCATGGGTATTAGGCGCATAAACGCCAATGAAACGTAAAGCCTTACCTTTTATGGTAACGTCCAGCACACAAAGCCTGCCCGCCGGATCTGCGAAAACAAGAGTACATGCAGCGTCTAAAGACCTGCTCACTAGCCAAGAGACACCCCTCGAACGACCATCAAAACATGCTGAATAAAGGGCGAACCCCTTAGACAGCACATCCTCACGATCATGAGAAGAAAACCGGGTCTCTTGCACACAACAGATATTAACCCCGAGGCGCTGAAGGTCGCGAGAGAGCCTCGCCCTGCGAGACTCCGACCTCAGGCCCCGGACATTTAAAGTAGCCAACCAGAGAGCCATAGTGAAAACTGATTAGGGTTGCTTACCTGTTTTGAACATGGCCGGGGTGAGGATACCGACAGCATCTCCCATAGACCCATGGCCCATCTCAGTGTTGACGTTACCGTCCTGGGAGATCCCGCCGATATCCCACGGGAAAGTAAGTTTAAGAGCCCTATAGAGGGAGGGGTGAACAAAAATTGGGACCCTCCCTGCACAAAATGAGTTCATTTTCCGGAGCTTGTCGCTCTGAATGATAGCAATGGGCGGGCTCATGTTGAACGAGGATATGGCCTCGTCCAACATGGCCCAAATCTGTTTTGCTCCCGTGTCCACGCCCACCACGGTTAAAACCCGCTGGGCATCTGGAAAGTTCAACGGGTTGTCGATGTCTTTGTCGCTGAACTGTTTGATGGACAGGAGGAACTTTAGATTAGGGATACGGTTCCCATAATCCCTAGCTTTTTCCGCCTGCCTAGGGGAGATCTTACAAATGTCCAATCCATGATTGAAAATGCCCTTGGTTTTTTTTTTCTTTTCGCCGGGATCTTGAGTGGGGCTTCGGGGCCTTTTGGTGACCGGTGGTAACATTTGAGAGGTTTTAGTGGGAGAAGGACTAGGAGTGTGGCAAGGAGTGCAGGGTTGTCTAAAGGGACTGGGATCTCTACTGAGCGGGATTTGGGATTGGGCATGAGAGGTGGACGGCATAGCAGGAGAAGGCTTCACTCTGGAGAGAGGGGTTGAAGTGGGAGGCATGGGGATGGAGGATACACAAAGGGTGGCCTTCTTTTTCGGGGGAGATTTGATAGGGGAAATTAATTTAGGTGACTGTAAGGGGATGGTTTTTTTCGGAGATTTTGTTGTTTTTTTTGGTCATCCAGTTGTTTTTTGAGTTTTTTCAGTTTCTCCGCTTTTTCGTGGCTTGGCTCATATTTCAATTTCTGCTCTTCAATTGAAAGAGTGGAGGTCGGGGCGTCGCCCTTGCTGTTGATAGAGGGAGTGGGACTGTGTGTGTCTTTAGTCCCCGAGGCTTCAGGGGACTGAGGACCCGCTGGCTGACGCTTCCCTCTGACCCTGCCAACTACCTGCCATTCCCCTTCTTCCCCCTTCTTAGCCACAGGAGCGGCGGAAGAGGGCTATTCGGGGGATGGGGGCTTGGATGGTGACCCAACCGGGGGAACAACCTCTCCGGTCCCGGCAGCTGGCATGCCCATTACAGGCGCGGCGGATTTTGCAGACTCGGTCAGAGGGGGAGTTTGGTCTTTTGTGACCTGAGTTCCAGAGGCCTTCTTCTTTGGGCAGGAAGAGGAGAGATGACCAGTCACTCCACACTTCCAGCAGGCTGGTTTACGACCGGTCACGATGACCGGCAGCTTCAGGTCACCGACGTCAATCCAGTTGGGGACGGAGCTGAAGGCCTTACGATCGAGCATCATATCAAAGCTCCATCCCCCGGTCAGGCTATCGCAGGAAGCGGCCAATATTTCCCCGTATTGGGCCAGGAAAGCCGCGAGGTGTTCCCCGATAACCTGAGGAGGGACCTCGTACACTGCCACACTGGTCCTTCGCCGACCCTCGTACTCCGTTCGGAGGATGAGATCCTTGGTGATCAACTCCCTCCGGGTGGCTCTCACGCAGTCTTCTGCAGTGGGCAGCAGCACGTCCCACATGAAGAAACCCTTGCCTTTGACAATTCTTAGGGGTTTGAACCCCAGGGACTCCAGTGCTTTAAACACTGTGTCTTTAGTCGAACGACAAATTTTGCGCGAACGCTTGTCGACGACAAAAACAGACACTATTCTTTTCTCGACTCTCTTCAGTTCCACTGGATCCTCCAAGAGCCCGTCTTTCACCACGAGGTGAGCGTAACTCTTGGCACGCTCCAGGAACTCCGCGATGTCGATAATACAATTCGGAGGGGACTTCCAACAAGAGGGCGAATCCCCGACCTCGGTACTAACTTTCGGCTTTTCTTGACTTTTTTCCTTTTCCAGGATTTCATTAGCTATCCTGGCTTTGGCCGCCTTCTTCAGGACGTCCACAATCTCCTCATTAGTAGGGGTTCGTGGCAGGGCAGGATATTCATTGGGATTATCTTTGTCTGGGGGGTCTTTTTTCGGGTTAAAAAGGTGCTTCCTAACCGATTTTTTGATGGTAGCCAGGGTCGAAGTCTTTTTCTTTGTGATCAGAAAAGAAGGGGCTTTTTTTTCCTTCTTCTCCATAATGAAGTAAGGGGGAGGGTCGGGAGTGGAGGAATAGGGGGAGGGATATTTACTAAATTTCGCCTAAAGGCGAAACAAAAAAGAACGAATAACGCCAAAAGGCGCAAAAAAAAATAAAAAGGGGGGGGGAAATTTAGACAAAAAGGTTCAAAGAAAAGATAGATAAGAAAAACTAATAAGAATAAACTCTAGCCGAAGCTAGTTAAAAATAAAATAAAAAGATGGCCGACTTTAAGAAGCGAGACTAGACAGCTAAATTAAACAATTACAAACACAACAAAAATAACACGTAAAAAACTTAAACAAATATCACCTAAAGGCGAAAATAAAAAACACAAGGAGGAAAATTAAATAATACAAAGAAAACGGTTCAAAACAAGGTAAACAAAGACAATAATAAACTTCGGCAAATAGCCGGAGCTATTAACAAAAAAAACAAAATGGCCGACACTAGTCGAAAAGAATAAACAAAAGAAAATACGTAGCTTTCGACGACAACCAAAGCTAGAAACAAAAATTCAAAATGGCCGACCCACAGAAAAGCGAGTCGAACCGATAAACAAAGGAAAAATAAACAAATAAATTATACAATACAAGGATTTCAAAACGAAATTAATACAAACAAATTATAAAACGAAAAACACGGAAAAACGTAAGGTTAGGAAAGAAAACAGAAATTAAAATTAATAAACGCGAAAATCAGAAATTAAAGGAAAATGAAAATTTTAACGGAGGCTAAAAAGAAAAAGCGTGGAAATGAAAAACAAAAATTAAAGGTTGGAAGGAAATTAAAACGGGAAACTAGAATAAAAAGAGAAAGCCTGCAAATTAAAAAGGGGTAAAAAATAAAAAACAAAGAATTACCGGGGGTAAAAAGAAAATTAAAAGGAAACAAAAATTAAAGGGGGAAAATTGGAAAACTGAAATAAAAAGAAAAAATAACAGAAATTAAAAGAGGGGGGGGTAAAAAAAAATGGAGAGAAGCAAAAATCAAAAGGACTTTTTTTTTCTTTTTTTTTTTTCTTTTTTTTCTTTTTTTTCCTGAAACAGTCAAATGGAAATAATAAAAAACAAACTTAGCCAAATATAATGCAACACAGAATTCGGGCAAACGAGCAGTCTGTCAGCAGTCAAACAGATTTCGGGCAAACGTGCAGTCGGTCTGCGGTCTACAACAAAGAGAAAAGGAATAACAAGACGGCCGTTGGATCTCGTGATAATATTTATTACCGTATACAAAACACGGTAAATGTGGCACAAAGCCAAAAATGGGGATTGGGAAAGGAAGGTCATCGCTTGTCTTAAAATTAAACTTAGCTAGTCGCACGCACTGACCCAAGCATACAAAACAATATTCCTTTCACCAAAACACCACATTCATACATACCATTCGTTCTACAACCACCAAAATACCTCATTGTCTCTATGAAAATCCTAAATAACCCCATATGTACAATAAAGTCTGTTGGGGGGCGGGCATAAAAATTAAATAAAATAATCCCCAATGACTATATACAATATGCATACAAATTTGTACAAGAAAACTAAACAAAATCATGTTAGTAATTAAAAACCCCCCGACAAATCCTAAATGTGCCAGTAAAATCAATTAACTGGGCGAAATCGACACGGGACTTTGACAATCTAAAATACACATTTATCCATCCCAACCACTCGCACAAACACGCACTGATTCACACACAACCATACGAAAAGGATCACACACACGAAAACGAAAGGCGTCCCGCATCATCCAGAGAACTGAAATCACTGAGCACCTAAAGAGGGGAGGGATGGGGAGTTAAACTAAAGGAAAAGAAAAGGGGACAGAAAAAAAAGGGGGCCAATGAGCAAACATACCTTAGCTAAGTTTACATAATCCTAAGAAACTAAAAATAAAACACCAAAAACCCTAATCTAGCCTAAGCATGGATGGGTTGCCCAAGTTCAACCCAGGTAAACAATATCCTATGCCTAACCGGCATCAAAATGCCACTCAAGGTCAGCCCCTTTCACACGGCACAAACGCGCAAGAGTCACCCACCTTTCGCCAAATTCAGATGATGTGAGTCGCCGCCTTTCCGTCCTAATCTTGACTTTAAGCAGATGCCTAAAGAACAAGATCAGTTCGGAAGAAGCAAACTTCTCGCCACCATAGAATTCCTTCTGACGCGTCGTCCAAATCACGACTCTCATAACGCCTAGTAAGCAACAGAACACATAATTCACAGCCCTCGACATCTGCGGTACCACATTGCTGCAAACAGAAACGACATCCAGGACAAAGGTCTTTCTCCGCAAGACGCGAACCATGAGACCTTCAACAAACTTGCACAACGGCACTACCACTCTGCACTGAAAGAAGGCGTGACCAATGGTCTCGACTTCCCCAACACAGCGGCGGCAGTTTGGAGAATTCTCCAAGCCCGCTGCACAAAGTCTTTTGCCGACCCAGAGGGCTCCACGAATCACCTGCCAGGTGAGTGATGCCTCGTCGTTAGTGAGGCATTTCAACCCTGTCGCCCAAGGCCATATTGAGCGAGCCTGCTGCTTCGTAAGACCGAGCTCGCTAATCAGAGCATCTTGAACGGACCCCCGAACTAACACTTGATACAATGCCCTACGAGACAACGCCTGGACGTTGGAGAGGCCTTCCGACGCCCGTAAGAGGCATTTCAGAGCGCGACGACATTCGTGATAGAAGGAGCTTTCGGCTCGGGGTCTACGGCGGGCCTCCCCCTCGCACGAGTGCACACTTCTCAGGGACGGGAAATTTTTCCGGGCATCTTCCTTCCAGAAGGCTCCCACCTCGTCCGGTTCGCGACACAATCGGTCCAGGAATGCAATGCGAAGCATATGTTGACGAATCTCAATGCTTGGCATTCCCAGGCCGCCCTCAGCGGTATGAAGGCAACAGATCTTGCGAGATACCATAGCGGCCTTGCCTCTCCACAAGAAAGAGAACAAGAGCCTTACTAATAAACTTAGTGCGGTAAACGGAAGTGGAAGTACAGAGAGTCGGTACACGAGAATAGGATATATGTGAGAAACACATACTTCCGCCCTTCCCTTCAGGGAAAGCCTCCTCCGAGACCACAGACCAACCGCGATCTCGGCCTTCCCTCGTACCTCCGACCAATTCATTTCCAACTGGAGATCCGGACCGAACCAGACGCCGAGTATCTTGATCGGCCCATCCGTCCAGAGGAAAGGTCCGGGAAGAGAAACTCCCTTCCACGCACCCAATCGCAAGCCCACAGACTTATCGCGATTGATCTTGGCCCCTGTCACCATCTCATAACCACTGACCACTTTGCTGACTTCGTCAATCTCGGTTCTGCTCGACACAAGAACCGAAACTTCGTCAGCATAGGCAGAATACCTTGCTGAGGTGGTGGCCCCAGGCAGAGATATTCCACGCAGGACCGGATTCGCCTTTAACTTGCGAAGGAACGGTTCCAACGCAAGAACGTACAGCAGAGGCGAGAGCGGACAACCCTGACGAATAGAGCGAGACAATACGAAAGGCTTCGATCTTACTCCATTCACTTCCACCAGCGCACCGGGGGTCGCATACAAGAGTCGGATCCAGGAGCGAAAGTCGGCTCCGAAACCGGCCGCCGAAAGGACAGCCTCCAGAAAACGATGGTCAACCCTATCGAAGGCCTTGGACTGATCTAAATTGATCAGCGCGGCTTCACCGTCGACTTGTTCTAAGATCAAGCGTACCATATGCAGGTTATCCTGAATAGTCCTGCCCTTCACAGCACAAGTCTGCCCGGGACCAATCAGACTAGACAGGACAAGCTGCAAACGGTTGGCTAAGATCTTCGCCAAAATCTTTAACTCCGTGTTTAACATTGTTAAAGGGCGAAAGTTCCCTAACCCATCCCCACCGTTCTTGTCCTTACGCAGCAACTTGATCACACCCCTGGTGAAGCGTTGGGGTATAGACCCCTGCTTCATCCAGTGGTTGAAAATCAGCTCCAGCAAAGGAACAAAAACGGGCGACAGCCTCAAGTACACTTCGTAGGGAAGACCATCGAGTCCCGGAGACTTATCCAGGCCAACCTGCTTCAGCGCATCCCAGATCTCGGACTCTGTTATGGGACCCTCGCACCCAGCCGCTTCAGCTGCCTCGAGGCAGGGAAAGTCGGCTAAATAGGAGTCGAACTGAGCAGAGCTCAGACCGGTCTCCCTGGTGAAAAGATCCTGAAAGTAATCACGAAAGACCTCACATATGCCCGCGTTTGTAGTCACGGTCCGATTATCCGGTAATGTGACGCACGCGATATGTCGTCGAGACGCACTCCTACTCTCCTCTGCACGCAATTCAGCGGCCATATTCGTCGCCTCAGAGGACATTCTTTTTAACCTAGCCCTAACTACCAGAGCTTGATCCTTCTTGATAAGCAAGGAGGCCAACTCTGCCTTAGCTAAGGCTACATCCCCACTAACACGGGATTTCACGGCCCGATCAACTTTTTCTTCTAAAGCAGTTTGCGCCGCTAATCTATCTCGATTGAGTCGACGACTAAAATCGGCAGCAAACGTTCTAATTTTGGATTTAAGTTTACCCCACCAGGCGTTCCCGAAAACCGCTCCCGACAATTCCCGTTGTATCATTAGTACCAGCTGGTCCCGAAATCCCTGCTCACCAAACAGTGAACAGTTGAATTTCCAGTAACCAGCCAACCTAACCTTAGGCTTATCTAAGTTTACCCGGACCCGGACAAGCCTATGATCCGAATAAACTATGTAATGGAAACTTGGACACCCTAAGAGCCCTACATCGACTCTCTTAACTAAGACCCGGTCGAGGTAGCTCGCAAGCGTCCCAGGAGCCGAGTTGCCACTATTAGTCCAAGTCCATGCTACCTCCCGAGGATGCTCATTCCGGTACTTATCGACGAGATCAAACCCGCCGATAAAGTCCCGAAATGGTTTCACATCAGGATTGTTAGTACCCCGTTTTTTCCCTATACGATCTATATCGGGCTCAAGGACGGCATTCCAATCGCCCGCTAAAACTACCCGACGAGATGTCGTCAAAAACGGCTCGATCTGCCGAAACAGACCAGGTCGCTCAGCATGGGTATTAGGCGCATAAACGCCGATGAGACGTAAAGCCTTACCTTTTATGGTAACGTCCAGCACACAAAGCCTGCCCGCCGGATCTGCGAAAACAAGAGTACATGCAGCGTCTAAAGACCTGCTCACTAGCCAAGAGACACCCCTCGAACGACCATCAAAACATGCTGAATAAAGGGCGAACCCCTTAGACAGCACATCCTCACGATCATGAGAAGAAAACCGGGTCTCTTGCACACAACAGATATTAACCCCGAGGCGCTGGAGGTCGCGAGAGAGCCTCGCCCTGCGAGACTCCGACCTCAGGCCCCGGACATTTAAAGTAGCCAACCAGAGAGCCATAGTGAAAACTGATTAGGGTTGCTTACCTGTTTTGAACATGGCCGGGGTGAGGATACCGACAGCATCTCCCATAGACCCATGGCCCATCTCAGTGTTGACGTTACCGTCCTGGGAGATCCCGCCGATATCCCACGGGAAAGTAAGTTTAAGAGCCCTATAGAGGGAGGGGTGAACAAAAATTGGGACCCTCCCTGCACAAAATGAGTTCATTTTCCGGAGCTTGTCGCTCTGAATGATAGCAATGGGCGGGCTCATGTTGAACGAGGATATGGCCTCGTCCAACATGGCCCAAATCTGTTTTGCTCCCGTGTCTACTCCCACCACGGTTAAAACCCGCTGGGCATCTGGAAAGTTCAACGGGTTGTCGATGTCTTTGTCGCTGAACTGCTTTATGGACAGGAGGAACTTTAGGTTTGGGATACGGTTTCCGTAATCCCTAGCTTTTTCCGCCTGCCTAGGGGAGATCTTACAAATGTCCAATCCATGATTGAAAATGCCCTTGGTTTTTTTTTTCTTTTCGCCGGGATCTTGAGTGGGGCTTCGGGGCCTTTTGGTGACCGGTGGTAACATTTGGGAGGTTTTAGTGGGAGAAGGACTGGGAGTGTGGCAAGGAGTGCAGGGTTGTCTAAAGGGACTGGGATCTCTACTGAGCGGGATTTGGGATTGGGCATGGGAGGTGGACGGCATAGCAGGAGAAGGCTTCACTCTGGAGAGAGGGGTTGAAGTGGGAGGCATGGGGATGGAGGATACACAAAGGGTGGCCTTCTTCTTCGGGGGAGATTTGATGGGGGAAATTAATTTAGGTGACTGTAAGGGGATGGTTTTTTTCGGAGGAGATTTTGTGAGTTTTTTTTGGTCGTCTAGATGTTTTTTGAGTTTTTTCAGTTTCTCCGCTTTTTCGTGGCTTGGCTCATATTTCAACTTCTGCTCTTCAATTGAAAGAGTGGAGGTCGGGGCGTCGCCCTTGCTGTTGATAGAGGGAGTGGGACTGTGTGTGTCTTTAGTCCCCGAGGCTTCAGGGGACTGAGGACCCGCTGGCTGACGCTTCCCTCTGACCCTGCCAACTACCTGCCATTCCCCTTCTTCCCCCTTCTTAGCCACAGGAGCGGCGGAAGATGGCTCTTTGGGGGATGGGGGCTTGGATGGTGACCCAACCGGGGGAACAACCTCTCCGGTCCCGGCAGCTGGCATGCCCATTACAGGCGCGGCGGATTTTGCAGACTCGGTCAGAGGGGGAGTTTGGTCTTTAGTGACCTGAGTCCCAGAGGCCTTCTTCTCTGGGCAGGAAGAGGAGAGTTGACCAGTCACTCCACACTTCCAGCAGGCTGGTTTACGACCGGTCACGATGACCGGCAGCTTCAAGTCACTAACGTCAATCCAGTTGGGGACGGAGCTGAAGGCCTTTCGATCGAGCATCATATCAAAGCTCCATCCCCCGGTCAGGCTATCGCAGGAAGCGGCCAATATTTCCCCGTATTGGGCCAGGAAAGCCGCGAGGTGTTCCCCGATAACCTGAGGAGGGACCTCGTACACTGCCACAATGGTCCTTCGCCGACCCTCTTACTCCGTTCGGAGGATGAGATCCTTGGTGATCAACTCCCTCCGGGTGGCTCTCACGCAGTCTTCTGCAGTGGGCAGCAGCACGTCCCACATGAAGAAACCCTTGCCTTTGACAATTCTTAGGGGTTTGAACCCCAGGGACTCCAGTGCTTTAAACACTGTGTATTTAGTCGAACGACAAATTTTGCGCGAACGCTTGTCGACGACAAAAACAGACACTATTCTTTTCTCGACTCTCTTCAGTTCCACTGGATCCTCCAAGAGCCCGTCTTTCACCACGAGGTGAGCGTAACTCTTGGCACGCTCCAGGAACTCCGCGATGTCGATAATACAATTCGGAGGGGACTTCCAACAAGAGGGCGAATCCCCGACCTCGGTACTAACTTTCGGCTTTTCTTGACTTTTTTCCTTTTCCAGGATTTCATTAGCTATCCTGGCTTTGGCCGCCTTCTTCAGGACGTCCACAATCTCCTCATTAGTAGGGGTTCGTGGCAGGGCAGGATATTCATTGGGATTATCTTTGTCTGGGGGGTCTTTTTTCGGGTTAAAAAGGTGCTTCCTAACCGATTTTTTGATAGTAGCCAGGGTGGAAGTTTTTTTCTTTGTGATCAGGAAAGAAGGGGCTTTTTTTTCCTTCTTCTCCATGATGAAGTAAGGGGGAGGGCCGGGAGTGGAGGAATAGGGGGAGGGATATTTACTAAATTTCGCCTAAAGGCGAAACAAAAAAAAGAACGTATAACGCCAAAAGGCGCAAAAAAATAAAAAAAAGGGGGGGAGGAATTAGAAAAAAAAATTCAAAGAAAAGATGAGAAAAACTAATAAGATTAAACTAAGATTTAAAATAAAATAAAAGATGGCCGACTTTAAGAAGCGAGACTAGACAGCTAAATTAAACAATTACAAACACAACAAAAATAACACGTAAAAAACTTAAACAAATATCACCTAAAGGCGAAAATAAAAAACACAAGGAGGAAAATTAAATAATACAAAGAAAACGGTTCAAAACAAGGTAAACAAAGACAATAATAAACTTCGGCAAATAGCCGGAGCTATTAACAAAAAAAACAAAATGGCCGACACTAGTCGAAAAGAATAAACAAAAGAAAATACGTAGCTTTCGACGACAACCAAAGCTAGAAACAAAAATTCAAAATGGCCGACCCACAGAAAAGCGAGTCGAACCGATAAACAAAGGAAAAATAAACAAATAAATTATACAATACAAGGATTTCAAAACGAAATTAATACAAACAAATTATAAAACGAAAAACACGGAAAAACGTAAGGTTAGGAAAGAAAACAGAAATTAAAATTAATAAACGCGAAAATCAGAAATTAAAGGAAAATGAAAATTTTAACGGAGGCTAAAAAGAAAAAGCGTGGAAATGAAAAACAAAAATTAAAGGTTGGAAGGAAATTAAAACGGGAAACTAGAATAAAAAGAGAAAGCCTGCAAATTAAAAAGGGGTAAAAAATAAAAAACAAAGAATTACCGGGGGTAAAAAGAAAATTAAAAGGAAACAAAAATTAAAGGGGGAAAATTGGAAAACTGAAATAAAAAGAAAAAATAACAGAAATTAAAAGAGGGGGGGGTAAAAAAAAATGGAGAGAAGCAAAAATCAAAAGGACTTTTTTTTTCTTTTTTTTTTTTCTTTTTTTTCTTTTTTTTCCTGAAACAGTCAAATGGAAATAATAAAAAACAAACTTAGCCAAATATAATGCAACACAGAATTCGGGCAAACGAGCAGTCTGTCAGCAGTCAAACAGATTTCGGGCAAACGTGCAGTCGGTCTGCGGTCTACAACAAAGAGAAAAGGAATAACAAGACGGCCGTTGGATCTCGTGATTCCTCTCAGGATTTATTCGTATAAAATACAAATTGTGGCACAAGGCCTAAAAAGGGGAGGGGTAAGGCTGGTCTTAACTAACTATCCTATACCTAGCTAATCAGATTCGTGACCCATTCATACATTACAATTGACGCAATCACCACAAGAATTCGTCCATCATCTTTCAATCCTCCGTACACCATAATACCACATCCTCACCAGGGGGGGGGGCCTAAAATAAAACGCGCCCCATAACATAAAAATTTAATGATAATAAAAATACATAAAGATATAATCATGAACAGATGAAAGGGGAGGGAGATGAACCCCATAACAAACTAAAAATTCAACAAATTCTTAAACTAAACATAATTTATGTTAGTAGGGCCCGTCCAACCCTCAAAATAGAGAGGCCGCTGTATTCTGCCCAGAGGACAAAATCAAGAAGCACTCTCGCTAAGGGAGTGGGAAAGAGATAAAATAAGTGGGACATGGGGAAGTAAAAGGCTGATCCAGTTGAGATGAAAAGGAGGCCAAAACAAACTGGGGAGGTTGGGAATCTCGACTTGGATCATAACTAAAATGATGGCCGGGAAACAGGCCGGGAACAACACTTACTCATATTAACTAGGTACACTTAAGCTTGTCTAACCTAACCGAGGGGAGGGTTCCACAGGAAACCACCCCGATGTGACTTTGGTTGACCTAGAAAAGAAAATCAAGGCTAACCCCGTTCAAACGAACCAAGCTCGCCTCTTTTACCCACCTTTCGCTGAAGACTGTCGAATGCAATCGTTTTCTATCAGTTCTAATCTTCATCTTGAGCTGATGCTCAAAGAATCGGATTAGATCCTGATGCGAAAGACTATTGCCTCGCAAGACTTCCTCCATTCGCGTCGTCCATATCACCATCCGAGCCGTGGCTAGCAGCGTTAGAAACACCATTCGTTTCACCCCAGAATACGGGGGCGACACATTGTCACACGCGTATGCGCGATCAATGGACACGAGTTCTTCGGGAGCGAGACGAGCCGTCAGCTCGCCGACATGGTCCCATAAGGGGCGGACCCGGGGGCAATGGTAGAAGGCGTGCGAAGCCGTTTCCTCTAATCCAAGGCCACACCGTTCACAGTCTGGCAAATCCGCCAAGCCCCATATGAAAGCCATGTCGTTGAGAGGCAGCCGATTCCGAGCCAATCGCCAGGTAAGCGAAAACTCAGGGTTACTGAGATAATCCGCCGCTGGCGCCCAAGACCAGTAGGAGCGATACTGCTCCTCCGAACAGTCGAGCGTATCACGTAGAGAATCCTTCGCGCGACCCTCCACTAATTCCCGATAGAAAACCTTCCTAGGCCGTGAAAGGTCACTGGACCGCGGAATAGCCCTCAAGGCTGACCGACACTCGCTGAGGAAAAGCGATTCATCTCGAGACTTACAATGGCGCTCAGCCTTCGAGATGGGGGGACTGATGGTAAGGCTAGGGAAGGCGTCCCTAACAATCCCCTCCAGAATCGGATCTCCTCTAGTCAATGCGCGGCGTAGGAAAGCCAACCGAGAGGCACGGATGTGACTCTTCAAGTGTGGCATTCCCAGCCCCCCATGACACGGACTTTTAGTGCAGACTCGTCTGTCGACCCTGTTCGCGCGTCCCCTCCATAAAATGGAGGATAGCGCTTGCTCGAGCGCCTTCTTCTGGGCCTTACAGAGAGGAAGTACTGACAAGCGATAAAGAATCAGGGGGAAAATGTATGTAACACACACCTCCGCCCTGCCCTTTACGGACAACCTCCGTCGATTCCAAGTCTTACCGGCAGAAACGACCTTTGCTAGTACTTCAGACCAATTTTTCTTCAGCTGGAGGTCGGGTCCAAACCACACTCCAAGAATGCGGACAGGACCGTCCGTCCAACCGAAGCGGCCTGGAAGATCACGCCCCTTCCAGGCACCTAACCGCAAGCCGGAAGACTTGTCGCGGTTTATCTTGGCCCCTGTCACCTTCTCGTACCGATCAAGCGCCTTCTGTACCGCCTCAATGTCGTTAAGGGACGACACGAAAGCAGATACGTCATCGGCGTACGCGGAAACCCTGGCTCGAGACCCTCCAGGAACGGCGATCCCGCGTAGGGCCGGACTGCACGCCTCGTCCTTCAGCCGGCGCAGGAGAGGCTCCAACGCCAAAGCGTAAAGGAGAGGCGACAGCGGACAACCCTGACGAACCGACCTCGACAGAACAAAAGCGCCCGACAACTTTCCGTTCACCTGTACCACAGCACTGGGGGAGCGATACAGGAGGCTAATCCAGCGGCAGAAGTCGGGTGCGAATCCGGCGGCCTGCAGGACAGTAGCAAGGTAGCGATGGTCGACCCTATCAAATGCCTTGGACTGATCCAAATTGATCAGCGCGGCTTCTTCGTCGTCTTTTACGCCCTCTACGATCGTGCGGATCAAATGCAGGTTGCTCTGAATTGTTCGGCCCCTCACAGAACAAGTCTGCTCAGGTCCCAACAGAGACTCGGCAACTGACTGCAAACGCTCCTGCAGGATCTTGGCCATAATCTTTAACTCTGTGTTTAGCAGAGTTATGGGCCTATAATCATCTAGTTTCCCCCCAACACCCTTGCCCTTTTTCAACAGAGTGATCACACCCCTGGAAATGCGATTGGGGATGGACCCCGACCGAAACCAGTTGTTGAACACTGCTGTCAAAATCGGAACAAAGATGTGCGACAGCCTCAAGTACAATTCATAGGGCAAACCATCCAGACCGGGCGACTTGCCTCTGCCGACCCTCTTCAGTGCCTCATAGACTTCGCCCTCCGTGATCTCTCCCTCGCAGCTAGCCGCTTCAGTCGGCGCAAGCCGAGGAAAGTCAGCCAAATAGCTGCGAAACTCCTCCTCACGGAGACCAGGCTCCTTGGTAAAGCGGCTCTCGAAATGCCGCCGAAACGCCTCGCACATGTCGTCAGTCGACCGCAGAGTACGCCCCTCCGGGGTTTCGACTTGACGAACGTAACGAACACCACCTCGACGGATTTCTTCCCGACGCAGATCTGCGCCCAGGTTCACAGCTTCGTTAGACATCTTACTTAACTTATGCCTAATTACCTGACCCATGTAACGATCGCTATTCGACCGCTGCAGGGCCTCCCTAGCTAGAGCTATCTCTAGGGGATCCCCCCCAGCCTCCGCCCGGGAAAAATTAGCCTTAAGTGTCTTCACCTTCTCAGCCTTATCTAGAGCGAGCCGTTTGCTGAAATCGGTGGTGAAAGACCTAATTCTATCTTTCAGTTTTTCCCACCACCTATTCCCGATAACCGCCCCCACTAGCTCCCGCTGCACTAATTTAATTAGCTGCTCCCGGAAGTCCCGCCTGTCCAGTAAGGACAGATTGAACTTCCAGTAACCAGCCATTCTAGGCCTATGTTCTAACGCCACACGGGCACAAACGAGTTTGTGGTCCGTGTAGCCTACCCAGTGGAACGTGGGACAATCTAACAGGTCTATGTCGGCCCTACGAACTAACATTCTGTCAAGGTAGCTAACTACCTTGTCAGACGGCCAATTATGCGCCCACGTCCACATTTTCCCACTGGGATGATCGACCCGGTATCTATCGACGAGACCATAATCGCCGATCAGATCGACCAGGCTGCGATCGCCCCTTCTCCCGCTAGCGCCCCGCCCCCTGTCTAACTTGGGGTCCAGGATGGCATTCCAGTCCCCCATTAAAACTAGGCGCGAAGAATCGACCAGGAACGGCCCTAACTGCCGAAAAAAGTCACACCGCTCCCCCTGGTCGTTGGGCGCATAAACCGCAACGACCCGAAACGAACCACTTTTCACGGCAATATCGGCCACGATTAACCTGCCCTCGGCATCGGTATGCACAAGGTCCACCTTCGCATCAAGAGTACGTTTGACTAACAAAGAAACTCCTCTGGCCAACCGGTCCCCATATGCTGAATAGACGACAAAGTCATCCTCCAGCACACACGCATCGGAAGTGCAAACAAAGTGGGTCTCTTCGATCGCGGCAACATCTACACCGAAGGACAGGAGATCCCGAAGCAGGCGGGCAGCCTTACCCCGATTTCTCAAGCCCTTCACATTCAAACTGGCTATCTTTATTTCCATTTTCTAGGCCTGCAAATATAAAAAAGAATTAGTGCAAAAACCTTAGACACATACGGGGCGGAAATCTGAGCTGGACAGGACCCCGACGGATTGCCCCAGGCTCCCTACTCCCAACTCTGACGTAATGCGTCCATCCAGGGCAATACCGCCAACGTCCATGGGGTATATTAGTTTGATCGCTCTATATAATGAGGGATGGATCAAAACGGGGACCCTCCCTGCACAAAATTGTCGCAATCTTCTTATACTGGGGTCCTCCATATCGAACATTCTGATGTTCGGGAAGGCCTCTTTAGCTTCAAACAAATGACTCCACACACGCAAGTAAGCCCCCGTGTCCCTTACGCAGGTTATCACTCCTGGCGCCTTAGGAAAGTTACGAGGGTCTTCTGTTGACTTCCCGTCAACCTCGTTCATTTGGAAAAGGAGCCCCGACAGTGCTTTTCTTTGCTTGGTGAGCCCGTTCTTGTAGACTTCTTTGTCTACATGACAAATTGATTCGGGCCCTTCGAAAAGTTTCTTTTTCTTCTTTTTCTTCTCCCTTGAAGGATGGGGAGGGGAAGAAGTGGATGTATGGGGTGGTGTATTTAGAGAACTGGGGGAAGAAGTAGAGGGAGAGGGGGATGGAGTACGTGTATGGGAGGAAGGGAGACTCCTATCTCTAGGGGAAACAGATTGTCTTATGGGCGATGCAGGGAAGGAGTGCCGCCTGGTTCTGTCCATGCTACACTCTGCCCTGCTACGTCCAGAGGTACCTTTTTCTTGCTCTTCAGAGTCTTCCTCCCTACTTCTTTTTAAAGACGAAGCTCGTGGTGGAGGCATACTTTCTACCTCCATTGGTGCTTCCTGCTGCTGCTCCATCTGTGGATGCTCTTGCTGCTTCTTGGTTTTCTGCTGTGACCGCTGCTGTTGAGGCTGCTGTTGCTTCTTCTGTCGTTGCTGTTGAGGTTGTTCAGGTTGCTTCTGCTGTTGAGGCTGCTGTTCTATTTGCTTCTGTTGCAGTTTAGGTTGATCCTCGGGCCGCTTGTTTTGGCCTTCTTTGGGTTGCTTTTTAAATTCCCCTTCCGTCTGCCTTTTGGGGGGAATCTCCTTCTGGGGTGGAGCCGGCGCACTTTGGGGCTTCCGCCTTTTAGTGACTTCCTTCCACTCGCCTTCCGGATTCGGGGTTTCCTTCTCTGGGGTACTGGTTTTTGCTGCAGGTGCTGGAGGTGGTGGGGCTGGTGTCTTCTCTTTCTTAGGGCACGCCTTTGCCATGTGTCCTGCCTCTCCGCATGACCAACAGAACGGCTTTCTGCCCTCCACCACTACCAACATCCTTCTGTTGCGGCAGATTAATACGTTTGGGATGTTCTGGAATCCTTCTCTGTCCAATGTGATGTGGATTTCGAAATCTCCCGTCTCGATTCCTGCCTTACTGCTGATGGCCTTCACTTCGTTAACTTCTCCGAATTCGGCGAAGAAGGCCCCGAGTCTGTCACCGGAAATGTCTATGGGCACCCCATGAACCATCACCTTTGTTCGACGGGTGCCCATATACTCGGTTTGTAGTCTTAAAGACTTTGTATTCAAGACACTGCCGGCTAATTTCTTGGCTTGTTCTTCTGTGTGTAGGAGGAGGTCCCATAGAGCATTTGTTCTTCGTGCTAAAATTTTGGGACAAATGCTCAACGCCTTCAGGGCTTCCTCCATACCCTCCCTGCTCACTCCAACCAGCTTATGAGTCCTGACATCCGAGGTGAGCAAAGAAATGGTACGAGGTTTCACCTCCTCGAATGCCTCGGTGATTGTTAAGAATTCATTGCCACTGAAGGTTTCTTGGAGACGAATTCTTTCGTTAGCGTAAAATACGCCATCCTTTTTTAGCGGGCTATTTTGGCTCCAGGCCGTTTTTTCAGCTGACACCGGTATTGTTAACGGTGTAGGTGGAGTGTCAATGTTTTTCTCAGCCATTTTGGTGAACAAAGTTCACCGCGGCTGACTATACTTTCTTTTCTCACACTTTTTTTTTTTTTTAAGCAGAAATTTTTAACAAATAAATAAAACCAAATAAAAAAGGTCGGACCGAAATCCGAAAAAATAAATAAAACCAACAATGAACAGTAAACGAAAAAGAACAGAATCAAATAAAAGTCGGGGAGGGTAACAGCAAAATAAAAGAAATAAAAAACTAAACAAATATCAAACTGAAAAAAGAAAGTGTTCAAAAAAAGAAAGAAAGGGTTCAAAAATGCGTACAAATTAAAAAAAAAACGGAAAGAAAGGGTTCAAAAAATGCGTGCAAATTTAAAAAAAATGTAACTTTCCAACTTAGCTTATAGCTGGTCCAAAAAACACGTAAGACGAACAGAAAATCTCGTGATTCCTCTCCCCCCGTCTTCCGGTACCAACCATTATTTATATAGTTGGTAGTCACCTATGCAGATTAGGTGGATCCTACACAACAATTTCCTTCATTGCATTCACGGGGTGAGCAGTTAAGACGTTCTTGTTTGAATTAGAATATCTAATGATATATATCATTTGGAGCCATACTTATAAGTTGGTAGTTCTGTTGTATGCTTGTAGTGTAACGGATAATGCAACAGAAAGTCGAATCGACTTACCAAGTTATGAGTCCGTATTTGTCTCTTCTGTCGAATTTTGCAAACATGTCATTGGAAAACCCATCTGCATTACTCCCACCAGATCGCTTTAAATAGCAGGGTAGTCTGGATTCTCTAAAGAAAAACCTCTGAATACCTGACCTCGGAGGTTCCAAAGGCAACATATTTGCCACGGATGCATGGCAATTCATAGAAAATATAAAAAAGGATCTATTGGGAGCTATGATTACCTTCGCACTCAGGGGGATGCCATTTTGTAGTAATATATTAATGCATTCTCTAGTGTGCAATCAACGTGATATAGTTAATTCAATACAAGTGTTAATGTGATTTAATTTTAGGCTATTACAATATGTAATTATACATATTTATGCTATTGACCGTTACTGTGAGTCTGGTACTAAGAGGTTAATTAATTGCTTCTCCAAGAAGACATGATTTGAAAAGTGACAGATACTTATAATTAGAATCAGGACAACGTTCCCCGAGGGCATGTACAAATATATTGTAGTTCCAATCTTTAGCGGATGTCATTGTTTTCTTCTTTTGAAATTTGACAGAATATAAGGAGAATGTGGAATGTGGAGCTACTGAATTTGTATTAATTATTTCATCCTAAGCAAAGCGATAATGTCACTAAGACCCAAAAAGGTGCACAATAATTCATCAAGGAGAAAAGGAAATATAACAAGATTCAGGAGGATGAAAGATGGCGATTGACGTTGAATTTAAGGTCTTGAAGATCGTAGGTGGCATGGAAGTAAGAAATCAGAAGAGATTTCTAAAGGCGAAAAGCATTTCTACGTAAAAAATATAAAACCTTGGAGACAATCTAGTAGTACGCTTAACTTCATGTTGTTGGCGTACTAAGGGAGTGGACAAGTAATTTGAACAATTGTCACGTAAATATTTATAGAAAGTCAAAAGTAAACTCTGTCATAGCGGTGTGGAAGTGAATGATGTCGAGATACCATTATATACCCTTCTTTTAATTTTTTTGAGAACCTCGTGATATAGGACAGGTGCACAATACTAGACAAGGATACAATATTGAATGCACGGCCGATTAGTATATTTATAAATCTGCACGTTGGTAATCTCTCCTTGGCCACATAACTAATCTGCAGGAAACATCCGAATATATCATCAATGAAACTCATTCAAATCAGATCGAATAAAAAAAAAAAACACCTACTACCCGTAATCTTTCCTTCTCCAATATGCTTGGTATTCTTTGCAACTTCTGCATCGTTGAATAGTTTCATCTGGAAAAGTCGCCAGATATATTTTCCCTCTGTGAAACCAAACTGAATTCTTCCGTTGCTACAAATGAATTCTTGGTTCCATGTTATCTCTCCCTTTGACGAAAAGATCCCAGCATTCCCATGAATTGCTTGGTGTTTATATCTGGGATAGTCTTCCGATGGACCGATTGCCTTTTGATGCTGCTTACTATTCTTTGTTGTGCTTCCGTTTTTTACTACTAAACTCTATCAGCGATCACCTTTTCCTTTATCGTTCTCCTCTTCCCCAGACTTCAGTATATTAGCTGCAATATCTGACCATGTAGAAACGTGACCTTCACTCTATCCATCTCCTAACATCTTTTTTCCTTGAATTTATTGCTCACTACGACACGTGTCTAAATTATCCTATAGATACTGATGTTGTCGGTATACAGACATAAAATTTTTCCGTTAGCCAATTGATCAAATCGTTCCCTAACCAAGCCTAGAAACATGGAACTATTTCTTACCTCGTCTCCACGCTCGATCCAACCTTCACAATAATGCTCTCTTGGTAACTCGGACCGATTTCTGATAGCTATTGATATCTTATTTCGAGCATCAATTAAACTGGAACCCACTATTCATGAGAACTCTTTCCGGCACTAGCATTCTGTTTGTGATTCATTCAAGGGTTTTCCTCGTAACGTCTCATAGACTGATACGTTCAACCTTCCAAGTGAATGGAAGATTCCATCCCTTCTCGAAAATAACAAGAGAAACAGTAAATCTCCATGGTTCAAACTCATATACTCGGTCGGCATAGTAATCATGAACTATACCGGCGTATCTCATCATAACAGGTGCCTATTTGATACTAACAAATGTAAGTGTGTCCTCGAAGGAGCTAAGACCCTGTTTGTGGAGAAAATGGCGCACCTCGTAGCGATCCCGTGAATAATGGTGTCTCTGTAACAGGGTACTAAATAAGTCCAAGTTCGTTATTCCACCCTATTTGAGCCCTTATCATGCTCTGCCGTGTGCACAATAACACTACATTTCTAATTTGTCCTTTCTATATAATCCACATAATATCGGTGTCAAATTGTCGAGAATTTCTTGCCTTATCCATAATTACAAAAGTTTTGTCTCCACCTTGACAAGAGTCGAGGCGAAATTTAATGATATGGGGACATGTGTTAGTTCATTTGCGGAAATTTTCATTAGAAAATATTTCTTTTACTGGAAAAAAGTTATAAACATATGACATATGACTGATCTCCCAGTTTAGGGCCGAATAAAAATTTCCGCAAATGAACTAACACAAGTCCCCATATCGTTGAGAGTTGCTGCCATCTGGATTGTCGTTAATGATGAATTTAAAACAGTGTAGGACCATTGATGGAGCCCTTGGGGCACACCTGTGCTAGTACGGAAGAGTGCAGACGAGTGACCGTTTGGGAAATTTTCATTACACGATTAGATAGCAACGACAGGATCAACTCAAAAAGTGCCCGGAGTTATCGTAGCTTTTTGAGCTTGTGGAGAAGACCTGAATGCCAGACCCTGTCAAATGCTTTTAAGGTGTTCCGTTCTACAGCCCGGAATTCACCTCGTTAATCTCGAGCATGATAGACTCTTTACGCAATTATCGTTATCACATCAGCAGTTGTTCTGGAGAAACGAAATACGTATTCAGAAAACCCTGTAATGAGAGATGAGGAACCAATTCATCATTGGGCCTTTGGGATTTTCCAAAAAGGGGAAAAATCTGATGAACCGATTATGGATGGACCAAGGCAGTTCACCAGAGCTCTTTAAAACTGAACAACAAACGATAGCTTTCAGCAGGCTGGAAAGCAGGAAGCAACGAGTTATTTATTATACAGTTTAGGGAGAACAGAAGCTTGTTCAGGAAAACACTTCTTAATGGGTATTAAGCTTTGTGGGAATCCAGGTTAGAGATGATAGCAGAAACCATGGAAGGCGTTTTATGCATATCATTCAACAGAGGATCACTTCTATATGGAAAATCAGGCAGAGATACTCCAGATGAGTGAAAATAGTGTTTGATCAGAATTAATCCAGATGACAGCAACTCTCAACTTGATATCTACGATGACTACACTAAAACTGACTCCTACCTCAATGGTTAGGCTGATCAGTCAGACAATCTCTAAATGGCAGCTGATGTACAAAACGAATTCAAGAACGTCGTTAACTGGGGCAAAAGATGATTTGTAATTTGAAACGACTTCAAAACAAAACTTCTTTCCATTAAACATCTGAGAGACGCCTTCCTCCCTTCCATCAGATGGATGGTGCTATCTTCCAAGAAACTCTCTCAACGCGCCTTCTAGGGCTAACATGAAGTGAAAAAGACTACATTGAAACCATCGCTAGATCTGCTGTTGTGAAAGTCGGCTACCTGTGTCGGGCGAGATAATTTCTTCTCTCCGGAAACTGTCTTGCATATTTATAAGTCTACCATTCGTGTTTGCTTAAAATACTGCTGCCCTATATGGTACACTGTCCCTGCAATTTTCCTGGAGCTGCTTCGTAACATCCAAAGAAGAGTCAGCAATATTTATTACTCCTGATCTGGCGCCTCGGCTTCAGTCACATGACCACCGCCGTAAGGTTGCCTCTCTCTGACTTTTTTTCATAACTTCATGGTAATTATTCGGATGAGCTCTTCGCTATGGTACGTAGACTGTATGAATTTAAGCATAACATACTGGCAAACATATATCATCATTTTACAGTTGGACTAGATACATGAAGCCATAACTTCTATAATAACAGTTTCTTATCTCGCACTTCTTGCTTGTGGAATTCACTATCGGTTCCTTGCTTTCTAACTAACATTGATTTGCAAAAATTTAAAAGCAATGTCAAACGCTATCTACTGTCCCCTGATTGCTCTTTTCTCTACCTCTTCATTACTAATGCTTCTGTTCCTAATATCCCCCACACCCTCTAACCCCTTGTGTAATTGTGGCAGTACTGCCTTGCTTAGGGTGACACCGATTAAAAAAAGCCAATGAAATATATTTACCTCAAATTAATATTTTTCACAAATCTCAAGTCTCATGTTATTAGGCAGCCTCATGTCAACATACATGCGCAATTATATAACCAAAGTAATTACAATAAATCTTCTTTAAATTACAGTGTAAAATTTCATTACACATAGAATAGTTTGTATTTGCGTCGTTGTGACATAAGATTAAGCTTTTATCAAATAAGTAATTTAGGGTAATCATATATCGAACATGTCTGTTTATATACTTTGTAAGGTTTTATTTTTTATGCAATTATTTGATTGAAGGATAGGGTTAATATTTAGACTTGAAATTGATGAATAATCTTTTACATGACATAAACGTAAAAACACCAAGCGAATAAAACAGCTTACCAAATGTTTAGTTAAAGAATCACTGTTATGAAGGAACTCCATTTTTCTCTCACAGCTTTGGTCTCATGTTACACTAAATTAAATAAAGAAATATTAAAATGAATTCCATAGAAATGGCTTTATATATGAATTATTTCGAAACCAAAACACAGCCTTCAGATTAATTAAATGAACATTTAAAAGGAATTCTAAACAGGAAGAAATAATTAAAAAATGAAGAGTGAGAAACAGTTTATTGAAGCAATAAGAAGATGAATAAGTTTGAGTAGAAATTATTAAGAATTGGTGCATAATGAAAGCGAAGATGAGTTATAGGAATTATGGAATAACGAACAAGAATATAATAAGGCTATTAGCAACAGTATTAGCCAAAGGCTACAACGCAATGCTTGGAGGAAATAATTAGTTAAAATTGGTAAATGAATGAAACAAAATTAAAGTAAAGGGTTGAATAAAAGGAGCAATACAATTATTCATCGCTGCGTTGAGGTTGTTTCAGTAAAAGCAATTTGGTTTAAAAAAGTGTAGCGATTTATGGCATACTGATGCCAAACGTGAAATATTTCATTCCAATTTAATAAGGATGTTTTGACATTTACATTATATTATCTGCCATTGGGGATATTACCAAGTTTTCTTTTTTTATCTTATTTATTAACTGTCATTTCTGAACACTCATTTGTAGAGTTTACGAGATGAAGTGGTCAAACTCGACCTTCGAAACTAGCAGCCGGCTATCGCTCCTAATTCAAAATTACTTTACCATAAATAATTTTCTTAGCAATAATTACAATTTTAGTCTGTTATGCGCTGTTAATTTAGGAGTTTATTATTCAGAGAAAAAAAGTCAGTCAAGATATTCTGAATGTCTACAAAACGCGATAACAAGAGAAAATATAAAAATCTTATATAATAATTTAAACAAGATTATTTCGGCATCCATTATTTCGAGGTATTCAAAATGTGCGATTCTCACACTTATTTATTTCTCACACATTTATTCAATATGAAGTCTGCTATCGGCGAGTACGTCACTTTAATGAAAATAATAGAATAAGATTTATTGAATATATGTTTGCAATTATTTGAGCTAAAGGAATCGATTTACATATATTTTCGTCAATCTGTCACTCCATTTGCTTCCATTCTTTTCAAATCTCTCGCTTTCACCCCTGCCCAGCTCTCCCCTCCCCATCTTCCAATCCTTCTCTATCTCTCTCTTGAGCCTAGTCATTACTTATTTTTGTGACCGCATGGAAGAGTAGGTGCTGTAAACTTGGATGTGCGGGTGGTGTAAAGGATAATGGTTCGGAATTGATAATTGGTGTGTCGAGTTCCATTTCCAGTTGTGTTCGTTATATTCACTTAAGCGCAAACGTACACGAGAAATTAGGAATACACTTCGGCTCCTCTAACTATGTGTTAATTAGTAAGACATGTATCAATAAAATATCCTAAAATCGCTTACAATCTAAAAATATTTTCTTGTTTTAAATAATCTGCAATATGTTAAGCCATAGAAAATTTATCAATCGCTCAATCTCTCTCTTTCTATATCTATCTATCTATCTATATCTATCTATAATTATATCTATCTATCTATCTATCTATAACTATATCTATCTATCTATCTATCTATCTATCTATCTATCTATCTATATCTATCTATAACTATATCTATCTATCTATCTATCTATCTATCTATCTATCTATCTATCTATCTCTATATCTATCTATCTATCTATCTATATCTCTCTATAAATGATACTATCACTAGCCAGATTGACAAAAAATAGAGTATGTTTTGAACACCACGGCTGGAGCTGATTAAGCCTAATTTTCCTGTCTTGACATAAGTCAAAATCCTATTAGCGATCTTATATCGTTGTATTGTTTTACTCTCGCCAGCCCCTTTCCCATAAACGAAATGTCTCAACCCTTCTTTCTATTCTTTCACTATATTTTTCATAAATGTTCAGACGATTGATTGATTCCGTTTCTACAGCTTGACCACTCTTTTCAAATTCTGTAAAGCTTGAAAATAGTTTTACATTATAAGAATTCAATCTGGGGATAGAAAACAATGATTTTGTGGCAAAAATCTTATTAATTAAGCCATGGCTGGGTGGAGAAGAATTAGATTGCTTCCTTTCCCCAGTTTATTTGCGTAAAGTTAAGTGACGTCAAACCTGGTCAGTACTTAGCAATATTAATAAGGAATGATTTAAATAGTTTTTTTCTTGATCTCTTCGAGTTATTAACATTCTTAAATATTGCCATATTCGTTAAACCAGTGATCAACCAAGGAATAATAAGTCCTTCAAACAAAAACAGTCCAGTCCATGTCCATAGAGGAGCATGTGCTTAAAGAAACAGGGAAAAAGTTAATGATATTTCTATCCGTATTTTGATTGGCTCGTTCATGCAAGCACTAAACAATCAAAATGATATAGCGTTACAATCCGCGAAATGTCTTTCTCTCTGCTCTCCCACATTTACAACGAACAGCAGCCCACTTCTAATCTTAAATACATCTAGTCATTCCTCCGACAAGAGTTGCAATTTCAAAGTCGTGTCAAGATCTGCAATGAGGGCGCTGCAAAACTGCATTGACATCACGCACGTGGGATTCGGTGCACTGTCAGAATCTACCTCTTTATCTATAAAATGACATATATTTGTTTGACAATAGTCATGTAGTTATTGAATATCCACATCTTATTATATACTACCTTAAAATCGTAACTCCCTGCGAACTTTTAAGCTATCTCCTGCGGAGTCATAATTGGTCCTCCGGGCAAACAACAAAGGGAACTCTGGAAAGGCTTAGAAAACAGGAATAATTATTTTGAAGAAATAACATTGAATTCCTCAATTTATTCCATGGAACTTCAAAATCTGATTCGGGCTATAAGTCAAATTCCGTTCAAAAGGCCGATTTGGGCGGAAAGTGCGATTTGGGTCAATATTCCGGTTCAAGCTGAAAATTAAGTCTTCAGTTTACAAACTCCGTGGAAGTTTACTTGAGTTGAGTTCTTCAAATCACCAACTCTGGGTAACTTCAAAAACTCACGTCACGAAATATCTCGCTTTAATTCTGATGCAATGGTATTTTAAAGAAAAAAAAATTGATGTCCTCAATTCACAAAATTTTGGAGATATTTTAAAATGAATGTAAAAAAAATTGTTTAAAAGAGTTTTTGCTTTAATTTAAACTCAATATAAAATCAACCTTAAAATCACTAATTAGTTTACTTACTTTAAAATTTGAATTTTGAACTGTTCCCTCCATCTGGTCTCAAATCCCAATGCTGATGTTCAAGTACCACATGAACGTCAGATTTTCAATCCTGAGATCCCCCTGATTCTAAAAATTATAAGATATCTACGTAGAGAAATTGTACCCGCAGTTAGAAGAATTTCAGACAGACAGACAGATTTTACTGTTTATTTATTTAGATTTATTTCATGTTTCTTAACAAGAAAGGCGATCATAGATGCCAAGAGATTCCGTTATTTCATAATCTCTGAATTGCTGTGATTTCCCGAGGAATAGTGGCTTCCTTTGACATCTTTAGGAAGCCAATTCAGAATAATTCTTAACTGGCAGGCATCCAATGATTTTCTACATTTTAACAAATAGCTGGGAGAGAAAAGAGAAATTCATGCCATTAGCAATGTCATACTCGCAGAATTATACGCAAGAGGCGTAAATTTACAATCTTTTTAGAAAAGCGTTTTGTTTTAACAATAACTTCAACAATGTTGAAAGTATTTAAGGTATATAATATTATCGGCAAAGGAAAATGGTTAAGAAAAAATCCCTCGGTTGCAGGTTTCCGAATATACGCTTCGATGCCTAACTAATCCATGTTGCAGTGGATATTTTGCTATATACTGCATTGCAATTACTTGGAGAGAGTGAACAATTTGTCATGTGCAGTTGTTGTACAAGAGCAGTACGATTGATCATGATGGTTCGTAACTTATTGCTTGTGAAGCTATCATGCTTCCGAATGTTTATGCCAACAGCATTTCACGCATAAGGCTTGTATTATGGGTACCGGATATTTTCCAAATGTGCTATACGCTGTCATAGTTTCCTTAATATGACATTTTCATTCAACCAACTACTTAAGGAATTGGCAGTAGGTAGATTCCAATTCGAGACACATAAACACAGTATTGCTTTCTAAACGTTAGAGGCTGGAGTATGCTGCCATAGAGTCCAGCTTCATAACACGGAATTATACCTAGGATAATTTCGTTCAATTATATCACTTTGAGAGATCATGTCTATTCAACCACAGAAAATATGGATGTTCATTTTGAAGAATTACTGCGTATATTGTGGATAGCATGATAGGTTCATGTTGCTACGACGATAGGAAGAAAGTCAATTCAGTCGTAAACAAGTAATGAGCAACTACGTAATAACGACACTGGACAAGATCCACCCATTATCAAGGCAGTAATGTTAGAAATCTCGACTTTCCCGGAATATATGAAATGAAAAGTAGTTCAAAAGTTTTCAACAGTGTAATGTTGGAAATATTATATTTGCAACAGAATTACGAATATGCATGCCACTAGGCAGACGTCAGTTCCCGTTACAATATTTTTGTGCACATAACTAGTTGTCACGACTGGGTGATTGACCAGCGCACTATCGATTTCAATGATTCGAGCAAGTTCCGCATTAATGAAATTTATTGTCATGTGAATGCGTAACGGAGGCATAATTATTTGACGCATTTCTGATTGTATTTGCTCTCGACAAAAATCTGATATCTTTATGTGATGTGCCATAAGATACAAGTCAAGTCCCTATTTGCTTATGGCTATGGAAACATCGAACTGCGCAATGTTACACGAAACAATCTATCCAACTATTTCTTATCCACCCGCTTTCCAAGATACGCAGCAATAAACGACATCATCAGAAGAGGTCTAGATGCAGCTGGTTTCCTTTCCCAAATCGAACAAGTAGGCCTCGACCGTGGTGAGGGAAAGCGGCCAGATGGCATTACCATTTCCCATTTAATCAACAAGTGTGTGTTGTTACTTTTTAAAAATTATTATGGACTTTAATGTACTTTATCGTCAATAAGATAATATTGTTAGTATATATGTAGGTTTATGTATATATATATATATATATATATATATATATATATATATATATATATATATATATATATATATATATATATATTTATATGGATGTGTATGTGCGTATATATGTATGTATAGGCGTATGTTTAAATCTACGTTTGTATGTTTATATATATATATATATATATATATATATATATATATATATATATATATATATATGCGTATGTTTTACAGGCGTTTGTATTTGTATGTAAGTGTCTATATCTATATATATATTTATATTTGGTTTGTTTACTTTTTTACGTTGCTGTGAGGGTTGATGTATTTATGCTTCCTTCTGTATGTGTATACATGCGTATGCGGAAATGTATGTGTGTATATGGGTGTATATATTTATATATAGGTAGGCTTTTCTGTGCTTATACTGTCTCTAGTAATGAATGCGTGTACACTGTACTCATATATCTGTAGGTAGTTCTTATTTTCTTTCACCTATTGTAAAAGAAGTCGTATACAGACACATTTTAAAAAATATATTTTTATATATATTTGTGTTTGGAATTTTCGTTTTTTTATATATTACATTATGTTTTTTTATACGTATATATCTGTTTTATAGTCCTTTTTTCCCCTATTGTTTGTTTCTCTGTTCTATTAGACCTTTTTTATTTATGTATATTTGCCAATATAAGTTATAATTTAATATTTTAATAAGTGGTTAGAATTTACTTAATAACACTTTCAATTGGTTGTTGTATCGGAGTGTCTAGGTCAATTTATGTGTGTGTGTGTGTGTGTGTGTGTGTGTGTGTACATATATTTTCCGATGTCTATGGGTATAATAACTTGCATGCACATTTAATTGTGTATGTATGTGTGTGTTCTGGGTTTTCTTTATTGCAATGGGTTGTGGAGATGTTTCCCGTCTCGTAATGTTTTTTTTTTCTCTGTGTGCGTGTGTGTGTATCTAAATATGTCTGGGTGCTTATGTATTATAATCTGAGTGTGTATATAATTTCTTTCGCCAGATGTCACAACCCCATCCCTACGCGTGGTATTCAAATGT
This sequence comes from Acanthosepion esculentum, assembly GCA_964036315.1. Classification (NCBI taxonomy): domain Eukaryota; kingdom Metazoa; phylum Mollusca; class Cephalopoda; order Sepiida; family Sepiidae; genus Acanthosepion; species Acanthosepion esculentum. The sequence continues at coordinate 134,242,138 of OZ038475.1, read as the reverse complement.
ATCCATGTTGTTCATGAAGTTAAGAGCAGTCGCTCTTAACGTCTATTCCAAAGTAATTTCAATAAAAACAAAATAAATAGAATAACATATGTATTTTTTCTTTTTTCCTCAGTAATTTAATAATTTTAAACTTAATAGAGATTAAATTTAGATTTTTAAATGGCCATTTTTTTATTTTAATTTCAAATTTTATCATATAATTTAATTCTTATTAGTTAGAATAAATTCTATTTTAGGATAAGGTCAACTTTAAAGCATTTAATAGCTATTATAACCTTACTTCGTTGTCAGGTTTTTTGAATTCTCGTATACTTGTATTTTGATTGGTCATTCCAGCTCATGTAACAGCGTTTCCCCTGGCGAGGGTTGGTTAATTAATTTGAACCTTTTAAAACCATTTATTCTACATTCAACATCATCACTTCATAAGACACCAAAGGTTTTGAAACAAAATGGCTATTTAATGTAGTGATTTTATAACATATTTATGTTATAATTTTTAAATAAATAATTATATATATATATATATATATATATATATATATATATATATATATATATATATAAATAATTATATATATATATATATATATATATATATATATATATATATATATATATATATATATATATATATATTGTCTTAAATATTACGGAACACATTCGTTAAAACTAACCTTTGCGTCCAAAACTTCCTAAGAAACATTCGTTTGAAAAACAACCAAACATAGGGAAAAAATAATCCTAAAAGACGAATGTGAAAAAGTGCATGTGGAGGTACATATAGAGACATGAGTAAAAATTACTACGCTGTATTGAACACTCTTTTAAGAATAGTAATTATTATACCAATCCTATACTTGTACATATATATATATATATATATATATATATATATATATAGTAATTGTTATACCAATCCTATACTTGTATATTATATATATATATATATATATATATATATATATATATATATATATATATATATATATATAATCAAATATTTTATCCATTAAAGTATGGATGAAAGATTTGTTTATATCGTAAGTTATATATATATATATATAAACTTGTGATAGAAACAAAATTTTCATCCATCAACGTTAATTATTCCTAAAGGTTTTAGTAAATTGCCATGAGCTCATCGAAATAGAAATATAGTACATAGCATATGTTCATTGGGGTGCGTATTCTTCATATAGAATAGTCTACGTGTTTTCGAATTATATTCTATCAATCATATCATGATGTGTAGTATTGTTTATTAATTGCTTAATATATGAAACTATAACTGACTCTGGTTTAAGCATCATGTTACATGATCCACAATCTATTCGGACGCTGCTTCTGCTGAATCAGTGTTTGCTTATTCGGAATCCTAGAAGAGAATAGTAACTTATAGAACGGAACATACAAAGAAAGAATACGACACATTATCGCTGCTAAATGCTATCAAATTGCTGTGCATTTTCTCCTAAAACGTCGTGGAATATTCTAATCCCTGACCCTTAACTTTCTGAGAGGAGAAATAGTGACAGATAGACATTTTGATTTTAGGTGTTTTATTGTAGCTACTCTAAAAAACGAAACTTTTAGTGTGTAACATCAGTCATTACTATATTTGCTGTATTTTAATATTTAGACAACATTAATTTCATGATTAATTCGAAAATTATAGAAAAGAATAATTATTCTTAGGAATGGCGGATCTATTTTCATTTTCCGATTTTAAATAATGCATCCTACATTTATATCACGAATGTAGTTGCATGTTTCTCTTCAAAATCCTGTTAGGTAGCCATTTTTTCTGTATATGGAAATATCTTGCAAACTACCAAACTCAGCAATGAAGAATGTTTTATGAGGAAAAGGAAAATAAAGATCAGGCACTGATTCAAATTGATTCGATTCTGGCTAAGCTTGAAAATGCGAATGAAAGCTAATTAAACAATACAATTTTAACCACAAACGGGTTCTCAGAAAATGAACAGAGTAGTTATCAAAAGACGAGGAAAAGCATTGTTTAAAGTCAGTCCTCTAGAGATTGAGAAATAGGAATCGGTTTGTCTAATAAAAACAACAGCGGTATCAATATTACTACAATCACATTTTGGATTTTGTTAGGTTGTCTTAGATTGACATTTTGGGCGTAAAAGAAAGTGTTCATCACGAAATGTCACTTCACAGGCTTAAAAATGAGACCCTAATTTAAAATAGTTTTTTTTTTTTCATTCTGTAGATATAATTCGCCCGTAGATAATTTACTTAAACCCATAACTTTTTTTTTGTTTTGGAAAAACAGACAATATTTGTGGAATCTAAGAATAGGAATTCCGAATTGTAATAATTGCAATCGCAGTCGACAGTTCGTTATATATGGCGTTAAATTTATTCATCCAAAAAATTACAAAGCAAAATCGTCATACTAAGGTTGAGACAAATTTGAAACTTAGAGATTCACTTTATTCATTTTCGACGGCTTGCAATCACATGTACATTCTCGGTGTCTCATCAACATATATTTTGACAAACAAACTTCACACCAAAACGCAATTTGCAAATGAGCATTTAGTCTAACCAGTACCATTATATGATTAGGCTCTGGACCGCTCATTAAATATTGACAGTGGTAAATTATGGAAAATACTTTCATCTGGCATATAAGTTTCTTTTCTAAATCTTCAGTTTTATACTGATTTTCTCTTATTGCTTGGTGCAGGTTGATATAAACTTATGTAATATTAGGACATATGCTATTCTAAAAGCTGGAATATTTTGATACTAAGAGTGAACGGATATTGTCTGCTGGCATTTGAAAGTTAGATCATCAAGAGTTACTACTTCAACTAATCAGAATGGTATGCAAGAAGAAAATGATCAATTTTGATACTACACCAATAGCGGAATTCAGGTACTTGCAAAATCTGTAGAAAAAAAAAGATGCAAAACACTTCTCTGTCATTTATTGAAGAATAGCGATATAACCTTTCAACTCAAATGGATGGGTGGACACAAATGAGTTTAAGGTGCATTTATCGTTGAATATGATTGATTATCTCTTTTGTAAATGAAACCGAAATCATTCCCATGCATCTGCTATTCTCAGCAAAAACAACTTTAGAACTACGCTCACTTCATTACGCTCGATCAAGCCAAGACTGTGAAGCAAGTGATTGATTTCCTATCAACGAGAGAGATCAGCAATTTGTCCATATTAAGGATTTTTATTCAAGAATTAACTTAAAAAATTAATTGTTTTTCAAAAGATCACTGTTGATTCTTGCAACCTAAAACGTCATTTCCTCGTTGCCTTCAGGAAATAAAGAAAATGAACTAGAGACACTTCTCAAGATAAAAGATACTTCGATTTTCATTTTATTTTTTCGCATTTTAATATTTAAACACTATTGCATTTTGCCGTTTCTTTTTCCTGTTTTCTTTATTGATGTTTCTTCTGAATCGCCTTCAATTAGATAGTCTGATTAATTAAACAGTAATTTAGAATAAAATTAATAACACTTTCGGTAGTGCTGTTCTCCATATTGGTTGATTAGACAAATGGAACAAAACCTAATTCGTAGTCTCTATCAATCTGGCGATCGTTTTCACTTCCCAGGTTATCTTTGTATTGAAATGTATAATGTGTTTTGATGAAAGTTAAATAGAGAAATAATTCAGCCTTTACAAATGTGCAGTGCCTTCGAATAATACATTGTCCATCCTAATTTGGGGTGGATAGTTTGTATAGACGTATGAAATATATTGTCATGTATTATTCTTATATAATAGAAGAAACAAATATTTTTTTTTGCATTTTCTCTAATGTGTTATGAGTTTAACTAACATCCTCTCTATGCGTATGTAATAAAACTATAAGAACGCATGTATGAGTTTAGATAACTGCTGGCATTTCTATATATCATCCTGATATTTTACGCTAGAACAACCTCTATGGATGAATATTACGATAACGGTTACTACAAATTTATATAATGACATTCGTCAAGAATTAAAAGAGGTAAAGCTGTTAGAAATACACCAAATACATAAACTTAAATATAAGGAAAGACTTTGCTTGTCTATATTTATCAGATGAGGTAATATGTACACTATTTACATTATTCGGACTATGGTCCGCATCGTTGTTGCCATTTTTATCACAGCTGACCTAGCTGAGAAATGAATAAAATATGGGAACTAGTAATAAGGAGTGACAGAGACAAGCAATAATGACAACGAAAATTGCAATATGAACACTACTAAAAAAATTGTTGCTGAAAACATTAAATATATAAGTCCCAGAAATTCACAGACAGATGTCCTTGAGGACACATGACACAGTGGATAAAAGCGTTGGTTAGATCCAATGACAGGACCCAAGGAGTTCAATAGCTGGTTAAGGCGGTGGAAATCTTGGAGAGGAGAATTAACAGGAGATAACTGATAACTTACATCCATTAGACATTGACGAATCGCTGTGTCTTTCGTCGAGAGACAAATTTCGTCCACTACGAAGACCAACAACATTCTCTTTTCAAACATCTTTAATTCCCCGATGTCTTCTAAAAGACCCTATTCTTTCACAAGATATTTGTAACTTTTAACCCTTTCCAGAAATGCTGCGATGTATATAATACAACTTGAGTGAGGTGGGGGGGGGGGGCTTCCGGCACGAGATCGATTCCCTGGATGCCGTCTTAACTGGTGCTTCCATTTCTTTTAACACATTCTTGTCATTAACTAGTTTACTCATTTTTCTTAGGTTCTATTATCTGTAGTCAGCAGATTATTTCATTTATTTGCGGATTGCTAGATTACTTTGATACATTTCCCAGCTTTCTTTTTATATGTGCCTTAGTTGCAGATCCTAAAAGGTCCTTTTTCACAGACCAACGAATTTTGTCGTCTATCCAAGGAAAAAGTTACCAGTTAAGCGTTAAAAAGTTTTTATTTTTTTCACTAGCGAAAAATAACGATTGGAGCAGGGACAAAGGGGAGGCTCGGAAAAACGCATTCTTCTATAAAAGAGAAGATAAAATAAATGAAATCATCACAAACACTGGTGGGGGGAGGAAAATAATAAACATAGTAGAAGAAGAGAAAAAATGGTTAAATCAGAATAATCATAAATTTAGAATTATTTACATAACTAATGAACTAAATTAAAATTAAACTTGAAAAAAGTGAATGAGACCAAAATGTTTTAATTTAATTTAATTTTAAAAAGAGTGATTAAACTAAAAGCATTAAAGTTTTAAGAAATAAATCATAATTAAAATAGAAAACTGTGAAACAAAACGTTAACCCAAAAAATAAAATAAAAATAGGCCGAAACCGCGGAGGGTTAAACAAATAAGCCAAAAACTGACTAAAACAATAGAAATAAAAATAAACTGATCATATAACAAGAAAAAACAAATAGAATTTCCTTTTCATTTTACTAATAAACTAGATAAAATAAGGTATATAAAAGACGTAAATAATAAAAACGCAATAAAAAAAAGTAGGCAAGTAAGAATTATTCGAAATAAAATTAAGATGGCGGTCCGAAGCCGATGAGAAAAACAAAAACGATCGGACAAGGAAAAAAAGGAAAAAATTAAATTGCTCAAAAATTAAAAAAAAAATTAACAAAAATATAATTGTTTTTAAATTTTATTAAGTCTTTTCAAAAATTAGTCAATAATAAAATTAAATTAAATTTACTGCTCTCGATATAAGTCTAATCGGTTTGATAAGGTCGAAATGAAAGCTGATATCGTAAACGACATTCAGTCCGTTGTGAACTGGAGCAAATATGGCTTGTTCATTTTAACGCTTCCAAAATTAAAATTCCCTCCGTAAATCATCTAAGAGAACCTTGTCTGCCTTCCATCAACACAGTTGATACTGACCTCCAGAGATTGATTTCATGCAACATCTTGGGCTAAAATTCTCGGATGATATGAAGTAATATTAGTGTTTAAGTCTTTTTATTATGTATATATATATATATATATATATATATATATATATATATATATATATATATATATATATATATTAAACACTGTTTATTTTTCTATTATTAATATCATAATGGAGTATTTTTTAATATTTTATATTTAACGTTAGTTGATATATTATTTTCTTTCTGACTCCATATATATTTTGATAATGTTGTACCATCTGTGTATCTATTTATTTTAAATAATATTTTATGTTTGTTACATCCTTGTTTAAAATGTGTTTCAGTTGCTCCTATATAAGCTTTTCCTTTCATTTTAATGTTATTTGATACATTTCCTCATATTATTATTTAGACATTTATTATGTGGGTACTTGTTTTCATTTCAGCAATTACCATTCTTGTTACAATTTTTCGCATTTGTTTTATTATAATTGTTATTATTTTTCGTTAATATTTTTATTTTGTTTATTTATATTTTTTTCATGCCAGGATAACTGATATTAATTGTATTTTTATTCATGCTTTTTTGATAGGTTATTGTTTTGACAAAATGTTTTTCAATGATTAAAAAAAAACAAACCTACATTTGTTTTGATTATAGTATTAGAATGTGGATTAAACCAAATTATACTGCTTATTCTCTTATTTTTGTTATATATTCAAATTCATTTTATTAAATAATTTTTTTTCTTAATGGTGAGTCATATATTGTTTATTTCCATTAAATATTTTTACATTGCTAGAATTAGTTGCAATTTTTTTTATTTATATATATTGATATGCGCTTAAATAAATTAGGTGGGTGATTTGAATTTTTGTTTATGTACACATATTGAATTGTTGTTTGCTTTCCTAAATGGTTTATATGTATTATGATTTAAATTAGATATTATATCTAGAATATATTATATTTTTAGATTAGATTTATGTCTATTGAAAATATTAATTTATCAAATATTTCTATTATTTGTTATGCTTTCTGTTTTTGTACCATTACAATTTCTTACAAATATTAAACCATTATCTCTCTATAAATCTCTATATATATTTATTAATGCCATTTGATAAAATCTATAGGATATATATCGGTATAAGTTTGATATTATTTGCGCCATCAAAACTGGACATTGATACGTTAAGTTTCTCATTATTACTATTGCTATTATACTTAATATCCCTATGTTATTTTTGTGGGATATTACTGATTTCCTACAATGATTAATTATGTATAATTCTCCTAATTGAATGTTTATGCGTTGTCATGATAGATATAACTTATTTAATATAAACTTCGTAATCGACGGATAATTATTCTGTCTATTTGCATAAAAGAGCGATATTTTTCGTTTGTAATATTGTTGAATCAATTAATAGCTTCAGTTGCATTTTCCCATTGATCTATATTTAATATTTTCTTAATTTCAAACGTATTTTCTCTATTATATGTTTACTTATTTTTCCAATATTACATTTGTATGAATTAACAATCTCCTTGTAGATTTGTTTAGAAAATTATCGTTATTGCCTTTTAATTTGATAAATGTTTCTACTTTCATTAATTCTTTAAATTAATTTTTGCTTCTTGTTTTATATTACTTTCTGATTCATTGTGGGTTGTTTTGTAAAACTTACGAAAGAGAGAGAGAGAGAGCGAGAGAGAGAGAGAGAGGGGGAGTAATTCTTCTACCTTCTTGGAAGATTTGAACCAAAACATGGAAACGTTCCTTCGCCGCTTAGTGTTAAACTGAGTATTATTTTATATTTACATAAACTATATACTTGATACTGAGCACTTCTACACATAAATATAGATCCGCATATTTAAGAGAAGATTTTGAATTTTATTTGTTGTTATATATCGAAACAATTAGCAATAATAATTTTTAATACGTAAGCAGAAAAGGAATTCAAGAAAATATATACAATATTATAGTTTTATTTTCGAAATTAGCAATAATAAGATGTGTATAATGATTAACTACTCCTTCGTAAAAATGTGATTTTATCAAAATATTAAATCCCTTATACACCTGAAATATAATTATTCCTCAGAGATACATTGTCCAATAACATTTCAGTTGTTGTTATACTGGAAAAAAGTGTCGCTGCCGACACTTGTGTTTGAACATAGATCGCCAGTTAGCAAATATATGCGATCCCATTATTGAATTAAGTATACCACGTAACCATAGAGGAAACATATATATGTAGTAAGAAACTGACGACTATCAGTCGTATTTCTACTGTATACTTTATTACTAAACGGATAGATATTTCTACTTAATCCTCTACTATTATGCAGACCGCTATTCTCTACTCTATTCACTATACTATTTCTCTATTCATATCACTATATGGGTAACTTGTCGGACTAGTACTATCGAGCAAGTACAATTAGTGTGAGTGCTATTCGGAGGCGTCTGACACCAGTATTGTTCAACGGCGTAGTAGAGTTGTATCTGCGATTACAATGTCTCTACTACAACGAGCATTGCGAATCGACAACGAGTATTCGTTGGTATTACAAAAGTGGCCACGAGTATTCGTTGGTATTACAAAAGTGGCAAGGAGTACTCGTTGGTATTACAAAAGTGGCCACGAGTATTCGTTGGTATTACAAAAGTGACAACAAGTATTCGTTGGTATTACAAAAGTGGCCACGAGTATTCGATGGTATTACAAAAGTGTCAACGAGTATTCTTTGGTATTACAAAAGTGTCAACGAGTATTCGTTGGTATTACAAAAGTGGCAACGAGTATTCGTTGACATCACAAAAGTTGTCTTACTTAAATATATTTTTAAGAATTAATCATTTATTCCTTATTAAAATCAAATTAATTCGCGTGGCATTTTTAAAATCAAAGATATAGATATTTTTTTTTTATTCCTGTTTATACTGTAAATGTTATACCCAATACCCTCACATTGTTTTTGTATACTTTGAGATCTCTGTTACATTTAAAAATTTTCAGCTAACTGAATGTCATTAATTTCACTGAGAAGACTCGCACAATTTGATCTAATTTCAGTCTAAACGTCCTATGCATTTTTATTTGTCGCACTCATTAATGCTATATTTTTTTCGGGTCGATACCTTTCGCTCTATCGAAAGAGACTAGAAAGTGGTACGTATTTTTGTATATATCATATCTAATAAAAAATTTGCCTGTCATCTTTTTTAAATAGAAAAATATAAATAAGATAAATGAAAATAATAAGAATTAAATCATTACGTTTTTTGTTTTAAAATACATGTCAGCCTGGGAGACAATTCGTCATGATATCCAGATAATGTTAAAAACATTTTTGAAAGCATGTGCGTAATAATGGTATTAATAGACATATACTTAGTGACCTCCACCCAGTCCAAATATATATTAGAACATATAAGTGCGATGCGACGGTGAAATGAAAACTGAGTATTTTTAACAGAAAGAATATATATGTTTTAATCACTAACAAATAATTCTTTTCTCAATCTCACTTTAGAAATGCATCTATTTTGGGTGGACATGATTTCCAGAGACATCACGACATCTTAATGCAATTTATCGAGTAGAATTAGATTATGAAAGTTACTTTTATTCAGAGAAGTTACTTAAATGTTCTCAAATTTCCGTGCCATTCATTACAACGTAAAGAAAAATATTAAAATATATTAATATTTTTACAGTCATCACTTCAATTCACGCAAAATATATTTAAATCGTGTATTGATTGAATACATTACACGGCGACAAATGTCGTTTGAAATGAATTTATACAAATTTATTGATTTATATATAACAGTTTACACGTATGCTTTATATATTTATGATTCAGTCTGTCGAAATGTTCTTACACTCATTATTTTCTGCGTGTGTGCGAGTGCGTATAACTCACAAATATTGCCTTTTACGAATGAGTACCATTATGCTAACATTTATACACCTAAATACATCTTACATAGGGATAATCTCTCAATAAATCAAATATGCATAGACATTTAAAATAATGCGCGTATATATGAGCGAGTGTTAAACATTTCTCAAAACGCCCAAGAAGACAGTCTGAAAAAGAGAAAGCTAATGTTTGTCCTTTTGATCAGATCTTCATTTGAGCCGAAAAGAAAATTCACCGATATCACTTGTTATATGAATATGTATGTGCCCAATCGCATGTGTGCGACGGGGGCTATATGCGGGGTTTGTGCGCGCGCCTTTGTGTGCCGGTATATGTACTTACGTTTGCATGAAGTTATAGGGGGGAAAGGATAATAAGATAGATATACGTAAATAATGTAGTCATACACTAACAATATAATCCAACATTAGACCACGATATATCCAGCATGATGAGCACACACATACACACACACACACACACACACACACACACACACATATATATATATATATATATATATATATATATATATATATATATATATATATATATGTATGTATGTATATATATATGTATATATATACAGAGTTTGGGGTAACATTACGAGTCCTCCCTAGAAGTTTCATCGCTGATTTATTTCACGAATTATTTTTAACAATAATAATTATAATAATTTGTTTATTGACTATATTATTTTAATTTGCCCACAGAAAAAAAATCATAGACAAAACTAAACATTACCACTGTTAAACAATTTGTCCTTTCAAAAATTATTCATGGACGAACTTTTATCCTTTTAGCTCTATGGGTGGAAACCCTATTAAGGATGTTTGTTTAGAAAATCCAGCCATTTATTTCTTGCACAGATTACACGATCTTGTAGATTAAAATCAGGGTTTTGTCTAGCCCGGTATGCAACATTTAATTTGTGTATCTGCAGGTTAAACTTAACCAGAACTATCGTATAATTTGAATCGTTGACATGTTGGAAAAATAACTGATTACTACTTCAAAATGTAACTACTCACTTAAGTTTGATTTCAACTGAATCTTCACCAGAGAATTAACTCATCACTGGCGTTGAAGGTGGAACCAGTGTTCTTTCAGTTACACGTCGTTCCTTTATAAGCAAAGACACTTTGGTGAAAAAATATCTACTTTCATCTCATCTGAGCAAATGAGGCCCATACAGTCTGCGTCATCTGTAAGTTATCTATAAATTACACCATTATGGCTTGTATGTGTTTCCTCTGAAGAAAGGGAATTTGTCTTTGTTTATTACATTACAATCCTTTCGAATGAGGCGATTTACTGTGTTTTTCAGACATCAATTCAAAACTTGACCTTATTCATGAATGATTTAGCATTTGGTGTAGTCATTTTAGACACATGTGTCACTATATCTCCTTCCAGTGGTTTGGCATTAAACGTATACTTGATTCGGCCATCATTGTCATGCAATGCATATCTGTCTTTGAGCCTTTTAATAATGCTCCTCACTCTGTCTTGCCATTTGGAAACGCTTTGATAGTCTGATATCATTTACTTTTAATTTCAATAATAAAATCACTTTATTCCCATGCAGGACGTTTATTATGAATCTAGTAATGTAAAGAAAGAAAAGTGAACTGAACTCTTATTTAATATCGATACGATATGTGGCAGTAAATGCCGGACAATCTTATCAGAGACTGAGAAGAGCATTAAGGCAACATAGTGTACTTCGACAGGAGCGATTCTCAGAATGCCATGGGCTGAATGCGTTAGTAGCTACAAAATGTGAGATAAAATCGAAACAAAACTGGGTATTTTTACTTGACATAAGAAAAAGACATTCCGTTAACCGCAACACTTTACTGGGGCATATACAATCTCATACTCTCGAAAATATAAAAAAATAATCTCTCTTTTTCATATTTTTAAAGATCACCCCTAGATTCATTCCTGTATGTTGTTCTTGTTTCAAAATTTATAAACTAGGGCACTTGGGCCAAAGAACGGATACATTTCTAGAGTCAAACCATTATCAAAGTTATCCCTATACAATAAAGTTTCGGAAAAGTTTACCCTGCATTTTTAATTGTCTTTCGTTTACAATCGTATTGTTAAAACATGTTGGGTGGTATGCATATCTCCTTCCAAAATAAAATTACTCCAAATAAAAATAATGACTCGAGATTTTGATTTGGAATATTTGACGAAGCTGACGCATCGAGTAATCGTCTCACTTGTGATTTTGTAAGTTGGAGTTTATCTGATGATTTTCACGAGGTTCCCCATCATGATGAACACTAGGAATTGATTCTTTTCAGCACAAGAAAGCTTCTTTCTGAAAACAAAAGAAAAACAACCTCTCACCAATATTTATTAAGATTAATTACTGACATCTGTTTTTCCAATTTTAACTTCATAATGTCATTTCAGTGCCACTGAAACGTAGATTAATAGCTTATATTTACATTCTCAACTGAGGTCATTTGCGATGGTTCAATCTGTTTTAATTCTCATTTATTATGTAGATTAATATATCTTTACGTATATACACGTGTATGTACATATGTACACGTATGTATGTATACATGAAAGGCAAATACAAAAATGTAATTAAGCGAGAAAAAATCAAACAAATGTCTGTATGCGGTTTCTGTTTGACATATGTCTCCTGATTAATTACGCGATATATATTAAATCTATTCTGATAACAATTATCAATTGGTGGCATTCCAGACACACTTTAATAAAAGTCTTCTAAAGTGAAGGCTTGTTTAATTTTGAGATAATATATGATTGATGATGGAAAAAAATAGAGACGTCAAACAAATTTTACTTCTGTAGAACGAAGCGATAAATAACACGAGAAAATAAGGGTTAAGTCTCCCTATTTAAGACCGTGTCAGTTTTCCTATTACCATTATATTTTAATCCTTTGTTTAGTATTATTTTTTCCCATTCATTTGTTATTAACTGGATTATATTTCCTTTCATAGTTACGTTATATAAATGTTTCTGAATATTAAATTAAAATAATTTCATGTGCCTATACAATTATTATTATTATTATTGTTATTTTTATTTTCTTTGATATCTTGCGTTTACACATTTCTTTCCGAGTCCCGCCCAGGGACCTAAGGTTAGAAATGGTATCATGGCACTTTCCACTGAAAAAAAATACATAGATAAAACCCTTCATAAAGTGTGGGCTACACTTGTCAGAATAATTTTGTGTATCTCTTTGAGGCATGGACTGCCAGGGATCCCTTCAATTAATCTACTGGTATCTTTTCCAAACAATCCTAAGGCTCCAACTACAACAGGGATTGTTGATGTTCCCATGTGCCACATTTTTTAGATTTCTATTTCAAGTTCCTTGTATTTTGACAGCTTTTCGAATATCTTCAAAGATACGTTGCAGTCTGCAGGGACTGCCATATCAATTAGGAAGCATTTTTTGTTTGTGATCTTTAATAACAATGTCTGGGCGGTTGGATTTGATTGTTCTGTCAATGTGTATTTTGTAGTCCGATAGAATTGTAACAGGTCCTATCTCCGTAACCGGGTCTGGGTGGTGTTCGTACCAGTTTCTTTCAGTTTCCTTCCCGTAGAAGTTGCAAATTTTCCAGTGCAGATATTGGTCCACTCTGTCATGCCTGTTTTTATTTTATCATAGGTAGCGCGTTTAAAAAAATCTTACTGTAACGATTCTTTTTTTTTTTCAAAAACATAATTTTAGTCTTTTTTAGCGGGGTTTGCATTCAAGAAATTACTTTCGTTTTTCATTGTTGTAAATCTGTATAGAAACCGTTGCGCTTCCACGTCAATAGAAACAGATCTACATATAAATATCCTAATCATGTTTTTCAAATTGATCAAAGAATCAAAATGAGTCAACTCGTATGAATGTCTACTTCTTGCCCTTTGCGAGAACTTGCGAATTGTATAATTCTCTCAAGCGCCACCCACTATTGTTATCATAAATCCTAAGCTTACGTTTCATGTATAAAGTTTTTGTTATACCTATATTACAATACGCTGGGTTAATTACTGTAATAGCATATCATTTTCCGAATCGATTCTGACTACATTTGCCTTTTATTTATTTGTAAAAATTCACCCCAAGCAAGGTGATAATGCTACTAATAAAACAATGGTTACTTAGCATGAAATAAAATGAGAACATTTTAGTGAAGAGAAAGGACAATAAACTAACATTTTTCAGAAAAACGTAAAATGGGAATTGGCGTTGCTTTTACATTTTTGAAGATCTTAGGTGACAGGAAAAGATGAAAGTGGAAGAAAGTTCTACAGTCCAAAAGTGAGAGAAAATAAACTATTAGAATAGAAGTTATTGTAAATCTATCTATTTCATCATTAAAGCGATGAGACATATTTGTCAATCTAGTGTTACGCCTAAATGCATGCGTTTGAGGTACCGAGAACTAGAGCTCATAAGAACAATTGCCTTGAAATTATTTATAGAAAAACTGAGTGATGGCACATGAAGGCGGTGGGAAATTGATAGAAATCGAGGTCACATTTCAGGACAGATAAACGTACACACCTCTCTTCGGAAGTTTTCAATTTCTTTATGTAACCATCATTAAAAGTCACTGGGGAGACGTAATTTTTGCTCTTCCATGAACTATTATGTTATAATAATCTTGAGATTTATTAACTGCAATTTTAGCTACACAAAAATAATCGAAACGTCTTATTTCTTACGATAACTAAGACGAAAACGGAGATGTCGTGTAGATAAATTAATTACATTAATGTGTAGATGTTTTTTACGTTATGTCAGCGCCAATAATTTGTTCAAATATTTTAAAACAGAAAATATTTACATAATACCTCCATATATATTGTTTCAGTGATTTTTAAAGGGGTTATCAATGCTTTCCGTACTATTTAAAAACCATTACATCTAACGGATTGTAAAAATATATAGTTTTGCGCCTGCTATTTTGATAACAAATTTCGAAAATAACAACTAGCGCATATGTGGTTGTAACGAACCTGATTGGAATTTGAACTTTCTCTCTATCTCTATTTCTCTCTAGAAACAAAGCTATCATATGTTTATATATGTTTGTTTTAACCATTACAATCCAAACAAGGCGATAATTCTATTAAGACGGAAGGTGATACTGATGGTTAAATAAAATGAGATGACTTTAGAAGCAACCAGAAATCCAAGTGGAAGCAGGAAGAATGGATATAATTATAATTATTTTAAAAAGACGGGGAAGGAACATGAACAGGGCGATAGAAGAAACTATCTACTATTAAGCTTTTATAATATATCGTTTATAGGATATTATTATATGTGCCGAGCCAATTAATAACATGGGCGATGATGTCTCTCGATAATTTCCTGTTGTTTGCTAATAGTAAATTTTGTCTTTTTACTATTCATTCTTATAACTTTTCTGACAACCACTTACTCAAGCTCGTTAGATGTTTTTGGCCCCGGCAATTTATACTTTCCATATTGATTTTCATTTCAATAACAAACATACATTGCGTTTCCTGCAATTTATATTCAGTTATTTTTTCACATTCATGTACTAACTTCTGTAAGAAGTAATAAAGTAGATAGTAAACCTTATTATAATTGTAGAACCAAAAATAGCTGTCCAATGGAGGAATGTGAAAATCCGTAAATGATATATACCAAGGAACCATTTTCACCAAAGTAGTTGTAAATAATGGAAAAGTATACATCGCTTTTTTCATTGGGATCTGGAAGTAGTGGTTCTACAATCCCAAGCATCTTTTCACAGACCTTTACCTAAAATACCAGACATCTCTTTGTAAATATTTCTGGGAATTAAATGATAGAAAATACTCCAAGATAAAATGGAAGACTATAGGTAAATCCCAGACACCCAAAAGCTTCAGAAATAGTTGTAATTTGTGCTTGTAAGAACAAATTAAAACAAAGAAATATAAAAATACTAGCCAGCTTTGAAGCAACGGAATGAGATAATAATTAAATGTTGCTATAAAAAACAGATAAAAATAATTTATTTTTTTTAATTGGACGTCTTACTATTTTTTTGAATATTTGTTAAGTCATAAGCTTTGAAATATTTATATGTATATATTTTGGCGCATTTATGTAAGTGTTTTCACGTTTTCAGGTGCGTATATATATATATATATATATATATATATATATATATATATATATGTGTGTGTGTGTGTGTGTGTGTGTGTGTGTGTGTGTGTGTGTGTGTGTTTATGTCGGTATATATGTATAAGTATGTGTGAGTATTATATATGGATATATGTTTATTGTATATGTATCTCTATATATGTGTTTTTATTGAGCTGTGTATGTATATGTATGCGTGTCTTTATATATATATATATATATATATATATATATATGTATATATATGTGTATATGCCATATATAGAGAGATACATATACTTTGTAGGGTATATGTTTGGGTATGTTTATTTACGTGTATGTAGGTGTTTATATGTATGCATTTGTGTACATGTATATATATATGTGTGTATATATGTATACATATATTTATATATGCGAGTATGAATGTGTATGCTTATCTGAATATATTTTATATATGTAATTAATTGATTTCATGGATGTGTACATTTGTATATGTCTTTATGTATATGCCTCACAAACAGAGGGGCGTGGGTGTCTGTATATATATATATATATATATATATATATATATATATATATATATATATATATATATATATATATATATATATACATATATATGATATACTTTATAATTATGAAGTTGAATTAGCTATATTGATTCTAAGGTTTAAGGATTTATGTGTATTATATTTTAATTTATTACACGTTTTTACATATTTGAAGATGATTGTTATTAATCGAGTTAAATTAGGTGATGATTTTAATTTTGATTTGACTCTAGTGTACTTCGCGAGCTGTCTTATATACTTCCCCATCACACCCAGTTCATTTTGATGCGACTTGGCTATATTGTCTACTATAATATGCATACACATGTTAATCTATCTAGGTCAAATATTTTAGACAGAATTCCTGTTCTCTTGTGATTTATTTTTAATTTTATTTACTATATTGTCTGGATAAATATAAACCATTTCTTAATTCCGGTTTGAGGAGATGGGTGTTAAAGACTTACATGTCGAAATAAATTTATTTTCAGATCTTTTGAGATGTTTTATGTTTTTCCTATAACATATTGATTTGTATGCAAGTCATTGACTTCTGTTCGTGAATCTACTTAATATTTCATATTAAAAATACCTACTTAGATTATACTTTCCAAATACAGATCGATATTACTATCATTTTATATATATATATATATATATATATATATATATATATATGTGTGTGTGTGTGTGTGTGTGTGTGTGTGTATATATGTATATGTATATCAGCGCATGCTAGAGATTAGGATCACTAAGACACAAAGTTTTACTGAATCAGAAATATTTTTTAGATCAAATTTAGTACGAGTGTACGGAGCAGGAAGAGATTTCCACAATCGAGATGTGTGAAAAAGTAAACCGTTAAAATAGAACGTACTATTTCACGAATTCAACTGTCAATTGATAAGACCTTGCCGAGGATCTAATACTGTCCTACACACACACACACACACACACACACACACACACACACACACACACACACACACACACACACACAGTAATCCACAAAGAGAATGTATCGCTGAATCACAGCCCTTCAGAGTGGTTAGACGACCGATGTGGTATCAGTCAGACATCCTATGCTTAGGGTATCGTCGAATGCATGTATGTATATAAGTGGGTCCTAGTAATATCAAAATTCTGCTGGTGGCGCCTGGGGTGGCGGTCCCGCCATAGCCACCGAAACCCTGAGATCACCCCTGGTCGGAGGCTGATGAAGACAGGGTATCGCACGTGCTAACACACGTTGTATGTTACAAAATAAGTAAATAAGTGGGTCCTAGTAATAGCCAATATGAAATCTGATCCACAATAACAGCTGAATGCATTTATTATAACAGAGCATATAGATTACAATTCTTATAATAAATACACTGAGTTCTTTTTGTGGATACGTTTTAAGGATTCGTGTTAGCTGAATTTGATCTATCACCATACGAAGTCATTTTGGATTTTGTTGTGTAATATATATATATATATATATATATATATATATATATATATATATATATATATATATATATATATAAAGATAACGATATATTATTTTTTTTTATAATGGGGAAAATGAAGGGGAAGGTGGAAGTTTTCGCGTAACGCATTTCATCCTTTAGGACATCATTCCTCTTTCGTGCGCATGCGTATTCGCACCAACCTAAAATATTTAGACGAAAGGAAACCTACAAATCTTTTTTAATTTTCTCTCACATTCCCTTCCGTACGCCCCACCACACGTGTGCGTGCGTGTATGTGTGTGTATGTATGTGTGCATGTAATAATTACTAGCTTAATTTTATTTAATAGCAGTGAGTGATTTTGTCGCCGACGTCTCTCTACCCTGCACTACGTTTTAGAAATACAAGGAATATATAAAAAGGATAGGAACTATAGATTAATTATTACGCTTACATATGGGCAGAAAAATTGTGTAGAGTACGTAATGAGAAAAATATGTCTTGGTCTTTTTTAAGAAA
>OZ038475.1:134206139-134211139 GCA_964036315.1 Acanthosepion esculentum | reverse complement strand
TGTGTCACTGCACATGTAAAAGAACGTATGTATATGTGAAAATTGCATCGATGTGTATACAATATATGACAGGGCACGATCTCCAATATTACCTTCAAATATCACTTCATATTACTTAAAAACTAAACTTTAAGTAAAAGAAATTACCAATCTAAAAATAGTCACGAATTAATTTCATGAATAAAGTTCAAAATGATAGACACATCACCTTAATAATCAATTACAACTCGAAATAAACTTATATTTTAAAATAATTTTTTTTAGAATTTTAATGTAAATTCCATGAATATTTTTCTAATCGACTATTTCATATTAAATTCCCAAAATTTTTGCAATAAAATTTAAAAAATAACTTAAATCGCTAACAAACATCAAATTAAAGTCCATATAGACTGTTTAAACATTCAAATTTATATCAAACATTATAATATTTGTGAACTGGCAAAGTAAAGCAAAATGACAGCGTCTATTTCGGGCCTTTCATTCCAAAGAAAGTTAGTGACACGTTACCTCATGTATTCCTTCTCTTTTTTCTGTTTAAGTCTTATTCTATCCTCTCCCACTTCTATATCAATATATAACTTCCGTTAAGTTAACCGATTAAATGTGTCCATGTCTTGACTTCCTCAAATAATATTACAAAGGAAAGAATAGAAATTTAAAATTACATCTAATTCAATCATATCTCTCTCCCCGCTGACTTCACAACTTCGTTATTTTACATATGCCTTAGTACTGCAAATCAAAATGTGGAAAGTTTTTTTCATTTGTCATTGCAACTATTAGAAGTAAAGTTTGATGATCCGCGGTCCTTTAAAAGGGCTGTGGTGAAATAATTTATTGCATGAAAATTTAAGTGGTTTGTTTTTATTTATATATATATATATATATATATATATATATATATATATATATATATATATATATATATATATATATATATATAAATATAAATATATATACATATATATAAATATAAATATATATACATATATATAAATGTATATATATAGAAATATACATATATATATATATAATATAAATATATATATATATATAAATATATATATATATATAAATGTATATATAAAAAATATATATATATATGCATATAAATATATATATATATAAATATATATATAAAAATATAAATATCTAAATACGTATAAAAACATATATATATAAATATATATATATAAATATATCTATAAATATATCTATAAATATATATATAAATATATATATATATAAACATATATATATATAAATGTATATATATAAATATATAAAAATAAAAATATAAATATACAAATATATATATAAATATATATATATATATAAATATATATATATAAATATAAATAAATATATAAATATATATATATGAATATATATATATATATATATATGAATATATATATGTATATATTTATTTATATATATATATATATATATATATATAAAAATATATATATATATATATATATATATATATATATATATATATATATATATATATATATATATATTCAGCTTATCACCCCAATCAAGGATGGAAGCCACTAGCACGCAAGGGTTACAGAAGGTTTGGAGGAAAAGCAGATAGGAGTGGTAAAGGAGAGGATGTGGAGAAAGATAGTGGATCGATCAAGGCAAGGGTGTTACAGATGATTTGGAGCGAGAGCTGATAGGAATGAAATGTGAAAGGATGTGGAGAAGGGAAGTGGATAGATCAAGGCAACTGGAGATGTCGATTGACGTTACACTTAAATAGTTGGTGATTGTATTTTTCAGGGAAACAGGAATAAGGAATGGAGTTCCACAGGCGAGATGTGCGAGACATGAAGATATTGGAGTAGAAGAGACGACTACATCTAACAGTTTCAACGGTGAAGCGGTGGGAACGGGAAGCAAGCCTCGTAGGACGTTTAAATTCATGAGGGTTAGGAACCAGCGGAAGCAGCTCATCGGAGCAATTACCGCGAAATTATTTGTAAAAAAGACAGAGCCATGCTGTTAACTGGGTACTGTGTAGAACTACGTCATTAGTAACCTGGTCGGAGAAGCTGATGTCTAGAAAAAAAGATTTGTTTTTTTTGTTGAATAATGTACGAGTTAAATTTCATTTTTTATTCGAATTATTTAGGATAAAATAACTTTGCTTTGTTTGCAACAAAAATTTTCTATATGTCATTGCAAATAAATATGAGAAAATTTACTGATATTAAAATAATTTCAGATATATAACATTTCATGTAGTCTTCAGAATAAGAGCGCTTCATCATATAAGAAAATGGCAGCGGCCCTAAGAAAAAATTAACTTGAAATGGAAAGAACATATTGTGAAGATAATTAAAATATCCTCTTTATTTATTAAAGTATTACGACAATTTGTAACATGAAATGAATTTGAGCAGGGAATACTGAATCTGAAAAAGAAAATTGTAACGATAATTATATTATGTGATGAAACTTGAGTCATCAATGTAAACAGAGATGTAAAACGTAAAATAATAAGGCTAACGACTAATCCCATGAAAGTACCAAAATCCCTATATTTAAGTAAAGATCACGTATAAAACATGTACATTATGCGAAAAATGATACAAACTATATTAATTTCTAGTGATAAATACACTGCAATAGACGAGGTGCTTTCTGGCTTGTCTACAGATAATATATTTCATGGTTATATTCAAAATATTAGAAACCACTGTGAGAATATGAATGAATCTTTATATGTGGTATTTTGTGAAAGCAGATTATTAATTGATTCAAATTTGATAAATACTTGGACTTATTCTATGCTGTTGTACAAGAAGTTTTTTGAGGGATAAATGTTGAGCAAGCAAGCTTTAAGCTAATTGCTATATTAATGCAAATCTATAATTCAAAGTATTCTATAAAAAGAACCTTCCCATTACCCACGTTAGTAGAAAACTTTTAACGAAACCAAATAAATTGAATAGTTCAGTTACTACCCAGGGGCTAAACAAATAGAAAGACTCATGGACGCTCAATGAAATTGATCTATATGAGAATGGGAGACAATAATCAATTAAAGAATATATCCGGGAAGAAATAAATATGTCGCTTGCATTATTAAGTAGAAGCATTAGATCACTTAAGAAATTCAATGACTGAAAGTCAGTGTACGGTTATAGCCTTAAAAAGAATTTGTGAGCACATTAAACTATCAGAATACTAGTTTATTCAGTTAATGTGATATTCTGTTAATCAAATATATTTATTTGTAACTCATGATTTGTTTTTATTGATGAATAAACATTGATTTTCCTATTAGCTTGTTTGTATATTAATACCGAGCTCCTCAAATATAGATATCCTGAAAAAATATTTTCAATAAATGTGTTTAAGCTTCAAATAAGACGAAGTATTTTGCATAAAAATCCTTAGAAGTTTGTCAATAAGATTTTGTAATATTGATTTTATTCTGCAAGTAATAATTTGCATAATATAATCATATATGAGTGTATAACATGTGTGATAGCGCTCCTAAGTTATTGCACCTTTGTGAGAGGTGCAAATTATCTTCTTCTTTCACGTATAATTAATGCATTAACTAATTTTCTGAATATGTTTGAGAATTTGGCTGCATCGCAATTCAGAAGTATAATGCAACTCACAAAATTATACGTGTCGAGGCATGAAATCACACACATACATACATATATGCATTATCATCATCATTATTATTATTATTATTATTATTATTATTATTATTGTTATTATTATTATTATTATTGTTATTATTATTATTATTATTATTATTATTGTTATTATTGTTATTATTATTATTATTATTATTATTATTATTATTATTATTATTGTTATTATTGTTATTACAACATAAAAAAATTCGTGAAATTTTGGCAAGATATCCCTGTTTCTTAAACAATGTGACTTTCGCTTATAGTCCTGTGATTTTGGAGACTTTTAGATTATTCTGTCAGCCTTTCAACCATGTTCACAAAGATTGTTTGCAAAAAATCAGACATGGAATATTTCTCTTTTGAGGGAATTGCATATTTTCCAGCAAACTAAAATACGGTAATCTGGAGCTAGGGAAACATTATTGAGCACATAAGTATGATATGAATCCAGATTAACAAAATAAAGTTAACAATTATCAAACAACAATAATCTTTTCAAGTAAAATATATATACATGCAAAACATCATCAGGAATCAATTGTATTTATAAAAAAATAACATCTAAGCAGAAATTATATATTCAGTTTCTATAAGGATAAGCGAGTTTCAGAAAACGATAGCTTGTACAATAATTAAGCATCCCTATAAAACATTAACTGTTACTCGGGTGAAGAGGATATTGTGGGCAAAAATATAGCTAAGGAGACTGAAAACAATTTAAATACAAATAATTAAGAAATTAGAATGATTTCATTTAGGAAAACTACATGAGAAAATATTCAAGGAATCACAGTAGAAGATTTAATAATAACGTCATTTGAAATGCCGCCAGAAAAGACACAAGTCTTAAGAGTCAATAGAGACCAGAAAACTTATATCAGAACAATGACTAATGACTAAATGACTAATAGCTGAAATGAAAGTAAGAAAAACTATTACTTACGCTGAAGGGTTTAAAGTAATTGAAGATATATAATACTTAATTCAGACAAAGCAAAAGATATATCAACTGCACACAGTGTAAATGATATACAGAATATATAGTATAAACAAAATTCTTGTATAAGATACAAGAATAGATAGATACAATGTAAAGTTAACTAGTAGAAAATAATATCTCATATCAGATATGTTTTCTTTTTTTAACAAACGACAGCGTAAATGATACTGAACATGAGGCTACATTGTTCACTCAAATTGCATTTCCCTACCGAAGTAATCCGATTCATTCAACATTAAACTTTGCCTTGTTTTGGTGTCAGGAACGCGTCCCTAATGTTTGTAAAAGAATATTTGATACACCTAAATACATACACACACACACAC
>OZ038475.1:134161139-134203639 GCA_964036315.1 Acanthosepion esculentum | reverse complement strand
ACTTATCGCAATAAGCGTAAAACAGACATTTAAAATGAAGAGTTTGTTCTATGCTCATATAGTTTATCTCTCTTCCACCTTTTACCGCCCTGTCGGCTACACCACTGCAGCGGCCTAACAACTCCACCAAATGAGGCGTCCTGAATATAACGACAGCCTACATCCGGCAGCAAGGCAGATCAGGAGCGTGGAACTACCACTTAATTGTTGGTTGTCCCGGCTTCACCTTGACTCATATTAGGGTGCTTGCTATAAGTAAATAGTTGAACTCCAAACTTGGGCCAAATCACTATGAAAGTTTAAAAATAGATTTTACTACCAGCAATATATTTTTGAAAAATATTACCAGAAATGCATTCCTACCAGCAATACATATAAAAAAACAAAAAACAAAAACTTGATAGCATTAAATATTCCATTGAGGTTGGTATACCGTAAAACAAAACAAACAAACCCAATCTTCTCATTTACTTCCCCTATTTCACTATCACTCTTGCTATTTATGCATATAATCGTATTACAAAAAGTGTAATCAATCACGAATTATTCATCATGCATTATATTTTCCACAAATTCTTCAAATTACTACCGAAAATGTTCTACTTGCTTTATTTGAAGAATGACATCGGGGCAAATAATGTGAGCTATAACTTACGATTCGAATCTGTTTAGAATTACGTAACACCTAATTCCCACAGTCAGCCACTTTAAAAATCTTTGAAGCAAATCATAAATATCCTTTTCACATATTCATCTGATAGAAATGCGCCTATTTTCTCCTTTGATATAACAGACATTTGTTTTTGGAAGCACATATTGTTTTTGTTTGTACTAATCAGTTTTGAGGTAATTCTTTACTATTATTCACCTAATACAAATCCAAGAATCACTCAAGATTGTTGTAAGGACCTACTAGGAGAGTTCAGGGGTGTATATTGTGAGGATATTTAGGGTACATAACGGTTGACATGAAACTTGAGAGTACTTTTGTTTATGCAACCTCTCGGACAAATAAACTGTCTGAGTGTAGATGAATGGGATATGAAGGGAACGAGAATGCGTTGTTTCAATATACGTCACCTTGCGTATCCTTGTTTTGAATGTCTGGTCTGGTTGAATCACGTATTGTAGTTCCCCCATATATCTCCTTTTTCGTATTGTAGCTAATTTATTGCCGGAAATATGAGAGTTGAATGGCTATCATTGGATATTTCTTCGCAGAATAATATATATATTCCTACTTTTCGTTACAAAATGTAACAAAAAACTTTTAGACTTCTCGCAGGAGGAATATTTCAGATAACAAACTAAAACTTAGAAGGACACTATTGCTAGTTCATGTGAGCAATAATGAAGATTTAGAGATAATGGAAACAAAAGGGACACATATAATGAACATCAGAAAGATAGAGAATTTCTAGAGCACGTAAAAAGGAAAGAGGGCTTTAAACAATTGATACGAACAGCGTATATTATAGCCAAGAGGGATAAAGTAATGCAGAGCATGAATTGTCTAACGAGCTTGTGTGATTGGATTGCAGAGCAGAGAATGAGAGAAATACAGGGAGATAATTTACTAAGAGCTAAAAAGGACAACATTTTGGAGAGTCATGATCTCGCTCCATTCTGAAGGGGTCACGTCACATAGAAAAAAAAAGAAATAACATAATGTTTTTTCTTTAAGTGTTAGATTACTCTGAGAAATTTATTTGCAAAACTTGGTAGCGAGAAATCTCAAAATTATCTATGGCGTATATATATCCACCAGATTAAACTTGTCTCCAATTTTGATGTCGAATAGATTTACGTTCGGATACGACGCCCCCGAGTCTAGTTTCCCTAACAAGATTAAATTAGTATTCGCTCTTCCATCATAATATTTGTGATATTTTCTTAGATTCTGTTTCGCTACATTCGCCTCAGACTGCTAAATAGAAGACGTCTGTAACACTACTCGAACAACTACATTCTTCTTATCTCCCCAAGTTAATCATCCTATGGACTATTATCGACGGGAATATCTTTTTTTGATTAAAAATTGCTGACAATCCGTATTGCACATGATATAGGGTACATGTTTGTTAATCACGTATCGCAAACCCTTGCCTCAACTCCTTCTTAATATATTTTTTCGGTAAAATTTCTTTCTCAAGATCAGCACTTATCAGACTTTCCAGTTTTTCTGAGGGTTAAATTCGAACCAATTTTAAAGTAGGGTGGAAAGTCGAAATCTGAATTATACAATTATTTTCTCTTTGATTTATTTGTATAACCATGTTAGCTGTGGTTAATGTAGAAAATCCTCAAGTGTAGTGGTGTCTATTATCTACTACAGATCTTTCTTTGTCATCCTCTAGCGACACTCCAAAATATTCGCCGACCTTTCGTCTTCACTGACATTTACACCCTTCAAAGCTCAAAGCCATTTAGCCAAGAAAGCTGATGAATATCGCTGGTTGTTTAGGTATTTCATTACGCGATTCATGATATTCATGTAATGTCTCGATCTGATAAGTCTGTTTGAGAACATTACTCGAGATTTAAATTTAATGTTTTGGTTTTGCAACAATTTGCAGTGTTAATTGAAATAAGCCCGTAACTACTCGGAAATATATATTTATCTGCTTTACCGATGGAACTTTTTTCACCAGGGAATTTTTTTATCAGCGTCGTATACACAGGACATATGTTTATTTGGCAATCATGTTTCGCGCATACGTATCTCAAAGTTTTGATACAAGATACAATAACTGCTACAGGATAATTGATTTCTGTGTTGGTCATAACTAAGCTTCATACGAACTAATCTATGAAACCGGCTAAAAAATAGTGGGAAGAAAGTAAATCAAATTAGACGATATGAATACAGAACTAAATATAACTGGTACTTCCATATTAGCTAATCGTCTTATAAAAGTATAATCCTACTGTCACGTATTTCTGTGAGATTTGAGCCCCCGATTGCGCCGAAACAATGTCTCATGAATAAAATAACACAATGTAAAAATTACACTCTAAAAATAAAAATAAAAATCTCTCCGTAAGACAGCGTAAAATAATGTATTGAACAAGAATCTCAAAAAACGTTCTCAGGTAGTCAGTGTATAATAGATAAACCAGCATTTTGGAAACTTCTAATATATTATTATGTAATTTAACATTATATCATAACAATGATTTATAAGTAACCATCCTCATATAATAACAACTGACATTTCAATATATTAAATATACAAATTATATTTAATATGAAATAATAAACTTGTGAAAAGCGGTTCGCTTTTCTTACAATCTACTTTTCCTTTCCTTTACTTTCCTTTGATTTTCCTTAAATAATTATACGTATGAAAATGATTATAAATACATTGTCTAATGCAGATATCTAAAAGAGCCTCATATATATATAGATATGTTCAGAGAGAAGATGGAGAGTGAGAGGTAGATATAAGATGACAGAAATATTCATATATGCGTGTGTAGCAAAACCAGATCAAATTAGAATAAGAGTAATGGGAAAAGCTATGAGCAAAAAATTGTTGAAA
Source organism: Acanthosepion esculentum (assembly GCA_964036315.1). Taxonomy (NCBI): domain Eukaryota; kingdom Metazoa; phylum Mollusca; class Cephalopoda; order Sepiida; family Sepiidae; genus Acanthosepion; species Acanthosepion esculentum. The sequence continues at coordinate 134,200,097 of OZ038475.1, read as the reverse complement.
AATGAAGCAACTTTTAATATCTTACAAGACACATTCCCCAATGAAAACACGTTCGATAAAAAAGCGAATATATATATATATATATATATATATATATATATATATATGTGTGTGTGTGTGTGTGTGTGTGTGTGTGTGTGTGTGTGTTTTACATATGAAGTTCAAAGCAAATATTCATGGTGAAAATCTAACATCTATCTATTTTGTGTGCAAAATACTTTATATATACACTACCTTTCAAAAGTTAGTGGCAAACACTGGTATTTTTTTAAATTGGCCCCAAAATTAGTTATTAGGCACTTTAACTAAGAGAAATTATTATACGTGGCTAAAAAAAAGAAAATAATTTTTTATTAGAAGAGATATTACGACAAAAATAAAAATGCATTTAATGATTAAATTTTGCTTTCGCCAAAATATCCCCTCATTAACCAGCAAAATTTTCTCAAAGTATAAGTTTGAAAATAAATTCCATTCTTTTTTCAATGATTTTAAGATATTTTCTTTTCAATTATTTTGATTCTTCTGTCAAGTTCATTCCATGCTAATTCTGGAGGTGGCTTTAAACTTTTTAAATGTAGTGTGTGTGTGTGTGTGTGTGTGTGTGTGTGTGTGTGTGAGTTTAAAGCATAGAAGGACACTATTGCTAGTACATGTGAGAGAGATTGTGTGTGTGTGAGAGAGAGAACGAGAATGTGAAAGAGAGAGAGAGAGAGAGAGTGTGTGTGTGTGTGTATGAGAGAACGAGAATGTGAAATAGAGAGTGTAAGTGTGTGAGGGAGAGAACGAGAATGTGAGTGAGAGTGTGTGCATAAGAGATAGATTGCGTGTGAGAGATAGTGTGAGTGTGAGAATGTGTTTGTGTGTGGACATTGAAGTCAATAGCGAACAGTATTTTTTTCAGACTTGGACGCCTTTTCATGTTCCGAAGATTGCGTTGAAGCATGAAAATCGACGCCCGGTGGTGACCTCACTGTCCTCTTTTATTTGATGCATATGCTCTATCCATGGTTTTGCTGTTAAATATAACTCAATTTAACAGGATACTTTTACAATATATATATATATATATATATATATATATATATATATATATATATATATATATATATATATATATATACGAATACAATGTTGGTATAGATGGAACAAAATTCCAGTAACCAAAAACACTTTTTTTAAAGTGTTCAATACAGATTACAGCGAATAATATTTATGTAAAAGTTATAACATATATCTTTTATAACATCACTACAAAGCCATTTTGTTTGAATACTTCTGGTGTCTTGTCAAGTGATCGTGTTGCAATTAAAATAAAGAGTTTTAAGAGTTCAAAAAGGAAAACCCCTAACCTGACAGGGGTAAATATTTTACGTAAGATTTAATAGCCAATCAAATTACTAGTAAATGTTAATTCAAATAAGACGGACGATAGACGCAATTTATTGATGCTTTAAAATAAATATTACTTTTTATAGAAAATCGAGATAAATAATTAATCCCCAATATTTTGTAATTAAAAAATAAATGTGACGCATATTAAAATAAATATTACCATGCATCATGTTTAGAAACTAACAAAATTATTCAAAGAAAAAATGATGTTATAAATTTTAAATAAATATTATATATATATGTATATTTATACACACACACATACAATACATATATATATATATATATATATATATATATATATATATATATATATATATATATATATATATATATATATATACACGGTGTTGAATTTATGGCTCTTCTGTAGGATTAATAAAGTAAAACCTTATTTGACATCGACATTATTTAGAGTTGTTTTATTTTCTCTTACAATTGATGTAAAAGCGAAAGACAAATACATTATTACATGAAAGGACACAATTCCCTTCCATTTTACTCGGTAATATCTTTGAAATGTAGAATTTCAGATATTTTTTTCTGACAAAGCTGCAAGTAACTAGTTGTAATTTTGCATAACGCTAACTCTTGTCATTTGAAAAACATATTTATCATTCAATGGAGACATATATTTACGAACTTCGATGTACGATAGCAAACTCAGTTTGTGTCACATATTGCATTATGCAAACGAGATTATGGTTTCAAGATAAGTGTATTCTTAATAATAGATAGACTGAATCAATTACTCAATCATGTAATTAGTCTGCAAAATCCAATCTTTAAACGTAAGAGCACATTCAGTTTCAAGACGGATTTTTTTAAAACATTTTGAGTTATGTTCGTTGAAGCTCCATGTGAAAAGGATGGTTTTACGTATTACATCAATGTTAAAACGTGAATGATTGCGTCATAATATGGGTCTGTCTGTTATATTAGTTAAAGCTTTTCTGTGAATAGTAAGAGATTTCTAGAGATCGTACTTATTCGTATGGTAGCATGTACCCTAAATTATTTTTGTTGCTTGCAATGTACTCAGATAAAGAGAAAAATAATATCATCAGTCAGAACTTTATCGAAAAACAAACTTCCTAAAATATTTCAGTGTAAAAGAAATAACATGCTTTCAATTCTGTTATATTTCATACATATCTGAAAATTAAATCCTAGCACAAAACGGCCGCAAAGTCACATTTTCTGATGTGTAATGCGGTATAAAATATGTTTAAATTGTGTTGTAAGAATAAAATCAACGAAGTGACGGCGTAATAAATATATATTTTGGCTGATCGATATTTGATAACATATCAGTATATTTGGCATGTCGCTAAATTATTTGATTACCTTTATTTTAGGCATTATCATGTCGGTACATAAGATACATTCAATTTTATATCAATTAAAATATCAAAACAAAGATTATTCTTATTTGGTACAATACTATATATAGATATATTGGCATGTCGCTAAATTATTTGATTACCATTATTTTAGGCATTATCATGACGGTACTTAAGATACATTAAATTTTATATCAATTAAAATATCAAAACAAAGATTATTTTTATTTGGTACAGTACTATATATATATTTTGGCATGTCGCTAAATTATTTGATAACCTTTATTTTAGGCATTATCATGACGGTACATAAGATACATTAAATTTTATATCAATTAAAATATCAAAACAAAGATTATTCTTATTTGGTACAATACTATATATAGATATATTGGCATGTCGCTAAATTATTTGATTACCATTATTTTAGGCATTATCATGACGGTACTTAAGATACATTAAATTTTATATCAATTAAAATATCAAAACAAAGATTATTTTTATTTGGTACAATACATCATACAATCAAGCAATATTCTCCAATTTCTACTACAAATTTGAGAAGGAAACAATTTTTTTCTTGCTTAATTGTTAATTCCTATATTGCACATTTCTTTGTGTGGAAGTCAACTTAGAGACAGTGAGTGATTATTGACAACTTTCTCTTTTTTTTTTGATTTTCAGGTGACTTTGAAATTCTGGGAAATGTGAAATTGAAAGTAGAGCGAATTTCGAATCCCTGATGTACCAGAGGAAATTAATGAATTATTCAAATCCTTTTTAGTGAGCTTGTCACTTTGATGGATAGATTTCGCATCTCCCGCCAGGTGTAGCTGCTGATGAAATGTAGAATAAAGTTTCATCACTAAGCATACAAACTGAATCGAGACTATAACAAAGATCCTAGATTTTGAAATTAATGTCTTGTATTTATTTTGTTTTTCCCGCCAGGTTTATAGTCTTGCCGCGTTCAGCCGAGCAGCTAGAATCACAATCTGTTCAGCACCCAGTGTGACTGCGCATGAGCAAAGTGTATCTGAACGTTCATATTTTCACAGATCTATTTTTGGTATCTACGAAGCTAAGCTCTATCTAGATGTAATCGGAGAGTAATGGTTATTGTCACAGAAAGAGGTAATGAAGTGTTCAGTTCAAATTCCAGATGATTAAGTTGGAAAGACATTTTAGTCAAATCAACCACACATAAAGAATGACTATATTTTGAAAAAAATGCTAAAGCGTGGGGAGAGCAGTTTTATGCAGTAATACCCTTTATCCTACATAAAGCACATGGTGGGGTGTGGAAGTGATCGTATTCAGCTCAAAATAGACATCCCATTCAATATGGTTAAAGGTAAACAAAGAAGGGAAGAACATAAGTAATATTAAAATAACATAATAATTGTATTGGTATATTGAAACAACTTTCTTTCAATAAGTATATCTCCAATTCAACAGAATATCTGGAAGATAACGAATAATATATATTCAGATCCATATGTAAACATGAATAGCATATATTTAAAACATTAATCAAACAATAAACGGCAGCGACTTATATAAATAATACATAATGTAATTTTTGATTTATAAACTAACATCAGATGATTTAGTCATCATTAATATAATGAAGCAGTAAGACGCTAGAAATAACGTTATACATTAACGTTCAAATCTTATGCGTAAGGGTCAAAGGGGCTAAACTTATTACCTTACATGAAGACTATGCTTGAGTAATAACGTTCATTCACAGGAATTCGTAAATTAAGAATGTGCACACAGTTGTATATGAGTACACGAATCATTTATCAAAAAACAAAAAGAAGAAATTGCCAGTTTGTTTCATATAATGTTATTATTTTTTTCCGTCCTGGAAATACTGACTTTTATTCTGTTGTTTTTGCAATATTTTTTAATAAAGTAACATATAGCATGAACGCGATATTATATTATGTTAATAAAGAAACAGAATAAATTTAAATTTGTATGAAATATATTGTACGGTACTTCGATATGTTGGTAATATTTTAGCAAACTTAACTATAAACGAGAAATGAAGATGATTCACACTGTGTGCTCTATAATTGCGGCCTTGCTCCACAGGAAAGCAAGGGTTAGTTAATTATTGAAATATAAATAAATTAGAATTATTTAACTCGTTGTAAATTTAATAATTTTAATCTTATATCTCTTTCAATATTCCTGTTAAGAAACAAAATCTCATTGTTAGGAAGAAAACGGCAGTTAACCATTTAATATGTTCTGCTTTTATAACTTTATTCCAGAGAATACCATCTTCATCGAAGATCTACATTTCTATCTATATATTTATCATTCTACGCTCAGCTTGCCATTTTATTTCAATCATTTTTAAATTAAGAGCTTATTTCAACGCAATCGTTCGCAATATTTAATACTATTCCAACTCATGTGCCATATATAGAATGTTATCTATAAGTTAATATACATATTTTCTAGCTTAATGATTCTTTTATATGCTTGCATAAATTGTATGAGTACTGAGTGGAATAATATTTACATTGACAATTCTTTCACTTAAAATATATTTTAAATAAATATTATATATTAGTTAATCAATGAATGTCTTAAAATTCCATTAAGTTCCTGATATTGGTAAATTGTCTGAATTTAAGAATGCAGTAAATACATTGAAATTGCACACTATAATTCTGAACAGACATTTTTACCTACAAAAAACATTTCCAATGATAATATAAATACGTCAATTTGCATAGCACTAATAGAACGAGATATAATTTTGGGAAAATCACTCTCTTGTGAAAGCTAAATCATAGAATTCGCCAACAAAGTTTAGACATCGGGCATAAAGAGCAGATGGAAGCCGGTATTTACAGCGATTAACATATCACTTGGATTCCAGTGTTCATTTAGCAAGACTAAATAAATTTCAGAATTTGGATGACATATGTCCAACTTCTTTCATTTAGTTTTACATTCTAAGTAAACATATCCATATTCCTTCGTTAAATTGTATGACAAAATATTTTACAATAGGGGAAAATGCATCATTCTTCCGTCTGGCAAGCGATATTGTTAATCCCGGACGGAAGACATATTATTTTCCCACTGGTAAAATATCACCTGTTTTCAATAAAATACATCGTTTCTATACGTTGTTGCTGAAGGTTTTTATTCGAACAAAATGAAACACAGTGTCTGCATTGTAATTTCAATCATTCTTTTATTATTTACATTTATCAAAAGTTATAACAAGTTAATTATAGAAAGATTATGAAAATAATGGTAATACTTAATAATATATCCCATATAAATATCCTGCTATTTATTTAACATCCCCGATATGGCGTGATTGAAGAAATTACCGAGGATGATCACTGTCTATAGAGAGAAAAATTCAGCACCCTAATATCTAAACAAACCGAAACATTTCGGTTAATAATCTTAAAAACAATATCACCTTCATTTATAATTAAATTAATTTTGTTGATATTTGAAATAAAGCAGTAATGACAAATTGCTGCAAATAATTTAAATAAAAAACAATTCAACGAAAAACTCATATATGATTTTTTTATATTATTTAAGACATTTCTCATGATAAAGAAAAAAATTAATAATTTATTTCGTTGCAAAATTTTTATGATTAATTTTCAATAAGCCAGAGGTAAGAAAACATCCTAAAAGTTTGAACAGCTGCTCGCATGAGTGATTTAATGACAATCGGTTGATAGCTAATAATTTATCATACTGCCAACTGACGCTGTATTTTTTCCACATGCATTTTTAAAACGTGTCGTGTTTCCGATAACTGAATTATAATTTGTATGGGGAGATTTTATATTTCATTAAACAAAATCACATGATGGTTTGTTTGCGAAAACAGTAAAATATATTCAAAGGAAAAATTCAATTATGGTACATTCACAGAAATTGACCTAGGAAGAATTGACAAATTTTTGTCGGAGCAGATATTCTATCGATTATTTTTGTAGCGAACGAATAACATATTGCAGTATAATTTGATATAATATCTGAAATTAATTACGTCTAATGATATAATTTAAAATATCGTAAAGATTGCTGTCATATCTGTATTTTGTCTTATTTCATTTCGAAAATACCACTGCGTACTGGAATTGTAAGTTACGTCGACTCATATCAAACTTTTTTTTTCTTCGTAGAAATATATTATTGAAATAAAGTATAGGCGACAATAAACCAAACAGACTACTTTGTAAAATTCATGATTGCCAAAGAATTAGATGTACATTCAAAGAGCGATCAGTTATTTGCTTGAAGACTCTTCTGAATACTTTTAAGTATCTTTTACTATTGGCAATCCCATTGTTGTATGGAATTATCTGATATACTATTAAAGAAATAGTAATAATCAAAAGAGATATTTACGCCAATTCACGTTCATTAATGACCGACGAAACTGGTATGTGACCAAAAATAAAAGCACTAATTTTAATGAAAAAACTATATTCAAATGAAATTAAATACGTGTGTATTTCCGACAAATCAAACATGATGTATCAAGAAGGAATTACATAACAATAAGGAACTATGATGTATGTAAAAAAATTAAACATCCCGTGTCCTCCGTAAGAGAATTTGAATATCAAATCACTGGTGTACAATGTTCGCTCTATGCGAAATCCAAAATAAAATGTTTGTACTTTAAAAAATATATTTTACAGAAGGATGTATGCATTTCCTGTTCGTGTTATATATATATATATATATATATATATATATATATATATATATATATATGTGTGTGTGTGTGTGTGTGTGTGTGTGTGTGTGTGTATGCTGAAGTATGCCGTCGTATTGGATGTATGAGGTTCAAGCAGCACAGATCCTAGGAACCGACAGCCAGACACATGAACTTATGATTTGATTATAGTCTTGAATGCTTTCTGCAAAACCAAACATACATTTTGAAGAGACGAATACAGAGGTCTGGTGCAGTCCGTATACATATCTATCTATCTACATATATCTCTATCTATCTCTATCTATCCATCTCTATCTATCTATCTCTATCTATCTCTATCTATCTATCTCTATCTATCCATCTCTATCTATCTATCTCTATCTATCTCTATCTATCCATCTCTATCTATCTATCTCTATCTATCTCTATCTATCTATCTATCTATCTATCTATCTATCTATCTATCTATATCTATATATCTATCTATATATACACACACAAGTATATGATTGATGTAGACGGAATAAAATCAATTAACCAAAAGTACTATTCTTAAAAGAGTGCTCATACGGGGTAGAACAAATAGTATATATTTAAAGATTATGACATATGTTGTAACATCAGTACAAAAATAGCGATATTGTTCCTACACTTCTGGTATCTTATCCAATAATGGCGTTGGTTGCGTAATAAAGTGTGTGTGTTTTTTTTTAATTCAAAAGCATATCAAACCACCTCAATGGGTAGTCTTTGATGACCAATCAGAGTACAAGTATACGAAAATTTAAAAAATAGGTATATTCTAAAAACAAACCGTTAGCTAATTAAAGTTAATGCTAGATCAAACCTAAATCAATATAAAATAATTAAACTTTAAATTTACGTTAAATTTTAAAAAAATAAAAATCAGAAATTTCAAATAAAATCGAGCATTATGTTTAAAATATTATACCGTTATTTGGAACGGAGGAAAAGAATATATATATATATATATATATATATATATATATATATATATATATATGAAGAAATATAGTCTTAAAGTGTGCTATATTTATGGGATAAAGTGCTCAATATCAGAGATAAATCGTGTGTAAATATAAAAGTGTAGGCGACAGTCTGTTCCATGCTAGACACAATCTAGCATGAAACAGACTGTCGCCTCCAAGTGTTGACTGCTATGTTCACTTTTATATTCATATATATGTATATATATATATATATATATATATATATATATATATATATATATATATATATATATATGCATGTATATGTGTGTGTGTGTGTGTGTATTATCATTATTCTTATTTAAATGCCAATATATCAGTTAAAATCAACGGTGATGTGAAAAGATACATGAACGCCAGACATCTCAAGGAAGAGTATATCAACCGATTGCACGACAAACACATTCTGATCCTAAATCACAGACAAGTGAATAAAACTAAACATACATGCAGGCAAATATAAGAATGTTACAAAAAATAGATGAAGAAAACGAGGAAAAGAAAAAAAATATGTCTATACGCACACGCCATTCCGTAACTAATGGGTTCTAGAAAAAACACCAGAGTCATTAGCAGATATATCATCATCATCATCATCATCATCATCATCAATTTGAGTATTCTTCTCAGATTCTCCTGAATCGTTCTTTGAACCATCTCTGTCAGACCTCGCCGACGGCAGGTCCTCCAGATGGCATCCAGAGTCATCTATAAGTTGGTCAATATAGGTGTGATGAGCTCATCCAACATATCTATTACCGCGCAATGTGTTCCATATGAGGGTGTCACTCATAAGTTCTGACTTACTTCTCCAAGAGTGACAAGCTAGCCGAAGATCTCTCTCTTATCGAAACTGAGGAATGTGTCCATGCAGGAGTTTCTTTGTTGGGTGTTTCTTCCAGCTGATGTCCAGTGCATCTCGTAACATCCTTGTGTATGTTCCGTCAAGCGATGTTTCTTTTTGTTTCGTCACTGTCCATATTGATGAGCCATAGAGCAAGACAGATTCTACCGTGATCTTAAAGAAGTTCTTTTTAAGATTGTCAGAGATGGAGGAGTGTCAGATGGCGATCAGACCATCAAGAAAACCATGTAAAGATTATATATCTAAGAAATGGAAAAGTAATGAGTCGAATCATTTGAAATATCTATGAGCATATGGAACAAACTCTATGGCTATTCGTACGAATCTTTCGTTGATTTGTCGAGCATTAAATATCATATCCTTCGATATTTCTTAGAGCGGAAACCAGATTTTGACTCATGTACATCATAGTAAGCATTTATTCGAGACCCCAAAATGCATACTTCGATTTTATCTGTTTGTGAATGTAAATCTATACGACCATAATGCCCATACAACAAATTTATATTATTTTCTAAGTTTCATATTATTAGATATGTTCCTGAAATTTCATAAAACATTGTGCTGTCTTGAAGAATGAGGACCTGATAAGTCGCACTAAATTTGCAAAGATAAATATGTTAACTAAAAATGAAAAAATGCGATAAATTCTCTGCGGATATGGTATGCATGCCCTATATTCCAGAACATTTTTAAAAATTGGTTCTTCCATTTATTTTGTCATTTTCCAAGTCTTTCTTTAATTGACAAATGACCAATCACCAAAAATTACTATCAACTTTTTAATCTGATATTTCATCAATTGTTGTAACCAAGAAAATGGTTAAAGAAATAACAAAAGTGTTGCAGATATGACATATAATAAACAGTAAGTACAACAGAGGAATATTACACGACTAGAAAGTGTGCGTCGGATGAACGAGCGTTCTATCTATTCGAATTTTAATATTTAAACCCACCCCCACCCAATGAGGGATGTATGTGGCACAAGGCCTAATTTACCATGGGTTTTCCGATTCCGTAGTCTCGGCCAAATATTTTCCCTTAGAACCCGCATTAATGGGTTCAGAGCCTGTCTATCTCCCAGGAGGAAACCTTGTACTTCGGCAAAGCCTCGTCCGGGTTCCTCTCTGTTCGAGGCAGAGAGTTCGACAGCACTGAACAATCTGGTCGACTGCTTATATTTAACAACCCCCCACGAGGGATGTATGTTGCACAATGCCGAGTTTACCGTGGGTACTCCGAGCCCGTAGTCTCGGCCAAAAATATTTTCTTTTAGAATCCGCATAAACAGGTTCAAGGCCTGTCTACCTCCGCGGATGAGACTTTACCAATTTGGCAAAGCCTCGTCTGCGTTCCTCTCTGCTCAAGGCAGAGGGTTTGACAGTAACGAACAATCTGGTCGACTGGTAATATTTAACAGCACCACCACAACGGATATATGTGGCACAAGGCCGAGTTTACCGTGGGTTCTCCGAACCCGTAGGCTAAGCCCAAAATATTCCCTCCATACCAGTATAAACAGGTTCAGGGCCTGTCTACCTCCCCGGACGAAACATTGCCTTTCGGCAAATCTTCGTCCAGGTTCCTCTCTGCTCAAAGCAGAGTTTGACAGTAATAAAAAATATGGTCGACTGTTCCCCCAAGGCTTTCTCTCCTACTAATCTCATAGTAGGCGGAAGAGTCCAACATAGCTTCTTTAGAGGGATTACACCACATCATAAATGGACTGTTTTCAAACTCATATAACTAAGATATTTATTAAAGTCCGGAGTAGTTTTGAATTTTAAATGATATCAACTTTTTTTTGAAGGATTATTCTTGAACAATTTTTACATATGAGTCATCAAACATCAACGATTATCTGAACTTAAAATATTCAACCATCGCGAATTTACTATTGTTCAAACGGTATACTCGTTTAGGAAAATCTACTTCATTTTGCTTATTTCTATATCTTTGAATGCTGCTTTACATAATGATCCTAGCTTTAACGTCGCAATGTTGGTCTATTGATCGCATCTTCATATCCTGCTCCTGTATTTAGGAGATGACATCTGGTGTTTTCGGCACTTTTTAGAGAATAAAAAATTATAATTTCACACTTAATACGGTAGAAAGATTGATGAATATTTCGAATTAGCTTTTGTAAGGGCAGCATCTGAGTTATTCACAAACATCAACAGATTTCTTCACAGTTATCTGGTACCTGCTGATTACTTTCACATGTCTTCAGGTTCTAATAATTAACTTTCGTATATATCGAGAAAAAGAACGTTGCGCATAATGTGAGTGGAATTAAATATGTGAGCATGCGTGTATATACGTTCGTGTGTGTGTATGTGTGTGTGTATACGCATGCACGTTCTTATTTAGGAATCATCCATCCTTCTTCGATTTCTCCATTCATTCATTCCTTAGGTTCCATTTTTAATGCTGACTTGAGGGATCATGTCACTTTTCGATTTATGATTGACTTGACCGAAGAATTTCTGCAGTAGGTGGTTTTTACTTTCTGTATAAGAATGGGTCCAGCCAAATTATAGGACTCCGGGAGAAGTTATGGTTTATTACCTTTCCAAAACGTATTTTGGATAGGTGAATATCGCGTGCTCAAATGTAATTCGAAATTGACTCTATGATTTCTCATTCCAAACCGTTATCCATCAAACCACCACACGCCCAACTAAACATATAACACCTGGTAATCGCAAATGGTTACCTATCTAGTAACTAAACAGGCTTGATTTTTCTTAAATCCTCTGATCGGACGAGTACGGGTGTTTCAATAAAAAGGAACAGCCCAACATTCTCATTACCAATTGTAGATACCAATATCAAACAAGTGCAAATCTTTAAATGTCTGGGAAGATTTTTAACAGAGGAAGGGGAGTGCGACACTGAAAACCAAAAGCGTAATAATATAGCGAAAGACGCCTTTCAAAAATTAATCAAAGTATTACGAAACAGAAAAAAAGTGATTTAGAAACTAAAACAAGAGCACTGAACTGTTAGGTGATATCAGTCCTTATATATGACAGGGAATGATGGAAATTATCCTCGCTTATTGAATAGAGACAGAAATGGGATTTTACAGAAGGATCCTAAGAATAGCATGTGAGAAAATATTCGAAAGAATGAAACAAAGAAATTTATAATTAACACCAGGAAGATATTTTAAATTTATAGTAAAAAGGTAATAATTAGGAAGGAGGGCTTAGAGAATTTGATACTCATAGGATAAATTGAAGGCAAGATCAGAGAAAAAATAAACAATGACACTTGACCTATCTAGAGAACTTTAGTAAATGGAGGGTGGGGCAAGTTTTAGGAGAGATAACAAAATGTAAAAAATCATTCAGCGTTACAAAATGTAAGGAAATTGCTAAGAGCCATTATCGTCTAATACTTGAAGAGGCAAGAAACATAGAAGAAGGAGATTTCAGTTTTAGGTACATAATCCTGCAGTTTTGTGAGTGTTTGAGATGGGTGTTTTAAATGCAAAAATCTTACAATGATTCCAATGTAATAACTTATTTAATTGCTTTCTAATGTACTGATTATATGAAGAGATTCCACATTTAGAATGGTTCATTACTATCGATGTTTTCTTGTGTTTTATATTCGACAAGAAATAAGAAATCAATGCAGTTGAATATAAAATAAAATCAGGAAATGAAGTATCACTCTGTCTTTGCCATCTTCACTCTGGAACAGATTGCACCGCTTAAAATCTATAATTGCAGGCAAAATAGCAACGAAAAAGTTTGCCATTCCAACGGTGTTCTGTATTACTGAGTATCCGCTGTGACATAAATTTCTTTGAAACCAAAACATGGTCAATCGTATGTGGAAGTAAACTTTGTTGAAATACATTTTCCTGTTGTGTTATCAAGCATTTTCGAAATTCACCTGATTTCTGTGTGAAAAAAATCATATATGTGTGTTTGTGTGTTACCATGTTTGATAAAACTTAAATAGACTGGCCAGCTCGTAAAAATAGGAAGTAATATCATGTTTTATATTTTTGAATTTCAAATCAAGGATTGATAGCAATTTGTACTTTTATTGATTGGACATACCTATGTAGACATGATTTCCATCACAGATTTACTGACAGTTATGTGGCCCAAAATGAAAAATTAGAGCCTTTTTGATTTTGGGTCTTGTGTTTACATAAATGATTCAGAAACACCTACGGCTATCGAAATTCAAATTCTGTGTCCCCCATCCATCTTACTCATGAACTGTTCCTCCTGATGTTATACAAATGTACGATTCATTCATTCGTAGATATACCAACAAGAGTTAGCCGTTTTCAAGACAGTAATACATTCGCCAAATTGAAGGATAACGCCTGCGGCAAAAACTCACATTAAAATATCACTCGTTTCTGATACGCTGAACAACGAACAGTCTTCCATTCATATATTTCTGGCCAGTTGATGTCTACTGGAATCCAATATAACGTTCGCCGGGTGAATTTGAACGGGCAGGAGAGGCGATATCGATTGAGATTGATTCAAGCAAGAATTACTTTCTTTAACGTCTTTCTAACAAAATCATGCAAAAGGAAACTCTCACATATCTAAAGTTAAAAGCTGAGTATTGCTCTAGAATATAAAATGAATACTTTGTAAAGAAAAAACCTACTTTAACGTAGCAAATAAATGTATATGTGATCACACCGATAACTAAACAAATTTTGTTTTATATATTACACACATTTGACTCGATTACATTTTTCTCGTATGAAAAGTTATACTGGCAGACGTATTGCAGTTGTCACCCATTATATTAATATCATATACATAACAAATCGTTTTAAAACATGTTCATGTTAAATTGTTTAGAAGGAATTATAAAGAAGATTGACCCGTATAACACTGTACATTAATAGCAATATAAAATATAAACTGATAGTTCAATTATTCGAGTAAATCTTGTATGGATATAAAGTCTCTTTGAAAACTAACTCTAATATTGAAGATGCGAACGTATTTATAGAATGAGTAATGTTCCCGTTTTAGAAAACTGGAATAAAAATAACAGTTTCAAATGAAAAGTACACAACTAAGTTGGTATTTCTTAATGACAAATCATGGACATCTTTAGATAATTCGCTGTGATTATACGTCTATAAATCATCCAGGGACCCAACGAATCGGAATAAAATTACCGCCACATTGAATATGAGAAAGACCTCCAATGGGGAACTTTAAATATGACTGAAATTAGAAAATCCAGGTTAATGTCGTGTGCAGAAACCAGTTCTTTGCGTGTGAAATAAAATGTCAGTGCTACTCTACTGAACGTAGTTTGAAAAGCCAAGTTAAATATTTAATCTTGTCTGCTGGTTTTACTTTCGGATAAATGTACTTCGGAAAGGCACGTGTCCATAATTTCTCACAGATCTTATACAATATATAGCATTCTAGATTTAGGAGAGATCAAGTCTAGGCAAAGTACAATTTTGTACTCTGAATCTTAAAGAATTCAGAATGAATGCATCCCAATATCATTCACATAATACCAAGACCATTCGCACATGTTAAAGAATGAGTTTTTTGTAAAGTCATGTGATCATCTATAGTGTAAATTGACACGGTTTAAAAAAATAAAAGGTAAAATCGATGGTGGGGTGAAAAGTTTTGGCCACGGACAATGAAGATTTCCAAGACCCTGATGGTACAATTCTTGCCACTAAGCCCTCTTGTTCAATTTGAAATATAAAAATATTACAAATACAAGGCTAAGAAAACCGACTTCTTTATCGCAAACACCGGGGGTAGTTTCATCAATCAAGTTTATTAAAGCAGTATGCCAAAATTAAAATCAGAAATAAGGGGGATGTATATTTAAAATAGTGAGGAGGCACGGAGGAGTAATGGATATTGGCTCGAGTTGAGGAATCGCAAAAATAAATGGCAAACTACTGCGCGGGAAAATATTTGCCTCGTCAGTCATGTATCGAATACATGATCGCCTAAACATGTATCACGCATGGCACATAACTGAATGAATGAAACACTACATTTCCTGTTCGAGTTAGGGTTTTGTCTACTAATTCTGGAATGTTGAGAATTATTCAAAAATATTAAAATATTATCAAACCATTACAAACAGAATTAAAGTAATGACATAAAATAATGGCAGGTCTGCTATTATAAGAAGAAGTTGGGATATCATCACACACAATATATTCCTTTTATTTTTATTTTTGTGAATTGTGTCGGATTTTGAGGACAGATTATTGAGTCGAATTTCGATAACGGAAAGTTCTCCAGTATAAAATCGAAAGGTATGAAATAATAATACTACTACTACTACTAATAATAATAATAATGATGTGGATGATGATGATAATAATAATAATAATAATAATAATAATAATAATAATAATAATAATAATAATAATAAAGCTAACCGCCCAGACATTGTTATTAGAGACGGCAAACAACAAATTGCCTCCTTATTGATATGGAAGTCCCTGCATAGTGCAGGGTATCTTTGAAGATCTTCAAAAAGCTATCTAAATACAAGGACTTGAAATTGAAATGTCAAACATCTGGCACATGGGAACATCAACAATCCCTGTTGTAGCTTGAGCTCTCGGATTGCTTGGAAAATATTCCAGTAGACTCCTAAAGCTCATGCCTTAAAGAAATACAAAAAAATAAGAAATAAGATTAAAACAAACTCTATAAGCTGAGAAAAATCGAATTATTAAGACATAATTAAAAAAGAAATTGTGAATTTCTACCAATTTGATGACTCAAAAAATCTGTAATCTCTACACAAAGAAATCGTCCTTCTATCAGAGAAACTAAATTAAAAGACGGCATTACATATCAAAAGCATATTAACATGACACAAAGATGTATTTCAGACAATAAGATAAATATTCCAGATAATTAAATAGCATTTCATTTCAAGTAAGTTGCTAAGAAGCCAGAGGTTATCGAAAATGTAAGAGGACGAGAAAAGACTATACAAATTGTTTCAGGAAAACAGAAAACGGCGTTTGACGTTTCATTTAAATATTTGAAAATCGTAGGAGGCAGGGGAGAAAGAAAAAGGATGAGGGTGAAAATTGCGAGAAAAGAATCTATTATGATAATAGTTACATTTATATCTAACTATTTCAACAATCAATCGATGAGACCTACTTGTCAATCTGTAATCGTAGAACATCCTAGCCGATCGTTCAAAAATTCCAGCACCGCGGATGATCGCTGGAGTGACCGCTTCAATCTCGAGCTAACCTTATCTTACTTTGTGATTTAAGTTTGATCATAAGGCAGACAAAATCGAATCGTCGCATATATCTTTGTGTTGGCTTGGTTCAAGCAAGGCGAAGACGTACAAACATTACATTCGAATACATTGAACAAAAAGTAAATACTCTTTTTATATCAGTTTTTTGTACAGTAATTCGTTATACCAGATTTCGCATGCAATTAATTATCACCCCAACACGCATCTAAATCGGAAGTGATATTATTGTTGACCTTGCAAAAAGTGGTTTGCTGTTGTTGGTAAAGATTGGCACAAGGCCTAAGTCGGAGGGTTCTTTTCGTCAAGCAGTCACGTGGAGGCTACCACGGCCGGTGGATTGGACAAACTATCTCCTGCCTCTTTCCAGTTTACGGACTCCTCCCCTGTCTCGTCTCCGTCTCTTTTATCTCACGTCTCTCTTCTGCGACTCGCGCATTTGTACTTATGGACATTCGCCCAAACTGGCATGGGGGTATGTCGAGGTAGGAGCATTTCCGTGAATGCCCTCCGGCTTACGTCATAAATTTATGGACCTCCCTCTCTCCACCTCTCTTTTATTATTCCTCATTAAATTTCGTCAGTGAGCGTAGGTGGCATAACCACCCCTTCCTGGTATTTCAGCTCAACTTTTGATCAGGGGAATCAACTCCTAATGTTGTTTAAGAAAAATGAAATCTTTGCTTTACAGCGTGCATTTTCAGCTGTGTGTCAATCAACATTTCTCCCTAAGTCTGGGTCCCCCTTCCTTTGGTCAAACTACTCGATATACAGTTCAAGTCGTTTATCTGTGAATAAAATCCTCAATTCTTCCCACGGGTTTTCTGTATTAAGCCTTCTCGTTTCAATATCTCTCAGCTTTCTATTGATAATAAAACTTTCTTAGGGTTTATTTTACCGTGGTAACAACAAGAAGTATAACAAATCTAGTAGTGCGCTTAAATTTGTATTGTCAAGTTACCAAGGTAGAGAGCTCAATGAAAATATTTGCAGAAAAAATAAAGG
Source organism: Acanthosepion esculentum (assembly GCA_964036315.1). Taxonomy (NCBI): domain Eukaryota; kingdom Metazoa; phylum Mollusca; class Cephalopoda; order Sepiida; family Sepiidae; genus Acanthosepion; species Acanthosepion esculentum. The sequence continues at coordinate 134,182,478 of OZ038475.1, read as the reverse complement.
GCGGCCACGTGACGACGGTGGGTGGGACTAAAGTTGAGATGCCTCGTCAGAACAGGTAACGTTACAGAGGCTTCTTTGCATTCAGACAAAATCACTGGATATATTAGAGAGAATCCAGACAATGTATGGCAGTAATATTCAATGTGATTACATTTAATTCTCGCATTTAAATAAATCTGTTATTTCATTTAACTTGAACATTCACATTCACTTTTCACTACACCTGGATAAGTGAAAAAATCTCCTTTGTCGGACTTTAGCAAATTTAGACATTGCCATCGCGTATTAAATAATGAACACCTATCACCAAAAAATTTTGTTAGTATAAAAACAGACTCATCAAAATTTACCTCTCCAGTTTTTTTTTTGGCAAAATAGAGTTCACATATTTTTCATGTTCAGCAGGTGACAATTTCCTTAATAATAACTGAAACAATTACCTTAACAATAACCGAATCATTCCAATGCAGGCAATGCCTTTTGAAGATGCTTTCGTATCTTCTATAATAAGCTAGAAAAATTATCCCTTCATCTGGATTGTACAAAATTCACTGACTGAATTAGCAACAGCATCTGGAGTGAAAGAACTGTGAAGACTTTCTTCCGTCGTTTTGTTAAAATCTCAAAAAACGTCTGTTGTGTATTTGTAATTGTAATTGCTATTCATGGTGTTGTTTTGGTTGCTGCAAGTGTTGTTGTTGTAGTTTTTGTTGCTGTAACATTTGAACCATGATAGATTTTAATTCTTCCATTCAGCTGCATTCAGCTGAATATTTTGCAGATTAGATTTTCCTCGTGTAAGTTCATCGAATCCTCGTGTAAGTTCAACGAATGCTCGTGTAAGTTCAACAAATCTTCTTCACCATGTTTGTGATGTCAACGAACATTCACTGCCAATTTGTCAATGTCAACGTATACTCGTTGCCACTTTTATAATGACCGTTGTAGTAGAGATACAACTATCGAAACGACGTTGAAAAATGCTGGTTTGAGACGCCTTCGAATAAGACTCTCACTAATAGTACTTGCTCGATAATACTCGCTCAAAAAGAAACCACCGTATAGTGATCCGAATAGTAATCCGTATATAGATCACTTAGAAGTCACGCTAATTCAAAGAGGTATATTCTCTTTACCATTATAGGACTTACTTATTCAAAATGGGATCAACTGTTTTTATCTCTCTGGTGATCTGTGTTCAAACTCCAGTGTCTGCAGCAACACTTTATTCCTATAGAACATATTTTTTTGCCACCGTCATAAAATTTCATCTTAAAAATTGACCATAGATTTTCGATCGCATTTCTATCAGGACTTGATAGTGGCCATTTCTTTATTTCCTCTCTTGTAAATCATTTAGGCTCAAAGAATTCACGGATGAGCTTAGATACATAAGAAGGAGCATTATCGTGCATGAATATACACTTCACTTTGAAACTGCAAGACGGGTACTTGCACCATACAAAAAGTTCTGTTTATAAAATCGCAACAATTAACAATGCACGTTTTAACTCCTTCGTTGTAATCGAATATTCCAGTAATTGTTTGGTCGACAATTCAAGCAAATATTGTAATACAACCGCTTTCTTGTTACCTTCTTTTAACCAAAGGCACGTCTAAATTGGAAAAAAAAATCCACCCATCACGTCCATTGAATGTCGCTTGAGATTATTCCGTGAGAATTAATTTATAAAATGCAATTTTCAGTTATTTCTTGGCACAGTTTCGATCCCTTCAAATATTTGCTTTAGTGAAAGGAGCTTGCCTAAGAGATTTTTTAGCAAATCTTAATTCAAAAAAGTATTCCACATCTTTTGTCCTTCTTGATTCTCTCAATTCAAGGCTTATAAGTGATTTGAGTGCTTATCACATGTGAATGTTTCAAAAGAACTCGCTTTAGGTTATGTTCATCTCGAGGACGTAAGGTCACAAAGACTTCTCGTTTGTTTCGAATTCTCAACTTGCTTATGTTTTTAACAGCCTTCCTTATCGTTCGATGTTCTCTGCAAAGCGCTTTTGATATTTCCAATGCGGACATGCGTTAAATAAATAACATTGTTTTTTTCTGTTTTACAACAGTTGATAGATTATTCCTCTTACCAATGATATTATAGATAAAAAGAAACACTATTTTTTATTAGATTTCATATTTGTTAAGCCAATATTAATTTAATCTACAAAACTACTTCAGGCATCCATTTTTGTAACTTTTAAATAACTCAGAAACTAACCATTTAAATTTTAGCAAAATTAGTTATATATGTTACTACTGATGGAAATATGCTGGTTTATATTTGACAAATATTGGTTTAGAAATCTGAGTTGTTGAAGTTTACTTGTTTTGCATATTAACTTCAGACATTTTGTATTTAATCATATAATTTTCTACGCTGATATCGTTTGGGTTTTTGCATATATTGCTTACATAATTTGTTCTAATACCCTAAAAATGTAATATCAATATCATTTAAACAAGAATTGATATTATGAACCTCACACTATATAATACTCATTAAAATAAGTATACAGAGAATTAAAAGAAAACAAATCCTCTAAATATAAGATATAAGAGCGTATACACATTTATATACATATGTAAGTGTATTCTCACATAAAATTGCATATTTCTACAACTGCATAAAAATCAAAACTCTAGATGTGAAAATGATTTCGAATCGAATAAATTCCCGTTGTAATATTAAAATGTCGACATATTCTTTATAATTGATCTGGCTTCACATATCTACGAGGAATGTCAGTTTTATGACGAGAATTGGTAGTCGGCCATATTGCATATCGATTCTATGGCTTCAGTTATGTTTTGTATTTTTTCCTGAAAGGACACTATTGTAAAATGATCCCCGAAACAGCGAATGTCTATTTGCCTGAAGCGCAACATCTCTTCTGCTGATATTCAATCACAACACAATTTCATGCAATTTTGCCAGGAAACCGTAATATCAAGCCGATAAATTCCTGTCATGCCATTTGATAGGCCAAGCCAATGTGAAATCACATTTTCTCTCATCCGTTATTCGTTTGTAATCTGATAAACTGCCTAGATCACAGAAAAGATGAAGAGGAAATTGGAAGGAATGTGCTTTTCAATTCTTCGAGTATAACGGATTTAAGACTTCCTCCAGTTAATGAACAAGGTGAATTCTATACCCCGTAAGAAAAAGATATTTATCCAAGAAGTTTTATTCTTCATTGGAATTTAGGTTTAGATCTTTAAAAAAATATAAAATTACGGTTTTAAGGTAAAGGAAAATAAATGTGACTTCTTTATAAAGGAGAAAAAATTAGCGTTCAATACTTTTAAATCCCGGTAGAATTGCCTCTCTGTAAATGATGCATAAATCTAGTTAGGAAATATATAATCGTCTTAAATCACTTACAGTTAAAGTTCACTTCATTTTCTTTATTCATCACAATGAATATGACATGCTTCATTATCAGGAGCATTAAGCTTATTTTCAAATAGAGCTTGCTTAATTTTCACAAGATTTCTGAAACAAAAACTCCGAAGTGATTTACTACGTTTTTCTCATATGTTACCAATGGTGTATATTTTATTAATTATTCCTGCAATCACGTCGATGACAAAATCTTTATAGTATTTGTATTTATTATGAATCGTCCCTGATTGTATGCAATCTTTCAATGTGCATATCAATTGTCGTGCTATTTATGTTATACTGTTCTCTATTTGCACAATTTCGCTGAGCATATTTGAAAAGGCTTCATTTTTCTAATGTTTATTTTTGTAGGTTCTCTATTCTGGAATATTTTTGTTATCATTTGCTGTCACATTCACATCATGTCGCGTATTCCATTTATCAAGCAATCATTTAGATCTTCTCTTGTTTTTCTTGGGACGATCACATTCATCTATATCACTATATTTTCTCTTAATATGATCCAGTTTGAATTTCAAGTCGCATGCAAAATAATAAATTTGCATCTAAATATATCGTCAACCCTCTCTTTTCATGTTTAGGCATCAATAAATCAGTCATATTATTGGTTTTGCGTTGCTTTGTTTTTATTGTGTGATTTTATTCTAAATATTCGATCGGTTTTACAATGGACAATAGCATTCCTCAAGATTTTATTGTTTATTATGTATTAGATCTGAGACTTCGTCACTCACTCTGGCCTTCTCCATGTTCCCAATCATATTTCAGTGAACTTGAAAGTTGATCTTAGTTATTATTTGTTAGTTTTCTGTGAAATTTCTGGACCATTTATCTCCGTGCTCGTTATCGGTAAGTAATCCGAACAATCCGATGATTTTGCTATCTCTTTTTCCTTTCCTACTCTAGTCGTTATATTTCTATTGATGATAGAAATTTACAGTATTTTCCACTGGGTTTTGGCTTTAGCCAGTGTCCTTTAAGTCCCATCAATATCTTTTTTTTTCTGATCCGTTTGCAGCTGTCGCGCTTACTACAATAATGTATATAGTAATAACTTCAGTTTCAGAATAATTAAATGAATTCTGTCCAGAACTTGACCTTTGGTTCAGTAAGTGTTGTACCCGTCATTTGCTTTCTCTCCAATTGCTTATAATAATATATGTCCGTTGTTTAAGCAATCGCCATTCTTTGGCCAGTTATTTTCACAGGACTCTAGAATCTTAGCTTAGCTTAATATTCATAAAATACATATAAGTTTCTTAATCATTTTACCCCAAGGAAGCGTTAAAGCTGTTAAATCGATGGGGTAACTGACCGGAAACGAGATGGGGAAAGGAAAAACATTATTTCGGAGAGAAAACAATAAATGAACAGGACATAAAACAATAAAAGATAATGACTGCAATAGCATTTGAATCATTGAATATCGAACTTTGCTGGTAAGTAAGAGGCCGGAAGTTAATTCTGAAAGCTGGAAGTGTAAGTGAAGAAACTATTATCATAGAACCTACGGTTATATCTAGTCAACAGTGAACTGATGAGAACTATTAACCAATCTAGTACAGCTCTAAAAGTAATGATATCGAAGAATCATTGGTTTAGAAGTGAATAGCTAAATAACATTCAACTAACTGTAGCCGATTTTATATGCGTAAAAGAATATAATATCTGAAATAACGATAATAATGCGTACAACGTTTTAATGTATTTAAAAATAGAAATAGTCTCCAGGAAAGAAAATCAAATGAGGAATTTTTAATAAATTTAAAAATGGATTTTATACAAGAAGAGTTCCTTTCTCTCCCATATCTGTCCATCTCTCTGTGTCTGTCGTTGTTTCTCTCATTTTCTCTAACTCGCTCTAAAGGCACGCACATAGATACGCGTATATATTCATTCAGACAGTAATATTATACATATAAGATATAATAATTGCAGGACATTAACAGAAGCGATGATGCAATTTTACATGCAATTTTAATAAAAATTATATCTAAAATGATGATCTACCTCCATTTCTACGAATCAATTTTATACTCATTTTATTTCTGCTGTACCGTGTATGTGATATCATATACGATGATTCCTTACCCAGAAATGACCAAAATTATCTCCCGGATGTTAAATTCTAAAACGTAATTATAAATTCGGATTAAATATACGGAAGACCTACAACAGCCTACAACTTATAACTAGACTAATTCAGTAAACGTAACTAAAAATGCAAATAGGTTACTATTATGCTACCAAAATCCGGAGTTATACACTGTGTTTCATAATAGAGTAGCTGGATCTTAATCAGCTCGCAGAAACATCATGAATTCTGTGTCTAGAAATAAAACAAATATCTGAGAATAAAATTGGGATAACCATTAACTTGAATATGACTAAACTTTATGTTGGCATTTATATTATGGAATACCATTAACATTACAAACAAGTTTGTTTCAAAAACACAACCTGTTGATATGATACAATATATGTATTTATTTACATTCATTTTCGGATAAATTTTACTTTTTCGAAATTATTTTTCTTAATGATATCATTATATAATATAATGCCACGGACATAATATATGAGGAAAGAAGAAGTTTTAAGGAGAGAAAAACGTGTACATACAAGCAGAAAATGGCAGTATTAAATACTAAGAAACACACCGGTGAAAGAGGGTAAGCAGAATGTAACCCACATAAAATATATTGAAGGTGCAACATTGAATATGTTAATGAAAAAGTTTGGTTAAACGAATCAGAGAAAATAAAACAGCCTTTAGTAAAGGGTTAAACATTAATTAGGCCGCCAAATCAACCCCTCCTTTCTTTCTCTCTGATCAAATTTTTTAGGTAAAGGAAGTGTCAACATCGGGAGATTACTACTGTGGAACGTAAGGTAGAATGACGAGAAATCTGGAAAAAAATGTTCCTATACGAACAAGAAGAGTGCTAGATATTTCAGAAGATTTGTTCGCTTTAACGATAGATCAGTTCATAGCTGTATGCAAAATGATGAGTCGAAAGTTCGAATTGCAAATCGGAGATACCAAAATCAAATAAGTACAAACATTTAAATATCTAGGCAGTTTTACCAAGGGACAGGCAGGAGCGACACTGAAATCCGAAGGCGTGTTGGGATAATCAAACGGGCATTCCTAAAGCTAAGCAGTGTATTAAGAAACAGAAAAAAAACTTAGCTAGAAACAAGGGAAAAGTACTTAACTGTTAAGTGTTATCTGACCACGTGTATGGCTGTGAGTGTTGGGAAATATCCTCAAAGCTGAAGAACAGAACGAATGAAAAATGTTCTTGAGCGATTCTCCTACAAATTATTTTAGACGACGCAATGTTTCCATGCGTCTAAAAACTAAATTGATATTTAATTGTAAATAAAGCAGATGAAAACAAATAGATGATTAAATATACGTGTCTTTCCAACACGATTGATTTTCTACAGAAATATGCAAAGGATACCATAGATTGACTGTGTTAGCAAGGACGAAGTTTTAGAGAAAATGGTATCAAAACGGAAACTTATAATTAATATCAGAAAAATACAGTTGAAATATCTAGGGCACATAATGAGGATAGGATGCTTGGAAAATATGATGCGCACGGAACAGACTGAAGGAAAGAAGGACAGAGGAAAACATACTTAGTGAGCTTAAGCAAATAGATTGCCGAACAGGGCTTGCAGTTAACAAAAAGACAAAGGACAGGAAGTTGTGAAGAACCATGATCCATTACATTTAGGGGGGACATGGCACACAAAGAAGAAGCCATAATATATTAAAAAATCAACATGTGTCTATGCAGTACAATTGTTTAAGTAAAAACGGAAAGTTTTCATAAAAAATCGCAGAAATGATAACAAACAATATTGAAAGGGATAAAATGATATAAGAGACAGCTCAAGCAAATGTAAGCCGCAGAAAAACTAATGTAAAACATTAACACTAAGATTTGACAAATCATATAAACTGCTAGTAAGTTGCCTGGGTTAAGAATCTTATTTTTGTGGATGATCGTATTAATTTGGCAAAGAACATAAGAAACTACAGTAAATTTCGTGGAGGAATATCCATTCACCTTTTGTTTGAGAATGTGTTTATATGTCAAAACGGAACTGCTGTACAAATGTAGAATCTGTGAATAATCTTCAAACTTCTGAAAGTAATAATATATGAAACTCCCATCAATTGGATCAACAAAGAATTAGCGATTTTCAAGGATATTATTTGGGAGGAGCTATTTTAACTGTACAAGCAGATTTTTTTTATATATGTGTACTTGTAGTAATCGGAATATTTCTTTTTAAAACACGGTCAACACGTTGTGGCCGTGTTAATAGTTGATATTATTCAGAGTTGGCTTTTTCTTTTCATTATAAATTATTCCATTTTATTTATCCGTTTTTTACATATGATTGTTTGTTATGGTCGTACTTTCCACAAGTATGCTGCGAACGTAACTGGGTAGGATTCCATGTCTGTTTAAATAGGTCACACATTCACACACACATTATATATATATATATATATATATATATATATATATATATATATATATATATTGCGATATTAATATTCCTCTGCTTTGAAATATTTTCCTTGAAAATATCTCTTAAAATTAGACTACATGCGACTCGTTTTACAATCGTCATAACTAGCCCCCCACTAGGCTCTAATCAATTTCGAAAATAGAGGAATTATATTGCTTGTGTGCAATGAAATTACAGAATAAAAAATCTTGCATTGACTAAAGAAATTTCCTGTTGATCTATCTTTTTCACAATGATAAGATCTATCTATCTATCTATCTATCTATCTATCTATCTATCTATCTATCTATCTCACACTGATAACATCTATCTTTCTATCTCACAATAATAAGATCTATGTATGTAACTAGCAGCTAGATTTATTTCAGACAATAGCACCATGCATCGTGACAATGTTAATACTGGAAAATTATTTTTAAAAAGTCTGATCGTAAAATTTTGGTAGACAAAGTTTTCCATGACAAAATTCGAAGAGACAGACAAATTGAAAGAGATAAAAACGAGGTAGTGATACAATTAAGATATTTGAGGAAATTCCTACCACTGTTATCTGGTTTCGAACCGAGCTACATGCAGTATTTGGGATGCCGATTACCTAATCAATCCCGACTGAATGATATTCTTGAGCGTTTCTCATACCAAATATTTTAGACGAAACAATGTATCCACGCGATTAAAAACTAAATATCTAAGTGTAAATAAAGAAAGTGAACCCAAATAGATGTTATTGACGCAGGTGGTTAAATCTATATGTCTTTCCAGACGTATGAATATTTTCGAATTATACATAAACAGTCCTCCTCATATACGTTGTAGTTAAGGTATCGAGGCAATATGTCATTCGTTTTGTTTGTATATTTAAACAGATTACATTTTGTATAAATCAGGTGTAGGGAATGTTGAATTATTTCGTATCATTTTGATTTACATTCCATTTTCAATATTTTCCTCATAATATTTCTTGCAATATATATATATATATATATCTGTGTGAGTTCGTGTGCGTATTTTTGTGTGCGTTTGTGCGTGAGTGTGCGCGTGCGCGTGCACACACGTCCATGCGTGTTTAACTCATTCTTACGCATTGTTTTATGAATGTGTGGGTATTTGTTTTAAATGTCTATGCAGCTATTACTGAAAGCCCAATAATTTTAAATGGATAATTCCGCCCCTGGTTTGGTTTCCACATAATTACGTTGTTTCTTTGTTTCGTGGTTTTCAATGAATGCAGTATGACAGCTAAATTCACTTCAATTGTACCATGTTAATCGATGTATGGGGTATTTAATGAAGTGGAATGCATGTTTCTAATATTATTTTAATATATTATTTATTTATTTTATTATTATTATTATTATTATTATTATTATTATTATTATTATTATTATTATTATTATTATTGAGTGATAGAGAAAGTTGCCAAGAAAGTTATAAGAATATTATAAATAAAAAAGGTCAATATACCCAAGACGATTGTTTTATTCCAGCAACGTTCATCATCAACACAATTGCAGATACGTTTAAGGGCTTTAACAAAAATCCACACAAAATCCTGTAGATGGTGTCCAGTTAGAAATATCTTAAATTCAAGTAACCCTCTTTGCCTAAACGCTTTACAAATGAAGGATTTTTCATGTATCTGTTTAAGACTACAAATCCACTATGGCTGCCTTATCATTCAAATGTAATGAGTCAAGCGTAACTCTTGTTAAAGCGATACGGAACATTGACTTTCGACCGATGGCTATCAGTAATTAGAGAAAACTTTAAAGTGCAAGAGGACAAGGCTTAGACAGAGAGAAAGTGATGGAAGGAAATTTAATTACTTTTTTTTAGACAAAGATGACAGGACAAAGAAAACTGTTATCTATAAAATCCAGAGAATAGGAAATTAGAAGGAACGAGGCGGGTCACGCAGAAAGACATAGACGACGGTCGCTGAGCTGGGCACCTTCCATATTACTTACATCTCAACACGCGTTCGCTCGCTTAAAATAGTAAAGAACTAGCTAAGAATAAATTCCGGTTGACTGCTAGAAATTGTTTTATTCTTCACTCGTGGGAAATGATCAGCCCGAAGGCGAATCTTTAAGCCACACGCGTTTGACTGAAAGAAACTTCATCCTGTCAACGACCTTGGTGTTTGATCTAAGCTTGAACGCACACAATCTTCGTGACGAACCTCAGAACTGTCGTTCAGGTAGAAGATGCCATAAGAAATATCCAATAAATTGTATAACTCTCCAATAGAAGATTATGTACCTGCTATGATCAGCTCACAGTAGTATATGACTACATCCATAGATATATTTCTAAGCCCTGACCCCACTGAATATTATAACACAGGAAACATATCGACCACAATATCGTACATGTCCAGCGAAGACTCAGATATATAAAATTCTAACCTCATCACTAATATGACAAAAAGGAATTAAGAGTCAAAATCTATTTAATCACCTTCTCACCTTGTGCACGTACAAATGCAGATGAAAGGAGATAAGTACTGAACATTTAACCACCTTCAAACATACTGATAGCGTCTCTGCTTTCACTTCTCGAGAGAGACTATGTCGAAAGCATTGACATTCATAGCCTACTCTATCCTGGGTTCCAATAAATATGTGTCAAAATTAACCTTACCAAAATAGAAAAATATGATCTGGAATTTGAATTGATGTCACCTACATTGAAACCATCATAAAAAATGGAATATGGAATGAATAAATAATCCATCATATGAAAGAATCTTTATAGCAAATTCAGTGATAAGGAATTCGAACACAAATTTGGTTACGCTAATTGTAGATTCGCCCAACACAGCAAATTGCTGCGAACAAAAGCATTACCGTAAAAGCTCATCCTCGTCCGGTCCTGACTTTCATATGAAACGCCAAACCCGTTCAGAAATAAATAAACTCTCAGCTGACTAGATATATTTTCTCAGATTAATAATTAAAAAATTCCTTCGTGGAGAAAAATCCTGCAGCTCTAAGCAAGGACCATTATTCACTGGCGGTACATAATCACCAATAAATGTATTAGATAACAGGAACGACTTCATTTAAGAAATTAAAATAGAGTAACTATTAAAACGCTTATCACTTGTAACTTGAAGTGAAAATAATGACATCATAAAAAGAAGGATTACTCACACTACTTCAAACCGAATGATAGAAAGTAAGTCGCCATCAGTACTGAAAGGAGGGATAACAGTTGCTGAGGCGATTTTCTTTAGAAAATATTTTAAGCAAAATAGTTCATGGAGTCGAAATAGCATTTATCCTCTGTTAATAATTACCGGCTTTATTCATAACGAAACGTCGATTATTGTCCTTAAAAGTGATATTTTAATTCAGCAGAAAGACGTATATATATATATATATATATATATATATATATATATATATATATATATATATATATATATATATATATATATATATGAAGAAATATAGTTTTATGATGTGCTATATTTATGGGATAAATTGCTCAATAAGAGAGATTGAGCGTGTTGCCTGACGATTGCATCTAGCATGAAACAGACTGTCACCTCCAAGTGTTGACTTCTATGTTCTCTTTATATATATATATATATATATATATATATATATATATATATATATATATATAATGAACATTGTAGTCAACACTCAGATCCGACAGACTGTTTCATGCTAGAGGCAATGTCTGGACAACTGAAGAATTTCGTCTAGCAGGAAACAGCCTGTCGACTCTGAGTTTTGACTTCAATGATTACTTTTAAGTTACAGAGTCTCTATCTCCGATTTCAAGCACTATATCACATATAAATAGCATACATTAATTCTATATTTCCCCATACATACATATATATATATATATATATATATATATATATATATATATATATATATATATATATAGGGGGGTTGTGTGTGTGTGTGTGTGTGTGTGTGTGTGTTTGGCGAGTTGTGCGTGTTTGTGTGGGTATGTTTGTATGTGTGTCTTTGTGCTAACACCCCTAAACAATTGCTATAACACGCCAAGGAAACCATACCTCGTGCAGCATAATTCCAAGACGCCATAAACACTAATATTGTCAACCTTATTATTATTTAACCCCCGACAATCTTCTTCTTCTTCTAATTATTATTATTATTATTATTATTATTATTATTATTATTATTATTATTATTATTATTATTATTTCTAACGTAATCTTAGTTTGTGTTCATTTATTCTCCGATTTATTCAGAGTAATATTATAAAGTCTTCCATTAGTACACATGTTTCTTGTGATTATTTATATTCAATTTTCGTATTCTTTCTATTCAATTTTATATTATATTGTTTCCATTGATTTTCCTTCGTGTATTTAGAGCAATTTTCCGTTGATAAACAACAGCTCTTTTGAATTTTGAAGCTGAATTTGTTCTTCGGATAGAAATGGTCAAATATCAGGAAGTGCAAATTAATTCAGCCTCTCCACGTTCAATGAACATACCTAAGTCATTTTTGGTGTATCATGCTTTTTAATGTTCTTTCTAATTTGGCAGGAACACGTAAACGTCTGCTAAGATGCATATATCTAAAATATTATAGAGTTGTAAGTTACTGAATCTTATGTCTTATATATGTCAATTTCCCTATATATGGCTCTTCCTTTTAGAATTCACACCTTCGTAGGAAGCTGTTTTTTCTTTATGATGCAATCTTTATGTCATGAATATAATTATGCGCAAGGCCATGTGAATTACAAATGTTAAAAAAGAATTTCATTAATCTGATGTTTAAATTTTTATTGAAATTAAAAATATTACAAAATTTTTCTCTTGCAAAAAAGCTAATACAGGAGAAAGGAATCTGTTTGAATTCATTACATTTGGACCTCCCAAACTGACAGCAAAATTACGCCATATTGATAACATGTCAGCAAATGTCAAGTATAGTTTCATCAAAAAATTAATATAGTCGACCACATTAAGTGCTTGAAAATAATGAGTTAATTCAACGATTAATTTAATGGACATTGAAAACAATAATCCCCTTTTACCTACCGTAATTCAAATACAGTTACAAATCTAATCTTTTCTATGACAATGTTCAGAAAGGTACAAAGTGCAGTGTCTGTGATATATTTTGATAAATGTTAACTGGGATCATTCACCATACCTTTAGAATACATACAAATTACCATGATTTTTGCGACTTGTGATTTATAAAAGGTCTTCATGCAAAATTACACACAAACACACATTCGGGTATACATTTAGCCATTTTCAAGGACTATATTTTAACTGTTAGAATTAGAAATAGTTTGTTATATGTATGTTTTAAAAATGTTCATTTTTTTGTTTCAAAACACGGTCAAGATATTATGTCCATGTTCAAACTTAATATTATTAAGTGTTGGTTTATATATATATATATATATATATATATATATATATATATATATATATATATATATATATATATATATATATTTGTCATCCACAGACAGACTGTTTCGCTGTTTCACGAGACGTCAGGTTGCCTCAAGCTAGGATCGAAACCAGACTGAATTGGCGTCAGTCGGAACTTCTAACACTAAGACGTCGGCTCACGGCAGGGATGAAGGTGAATTTTAGCGTGTTTATTTTTAGATTTAGATAAACACACAGTGACTGCCGAAGAGTCATGCAATATCAGCTGAAATAGTCACTGTTTACAAACTCACACCACAAACCAAAGAGCTCAACCGAAATTAATTTTTTCAGGAGCCAATATTTTTTTTGTCTTCCACAGACAGACTGTTTCGCTGTTTCACAGTTCATCAGTGTGGTTAGACGTCCGGTTGCCTCTCGAAACCTGACTGAATTGGCGTCAGTCAGAACTTCTACCACTAAGCCGTCGGCTCACGGCAGGGATGAAGGTGAATTTTACCGTGTTTATTTTTAGATTTAGATAAACACACAGTGACTGACAGTGACTCAATTCTGCCGAAGAGTCATGCAATATTAGCCTAAATAGTCACTGTTTACAAACTCACACCTCAAACCAAATTAAATTTCGGCATTAAATAACCCATTGAGGGTGATATGCCGTAAAACAAACCAAACCAAAGCAAAACATTATTCGGCTAGACTTGCATCGAGAAGTGCATTTCTTCTAGAACAGTTGTCTCACCAAAGCAAAAGATCCCAATCAATTCTACTAATTACGGGATTCATATAAATCCTTCTCCTAGAAGAGGCCACTATATACAAACTTAAATCATATCTCGAGGCATATGAATTCAGGATTTGTACAAGTCCATTTGTTTGAATAGAATGATGCGAATAAGTATCTGAAATAAGCAGACCCATTCAAATTTCCGCGCCTGTAACTGTTATACTACCGGCACATCAAATGTACGAGATTGTACTGATTATTCTGTAGACTGCTTATGAAGCAGTGATGTGAAATATTACATGCATTAATTTCAACTCATCTTTTTTATATAAATGTATTGTAAATTTTCAGGTAAACCTGTCATATGACTGTCATAATAAATCGTAACAACTTCTGTTGAAAACATTTGGCATCAGAATCTTATCATTTATATGGCGAAAATGTGTTTAACTTTGAGAGGCATTCATGTTGACATCGTTGCTACATTAGGGGATGACAGTTCAGCTTTATCCCCAATTCAAAATTGAGCAGCTGAATGTAGGAAGAAGACAGAGAGTTTGGATGTTGGCCTATGTTCTGGACGTCCGGCTACTGTCACCATACGTTAACTGTATTCAGCACATAGCAATGGATGAAGTCAATTTACTATAAATAGAATAGCCATGTTATTAGAATATCCTGTATGAGAGTCGAGAATATTCTACACAATGAAATTGGCGTGACGAGGGTTTTTCCTCGGTTGTTGCTACACCTTCTGACACATTATCAAAATCCACTAGCGTGCTCTCATCACGGGAATATCTAACTATGAGACAGGTCCAGCTGGGTTCCATGAAAGTCTGCTAACCCAGGATGTGTGTTGGGTTCAGTGTCAAACATAGAAAGAGACAATCCATGCAATGAAAACATCTCTTCTTACCTACTTCAAAGAAAGCCAATGATGTTCCATCTACATGGAAGGTGATACGACGTTTTTATTGTTGGGGATGCAAAACGTATTGTCTTTTTTGCTATCATCAAAAGGGCCACACCATCAATGGAGAGTAATATGCCAGCAGGCGTAATTAGTTACTAAATGCTATCAAACCAAGCACCCAGTAAAACTGATGAAAGGGGTATTGTTTCATCAAGACAGTGTTCCAGATAACAAAGCTTTGATTTAAATGGCTACTGGTTGGAGACGGTAGCTGGTAGATCAGAGTTGGTGACGTAATATCTGATTCTGATGGCTATTTACCAACAGGATAAAGGTTTGTTCAATCGGACCCTAGCACTGCAACCCCGAAGACGTGTGTGAACCGCAAAGAGACTATGTTGAAAAATAAACATCATTTCGTCAAATTCCATCGGAGTATCATGGCCGACCTATGAGATCTTCAGCCGAAACTCGTATAAGACATTCATTTTCACTGACATGATATAGCCGATGAGATTAATTTTGATAATTATCGCATATTCATCAAGATAAAGAAACATTCTTGTATTTCCAATTTTATTGTATATGGAATTAAGTATCATTACGCGATTTATTACTAATAAGTTACGTTAACTATTATTTTGAATTTATCCAAGATTGTCGTGGTTTTATTATCCATACAACTTCGAAGAAAAAGACATATGATTCTCAATGGTTGTTCAGTTCTCCAGTCTCAGCTTGCAAAAGTGCATAGCGAACAATGTCATTTTGGAAGCTACTTATGTTAGATGTTGGGAAAAAAACTTTCGTTTCTCAATGTAAGCTATCAGTATAGAATTGGTTAGATGAATATGTTACAAGTACATTTGTCCCAAAAGCTCTAAAATAATTTTCATCACAACCACAATTTTAACATTTACAGATATATATATATATATATATATATATATATATATATATATATATATATATATATATATATATATACACACACACATATATATATACATAGTTTACGTAATAAAACAGCTTAAACTTTAATAATTGATCAGTTGCTGTTAAACACAATGTCATCGCAAATCAAAATCTAATGTAAGATCAATAAATTGTATAATGATAATTATGTTTTGAACAATTTCTCTTCACTGATACAAGTAAGTTGTTTTACAGAAAACTGTTTTTATCGCTGCCTGAACTTCATAACTTACTTCCTGTGTTCATCATTTTTTATGTTTAGAACACTTTCTTTGTATTATTAGTGCGATACTTCTTATGAGTTTCGACACAGCGAGAGAGCTTCAACTTGACCTTTTTGACTTTATGGAAGCAGAAAATATCACATTCAACGAGGACATAAACAAAATGTAATTTCAACCAAAACTAGGTATTCTTGTCAGTATGAAACTTTTGTAAATTTTCTTTTTACCAAAGAGAAATAATGTTTAGTAAAGTCAGTAAATTTTGAACGACCTTATAACATTTTCCATTCTACTGGGTGTCTGTTTATGTAAACTGAACAGAAAATCATACTGTGAACAAAATGAAAGAGAAACTTTATATATCTGGCGGCAGTTCATTATAATGTTACTTATTCATCTGTGTTTTATAAATGAATATTTTTGTAAGAATATATAATATAGACATTATTATATATATATATATATATATATATATATATATATATATATATATATATATATATATATATATATATATATTCATTAATTTCTGATACACGTAGACGTACCTATCTTTATAATATTTAAATGAAAGGAGATATTATGTTATTGCTGCAGAAAATAAACGATGTTCATTATTTTGTCATATCGAGAAGAATATTATCAGGA
Organism: Acanthosepion esculentum; assembly: GCA_964036315.1. NCBI lineage: Eukaryota > Metazoa > Mollusca > Cephalopoda > Sepiida > Sepiidae > Acanthosepion > Acanthosepion esculentum. The sequence goes on along the minus strand of OZ038475.1, from coordinate 134,165,604 downwards.
CAACTTTCTACACGATGACAGCCCATTCTCATCTAAGAAAAAGTAACCAAATATCCTAGAAGAATTAAAAGATTGCACAGATTAAATTACTAAAATCTACTACAAATGTACTGCTAGTTTAGTTTGTTGTTCTGTTTAATAAAACAGGGAAACATCTTCACAAATACGAATATCTAAGAAATATAATGTCTTAATCAATGGGATTAATAAATACATATATATGATATATTTTGAAAATTGCTTTGTTTACGTTTGGATATGAAACATACCGGATATAAAAAATATGAGGACTTGCATGGGGGAGAATACATTTAATAAAGAATCAGAGCGGCTCCTCAAATAGAAGCATCCACAAAAATAACCTTTAAAATGAGTGGATCTCTCAGATGAAGAAATAAAGATATATATATATATATATATATATATATATATATATATATATATATATATATATATATATATGTATATATATATTTATATAATGCAATCAATTTAATTATTTGCAATAACCATTCCCCATCAATTGGTGTAATACGTAAAACCAGCATTGTATACCAATTTAAATATCTCTCCGATAAACAATAATATCAATAGACGGAAGGTTCTTCGTGTTCATGAACGGAATTTGTTAAAAATTAGCAGAGGTAATATCAGTAATTTATTCAATCTGACATGCCTACATGAGAATTTGCTGCCTAAATACACATACATACATACATACATACATATATATATATATATATATATATATATATATATATATATATATATATATATATATATTTTATATATATATATATATATATATTATATATATATATATATATATATATATATATATATATATATATATATATATATATATATATATATATATAAATTTATATATATATATATATATATATATATGTATGTATCTGTGTGTGAGTGTGTATGATACTTGTATGGAATCACATAGGATGGAAAACATTTTAATGTCGAGGAGAAATTAAGAAGCATCGGATCGTGGGGGACAAATATCTAATTATTTTAGGGATATTTTATTGCCATGTTACTTTAAATCGAGAACAGTAGCACCATCACTCATTGCGCGTCATTCTAAATATATGTATTTCCTGTGTCTTACTCCCAAAATCAATGCGGTAAGAGTTTTTATGGGATTTTAGGTTTGTCTTTGTACCTACACCTTCAGATAAGCTAGCTAAGTTGGTTTAATAGTTGGCTAGCATATGTGCACTTGATTATTGCGAATAATACCTGTATACACAGATCGCATCAGTCCCGCTTCAGGAAAACGTGAATTGAACATGATCTCTATCAGTGATTAGCCGACCATGCGAAGGCATTTGTCACGGTTAACCGTGACATGCTTTAGAATTTTATGTGTAGAGTGTTTTGTCCATCCAATTCTATGGTCTTTGTTCGATCTCTTCACAGCAATATGAATCCCTGGGTCAAAGTTAAAGGTGCACTTTCAGAGCTTGTGTCAGTTGTGAATGAGACCCGCATGGCTGTGTTCTGTCACCACTTATTTTTTGCAATTGTTTTCAAGATCCATTCATGATCCAATATCAATGTTATTTGCATTTGCTATAGATCAACTGGCAAATTGTTCAGGTTTTGCCACATCAGGGCTGGTTCAATTGTACTGAAGTCTCTGGTCCATTATCACTGCCACTCTGCAGACTGTAGAACCATTGTTCTGACTATCAGTATGAGCAAGTCTTGTCATGTATCAGCCTGCACAAGGCAAGAGCTTCTACATGTGTGTATGGGAAGCACCTCAGAGTTGTTGATCATTATGTGTACCTTGGTAGCACACTGTTTAATTGTAATTCTTTGGACAGAGCGATCGTAAACGCTGCTAGATCTTTTGGTTTCCATGAGAATATGGTTTCGAGCTAACGCGGAATTTAGACCTCTACCAAGCTGGGTATATACTAAACTTTATTCTCTCTTCCTATTTGTATACCTGCGAGAACCGTGTTGTGTACAGTCTACAACTAAAAGTCCTTTAAAGATTCCATTGGTGATGTCTTCGAAGGATATTAAGGATAAAATGATTGTCGTTTAATCCAGACACTGCAGTGCTTGAGAGATGCAGCTGCCAAGTATTGAGAGCATGATCCTCGGATCTCGGCTTCGCTCGTCTTGTCACGTTGTTTGCATAAATGGTCACCGCATTCCCAAGCAGCCCTTTTATGGAGAAAGTTCTATTGGCAAACGTCGTCAATGCAACCAAGGTTGAGATTTAGGGATTTTCTCAAAAATAATTGGAAGGATACTGCCATTCCTGTAGAAATTTGGGAATAAATGACTTCAAAGAGACATGGCTGGAGAGCCAGCATCTATCAGTCTATAAGAGAAGTTGAATCCTCGAATCAAACTTCAGCAGATAAAACGTGTTGCACGAAAGGGCAAGTCTGGGTATTTTTAACACTCTAATACAGAGTAAGGAATGTCGTACCTGGAATCATGTGGGATATTCTGTCTCTCCAAGGCTGGTCTAGTGAGTCATTTGCGTAGGCATTGAGATCGTATACCTGATGCATCCAATAGCCATGTATGTGTCCTCTCTAGCAGAGTATTAATTAAAACCTATCCAGACTCAAGAGCCAACTTTTTGCACCCAAACTGCCAGGTTCGTATAGGTGCTTTTTGTTCGAAGGGGTGGTCATACTCGTGTACAAGTAGACAGCCAAGAACAATTTTCAAATCACAATCACATATTTAACGCCAAAGATACATAGGCGTGGGGTCACAAGAAACAAACATTCATGCGTACAAACATAAACCAAGCAGGATATACAAACACGCACGCACGCGCGCACGCACACACACACACACACACACACACACACACACATATATATATATATATATATATATATATATATATATATATATATATATATATATATATATATATATATGGATGTATGCATGTATGTATGTATGTATGTATTATTCAGTTCAAATGGCTGAAGTCAGTCTCAGAATTAGTATTCGATGAACGTGGCAAAAGAGTGAAAAATCAACATGTAAATGACCTATTAGAGTCATTGGAAAAAGATCGTAATCAAATTTGAAACTTATACTCTGAGAAGCTTTTTCAACGAATGCGTAAACTTCGTTTTGCAATAAACAAGTCTAAAGAAGGATATTTTGAAGAAAGTAAAATTTAATCAAATTGTTTTTCTGCTTTTCGAAATATAATTTCGAATAAAATTCCTGTCTAATTTTTTTATCCATGTACAATACTTTTCTTTTATTTAAATTACAAAACATCTACATTTTGTAATAATTTAAAAAAATATCAGCGGTGTCCCAAAAATATGAACGGTAGACTATGCAAAATAAACACAATTTAAATGAAATCGATACATTTCTATTAGAACCATTGTGCTCATCCGCCTCTTTCATGTCTTTTTAGCACGTGATGGAGATTGATGTTGCTGCATATTCATTGTCATCTCTTTGTATGAGTAGCCAGCGTGAATTATATACGTGCCCCTAATTTCCAGCATTTACAACACAAATTCCTATCATTGCCGATTGGTTAAAGACCTCTGTTTTCTTTACGTAACCTATTATGCGAAATACCAAGTTCTTTCATAATCTCTATTTTGAAGTCTCTGCTTTTAAAACTATCATGTGTATTTGTGTAAAACCCTCTTTTAATGATATTTGCATTCGACTGGTTTCCTCTCCGTCTAATGGAAGAATGTTTTGTTTGCTAACTTCCAAAGAGCTCGTAATATATACATGCGCAGACTCATTCAATATTATCATTTCTCTTGGCATTATCAAATATTCGACTGTATTATATACATCATCAAGAGGTACTGACGAAAACGACAGTATACTGATGTGATTTTCTTTCGCTTTTACCTTGACCGTCGGCAATGATTTGGGACAGCGCCAATTTTCGTTAAATCAGTTTTCTTCGATAGTAGAAATTACACTCTTTTTATTCGACTTACAATATGCTTGCAGACACGAACTTTTAATAATCAGCTACCTACAGAAGGTGCATATGCAACTGAAAATGCCTCTTGGAAGTGTTATATAAACCATGCATGATATATGTAACTGTATATTGGTCGATACTTGGACATTGGGAAAGGTGGGTTTTACAACAACTTCTGAAATAATTATTAAATCAGTTCATATGACAAACAGCTTTTCAAAAGTTTTATAATCATCTAACTCCATGCAGTACTATATAACTTACTATTCTATTTGTTGCTGATATAATTCTAGTATATAACGAATTGAATGGAAAATTAAGCAATAATTTACAAGTAGACAGTAATGGGACTCAATCAAAGAGAATTATGGTTGGGGTGTGTAATAGACGTGTTACTAACAGGATATGAAATAAAAGCAATTAATATTACAGTCATATAATGAGGCAAACGAAATATAACGTTTGGTGTCAGTACTAATTTAACTAGAGACTATG
>OZ038475.1:134141139-134156139 GCA_964036315.1 Acanthosepion esculentum | reverse complement strand
TGTGTGTGTGTGTGTGTGTGTGTGTGTGTGTGTGTGTGTGTGTGTGTGTGTGTGTATGTATATATATATATATGTGTGTGTGGAGTGTATTCATATATATATATATATATATATATATATATATATATATATATATATATATATATATATTCAAACCTACATTCCCTGTGTGGTATATATATATATATATATATATATATATATATATATATATATATATATATATATATATAAGTGAACATAGCACTTAGAGGCGACAGTCTGTTTCATGCTAGATGCAATCGTCAGGCCACGAGTGCTGTTATTTTTCTCGGCTATTTATATATACGGGTCAGTGGTGCAGTGTGAGTAGTCTATTTTGGCGGTTATTTTACTGGAAGTCGTTTATTTGTTTATTTATTTATTGGTGTCAAATTATTTTGCTTGTTTTTATTAAATTTTATTTGTATTTTTTGTCTTATATATTTATTTATTTATTTTTATTTTGATCAGTGTTTTTATTAACGTGGTAAAAATTTGTTTATATAGCTTATTGTGGGTAGTTTATTTTGCCGGTTATTTTACCGGAAGTCGTTTATTTGTCTATTTATTTTTGTTAAATTATTTTGCTTGCTTTTATTTATTTTTATTCTTATTTTTTATATTATATATTTATTTATTTTTATTTTGTTCGGTGTTTTTATTAACGTAAAAAAAGTGTTTTCTTTTTGTTTTGGGAATATAATTAAAGCTATTTGTTGAATTTTGTGGTTGATTGTTATGGTTTGTTCTGAAAATTATTTTGGCGGGAACAGTTTTTAATTTATTTATTTGGATTGATTATCTTTATTTTTTTCTAAACGGCTAGTTTATCGGTATCGGTTGTTAGTTTATTTATATATTTGGATGTTTTTAGATCAATTTATTATACTTGTTGATATTGTATTGTTGCACTGTATATTTACTCTTTTGGATTTTCGATTTTTAAGTAACACGGTATATTATTTTTTATTCATTATTTTATCGTTATAACTATTTTTTATCCGATTTTTTGTTTTGGTTTTTTATAGTCGAATATTTTGGTCATAATAGTTTGCTAATTTGTTTATTATTTACTTTATTTATTGATTTTGTTCCTTATTTTTATTCTATTTCGTCTATTCTAACAGGTGTGATTTGGTATTTTTTTGAATTCATTTATTTTGCTTATTTTATTGTCCTTTTGTATGTTTATGTAATTATTTATTTTTTCTGTTTTCGATTTTTAAGTTACGTAGTAAAAATTTGTTTTCATGTCTGCATTTTGATATTAGCTTGGATCTTTTATTTAATAATTTATTTTGGTCTGGGAAGTTAATGATAGCTATTTTTTCCTCCAAGCACAGTTTGCAAGTTTTTGATAGGTTGCTATAGACTGAGGAATTCTCCTTATTTTCCAAGATATTTTTGGTGTGGTGTGCCTTTTGTTTTTTTGTTTCCCATATATACTTAGAAAGCATTGTCCTGTTCGCATATTTACTATTTGTGAAAAATGTTTTGTGTACATAATTTCTTTGTTTCCAGGGTCCTTCAGTTACTCCTATGTATATTTTTTCTTCATTATCTTGTGATTTTATCGTGGCTGGGTATATTACGTTGTTTTGTAAACAATTACCGTTTAAGAGCCATTCGTTTTTTATTCTGCAGTTGCACGCAGGTTTAATTTGTTCGTGTGGTTTGTTAATAATTTTCCTGTTTTGATTTTTTATTATTTGTGCCATGTTCTTGGTGCAACTGTAGCTGATTTGTACTGTGTATTTGTTTTTTGTTGCGGCCTGACGATTGCATCTAGCATGAAACAGAATGTCGCCTCTAAGTGTTGATTTCTATGTTAACTTTTATATTTAAACACGCTCTATCTCCGATATTGAGCACCTTATCCCATAAATATAGCACACTTTAAGACTATATTTCTTCATATATATATATATATATATATATATATATATATATATATATATATATATATATAGACTTCCGGTAAATATATATATATATATATATATATATATAGACTTCCGGTAAAATAACCGCCAAAATAGACTACCCACACTGCACCACTCACCGGTATATATATATATATATATATATATATATATATATATATATATATATATATATATATATATACAGAGAGAGAGAGAGAGAGATAGAAAAATAGATATAGATATATAGATATATGATTAAAAATAAACTTAAACTATTAACAATCGGCAATTTTAAACATACGTTAAATTAAATTACGGGAAGTCGACTTGTAACGATTGTATAACAGTAGAGATAAACAAATGTTGCAGTAATCTGAAATTTAGTTATCTCTTTTATTTAATCTGTGATTCAAAATCAATATTTGAAGAGATAAAAATGCTGCGATTTTCCATGTCTATAAGTAAAAAGCAATAAATGCGAATGCAGCATTCTGAAATTTTCCTCCTTGTATATGTTGCTGGGAAAATATTTGCCATGATTAATATTGCAAAGGTTCAAATCTTGTCTGTCGAAATCAATGCAGATATCAATTTACATATATATATATATATATATATATATATATATATATATATATATATATATATATATGCATCCGTGCTTGTGTGTGATTTACCAGGAAAAACACGATAAGCCTCACTCATTTCAAAAGCATCTCTTCAAGTTTAATATTATCTGGAAAGAAAGTGCTTATCTATGTGACAAACATAAATTAATCGAAAAATAATACATCTGCAATCATCAAGAAATATTGTTGGAAGATAATGCTTATCAATAATTCCGTCGTGTGACTCATCCAAGTCTACTTATACCAACGGACTGTGCACCCTCCACCCCGAGTCTCATCTATACCCAAGCTGCTCCATCCAGAACATTAGAAACCGGTTCAAGCAAGGATATATACATATAGAGACCTTTTTAGGTGGATTTGAATATTCTTATGTACTTCATCGGGTCTAGAAGAATCCTCAACATATTTCGCAAATAGCACTGGATGAACTTTTCGTCCTATTTTGAAGCGCATCTGCAGTGCGCATCTGCAGTGCGCATCTGCAGTGCGCATCTGCAGTGCGCATCTGCAGTGCGCATCTGCAGTGCGCATCTACTACCGAGAATCGAACACGGATAGATATGATATGACACAACCGTTATACCGACCAGACAAACGTAGAGGATGCTTCTAGACACGATGCCTTTGGGAAGATTTATTGAGTCTAAGTTGGTAACACAAAATATCCGAGTAATATTCATTCACAGAAATAAATCCACCGACAATGTTGCTCTAAAATATGACGCACTTAACAAAAAGAGATAGTAATTTCTTCATGAGGAAAAAACTCGAGATTGCGCGATCGAATCTTATCAAAATATACATCTGCGCCACGGTAAATTTCGAATCTCATTTTTCCTGAAATAATTACTAATTTCTGAAAACAACTTACACGGCCAAAAAATGTTAAACAAAATCAAAATAATCCGCTTAAATCCATAACCTCATATCTTGGAAATGTACAGCACATACGTCGATCTCAGATCATATCAATGTAATCGTTATTTAAACAGTAATATATTATTAAAAAATATTATTAAATATTACCCGCTTACCCGTGTGTTACCGAATTTTGAATAATGGCACTTTCTGTCCTGTACATATTTGTACTAAACTTTGAGCCACCTGATGAATATGCACGAACTTACTCAAATTTAAATGCCTTGAGAAAAAAAATGGCATTCTTGTTCTTATAAAAAACAAGTACAGCTATATCAATCCCACATTTGACTTGATAATTCCCTCAGAGTACGTAACGCATCGGTTAAGAAGAGTATCTTCTCTTGTGTTTATATTCACAAACACATACACACATACACATACACACATATATATATATATGAATAAATATATATATATATATATATATATATATATATATATATATATATATATATATATATATATATATATATATGTAAAGGCTGACCCCAAAAAACGGGAACTTTTTAACAATCAAATAAAACCAAGTGTGATGGAAGAAAAATATTTAATTCATAGTAATTGAAACTTTAAATCATGCCATTTAAGAAACAATGATGGAATTTTCATTTTTTTTAAATTACGTCCTGTAGATGGCATCCTCCTGTACGAATGAATTCTTGAAACCTGCTGTTTAGATTCCTCATTGACTGCTGCAAAATCTCAGCTGGGATACTGTGAATTTCCTTCTCGATACTAAAATGGCGAAATGTTTACTTGTCACTGTCTCGCAGTGTTCCCACTTACTCATGTCTGGCAATACGCACTTCAAAAATTACTGTTTTTTTCAGTCACCCTATATATATATATATATATATATATATATATATATATATATATATATATATATATATATATATATATATCAATTCCGAACCTGCGACTGATTAATGAATTTAATCGTCAATAGGTCACCAATATTTGCGGCCCTGTGCCGCAGCATAGCAACACTTAGTAAATCATTATTCACAGCGAAAAAGAGAGAGAAAGGGGTTACAGTTGCAAGATGAATTCCTAGGCACGGTGCCAATTTTCAAACTTCTCATATGTATTTTGGGCATATCCAGAGCATTCATATGACAGCTTCCTTGCTGCGAGAGGAAATGTTAAATCATACCTTTCTTCTCGTCTTATACCCGACCTACTGTGATATTGTTATAGCTAGCATCCTGAAAATGGCGACGTGTTCAGGAAGAACGTGAGGTGAGGCTCTGTAGAATAACGGAGGTGTTCAGGACGATGTCTACTCTGTTAACGTTGTGATATCGCTAGCGCTGATGTTTACCTCTTCATGGAAATCAAACTCATCACATATATAGAGATGCTGTATTCTGTGATCCAACCCAGGATCAAGGCGGTACCCTACAATTTCGGTCTCGATTCTTATCTTTTTATCATGGCACACGTTCTGCAGAATTGGCTGGCGATGATCTTCCATTGTAACTTCACTTCGAATTGTAGTCACATCATTCTCCTGATGAAAACTAATGGAAGAGTATATATGAGGTTCTATCGTGCGATACATTAAACTGCCATCAAGAAATATATTTCCGAAGCCACCAGTCGAAGTGATGGTCACCATGAGCGAGAATTACCTAAATCGGCAAAGCCGTTGTGTCTGGGATCACTTTGATGCCATCCTTCGTAATGAGCGTCACAAAAAGTTACAAGAAAATTTTATCATTGTACTCCATTTAATTATCTATTATGTTCATTAACCTGACGTATATATATACTAAACACAATAAAAAAAATAAGTTTGTTATTTTTTTAAAGAGATCATTCTGTTTTGTTAAACTACAAATAATTTACCCTGTGTCACGTGATATTTTGCACATCCATTAGCATAAACAAGTAAAATCTTCGCACCATTAATGTAGAAGTTATACACAAAAAGTAACATAATAGTCATACATCTATTATATATATACATAAATACATGAACGTACGTTGATTCTGCATGTTCATCTCCAAAATCACTAATTTAATAGAAAATTGATAGTAGTCTTTTGAGATTTGGACTACACACTATATTTGAACACATGACGGTTTTGATGATTATGAAAACTTTTCAATTTTTTAAACTTTGCAATTTTACATGTATGAAAGGTTTGTATCAGTCAGCCCAGATTTGTTCCCCTTGTCATATAGCCAAGATGTTTTAATTTCGTCACCTGAGTTTCAGTGCCAAAAATAAGAGATAGATTGAAAAAAAATAAAAAAAATAAAATTAGAATTTGACAGTTATTTTTGAAAGCTTGCACGCACGTAAATTGTCAGGACTAATAGCATCAAGAAATCAGTCATGGGATCATTTGTTCTGTCTGCAAAGCTAAATGAGATCATGATTTATTTTTAACAACATTCGGAGAAAGAACTTTCGATGTAACAAAAATCAATAAGCAGTAAATGATCTTTTGTCCCAAATCAACAATGGACGACATCTTCATCCGCAATGACAAATCTGTTGCTTTTTGATTTGAAAGAAGAAATCTCTTTACTTTAAAACAGTGTATATGCATACAAACACACACACATATATATATATATATATATATATATATATATATATATATATATATATATATATATATATATATATATATTGAGACTTTATTGGAGAAGCCAGTGTCTTTTTAATGTGTGAGACTGTTAGATAAATATATTCAAAGGTCATAGGTGTATGTCTATGTGTTCTTGTGCGTGTTTTTTTTTTGTGTTTTACTGTTTTTGTGTGGTTTTGTCTGTGAAAAAGTCGATTGGAAGCGACTTATATATATATATATATATATATATATATATATATATATATATATATATATATATATATATATATATATACACAAATATATATATATATATATATATATATATATATATATATATATATATATATATATATATATATATATATAGGTATATATACACATAAATACATATATATATATATATACACACACTCAAACACCCCTACCTGTGTGTGTATGTGTGTGCGTGTGTGTGTGTGTCTTTGTGTGTACAAAGTGCTGATGAAAATCCTCCGCTTGATGAAGACCATCTTTGCCCCAAAATGGAATATTGCTATTTTCTGGCGCATCTTGGATGTTCAAAACGATTATATTTGCCTGGACAATAATTTATTGTTTCATATGGGAAGTAAATCACACTGTGTCTCTTATCCTCGATATAAATTCACTATTTTCCTGTGTTCTTCTAAATTTGTGTAAGATAAACTATAGCCTTCTCCATTTAGCAGCTTTATGCCAGAAGAGAGAAGGAAAGCAGTGGAAATGAGTTGAGAGTGCGTGAGAAATTGACAAACTAAAACTACTCGGGTTTGTAGAGAAGCACACATTATCCGAATATAATAGTTTGACAATGCTGACAGGTTGTGGTTTCTTTTATGAGTAATTGAAGATGTAAACGCTGTCCGCCAGACTTGGGCGAACACTTTTTTATACTCCATTTCACTCAAAGACGTGTTGAGGAAATTGAACTTGGCACGCTCTTGAGGCTTTATTGGAGAAGAAAACTGGCAAAATCGAGAGAAATGGTGTAACCCGCTGGTGACTGGTTCGCGAAACTCAATATTGTTTGCACGCAACTCTTTCCACTTTCTACTCTTTATCAAATTAGACGAAAGTAAAGTATAAAGAATAGATAAAAAAATTCTAGCAACATTACGGTTATTGTTAATTTCGTTATTTTCAATACGCTTTGTCACAAACTGATTTTTTTTCGATGCACGAGCACACGTGCTCTGAACGTATAAATTTATTTAACTTTACGAATAAATTTTATTTATCACATTAATTGAGGTAAAGTCATTTTCGGTTAAGCAATTATGTTTTCTTTCTCAGAATTTTCTTAAATCTGTGAAAAGTCGTAATGTTTTTCCTTCATTATTGTTTTTTATATTACTGATATTTACAAGTCCTGTCTGGAACCTATAGACATATAATGTTAAAGAAAATTACTACTACAAAAATATCGTCTTCATATGCTTCCAAATGTTCCTTCTACAACCTCAGGCATAATTCTTATCATTGTTTTCAATTCTGAAGACAATCTTCAAATATATGCCTCAAGATCATTTTATACTAAATTTCAACTGAAACAAGGCTTAAGAGACACTCATGGTAGATGACTATTGAATTAAATAGGAGATATGAGCTTAAGAAAAGACGGACAGATTATGATGGAAAGCAAAAGAGATAGCGTAGATCCTGAACTTGAAGAGGCTAAAACTGTAGTGTTCAAGTGAAGCGTCTCTGTGGGAATGTGTGGGATCATATTACCACAGGAGTTTTTTGACTTCTATGAATGTGCATATAGTTCCGCTCCGATTAATCCGATTCAGTTCAAACAAAATGGTTCTATACATGGCTTGATAATTTAAGAAAGATATCGCAAGATTATTAGCTATATTTCGTGAAATTTATTTTGCTGATTATTTCATTTCATATGTCGATCAAACCATAAAAATTACCCATACAACAACACATATCAGTGGAATTCTGGGGAATACTGCGCGCACAGTAGTTAGATCAAAAATATGATAGAATAATGTGTGTTTATTTAAGAAAATTGGACGTGGTGGGTGACAGTTATGCTCAAGATTATATAAAGAAAGTACAATACAGATGAAAAAATGTGGTATACTCAGAATGTATAGATTATGCAAAAGCGTATGAAGAAATAAGCAATAAAATAAGGTGTATCAACTAAGTAACCTGAAGCATGGGAAGGACATTAAAATAATCCAGAATCCCGCCTGGCGACAGATATCATGCATATGGATAGAAAATGAATTCAGTAAACATACAAAAACAGAATAGGGTGTAAGACAAGGATATGTGCGCACAACAGACTTATTCAACCTATACATTGAGGCGATTCTTATAGAATTATGTCATAGCAGGATTGTTTATATGAGGACACAATCGTAACAACAAAACAACATGCATGTTTATCAGCATCAGGAATTGCCTAACATGCAATTTACAAATTGGAGATAAAATATAGGGCAACAAAACAATTTGAATCCAAAGGAAGACATATAACAGATGATGGAAAGCGCAATACCAAAATTCAGAAAACGCATTGGAAGATATATTGGAACTTTCCAAAAGCTAAGCAAAATATTAACAACAGGAAAATGTTAAAAGGAAAATAACTCTTACGTCATACATTCCTCCTATATGGCAGTGAATGCTGGACAGATGAAGCATAGACGTGAAACAATAGATATGTGGTTTCACAGGAGAAAGCTAAGAATACCATGGACTGATCATGTGAGCAACGACGAAGTTTTAGATAAAGTGTAAACAATAGGTCATCTATATATAACATCAGAAAGAGGCAGTGAATCTTTCTAGGGCACATAATGAGGATAGAGCGCTTGGAAAATCTGACACACGCAGGACAGATCGAAGACACGCAGGAGAGAAGGATACAAGGTAAAACCTAACTGACGAGCTTTTGTAAATTGATGAGAGAAAAAAGATTGGGGAAAATTAGGAAAGCATAAAAGTAGTTAAAGACAGGAAATTATGATCGCCCACATCCTGAATGGACATTAGAAGACGAAGACTATTGCTAGGTGCTGATTTAGCAACCACACAAAATATATCCAGTTGCTGTTGTTAGAGATCAAAAACAATATTTCTTCAGTATTACAGAAGGCTCCCTAATAATTCGACTCAGTATTTTAAATGCATTTGTATGCAGAATCTACATTTTCTCCATTATTTCAAAATATTTCAATGTCCTTTCGAAAATAACTTCGCCGATATTGATGTTTAGTAAGCGTTATTTCACCTGTTCATAAGTCGACGGAATTTAAAAAAGGGGAATATCTAATACTTCTAGGAACATTCAGAATACCATTAACATTTTCATGTAGATTTGTAACGACCATAAATGTGGTTGCTAAAATATACGAATATACAGACATTTTTATAACAAAGAAAAATTGTAAATTTAATGTTTCAAAATAAGTCATTGACGATTACAACAGCTATGGCATAGGCATTCATTTCCCGCTTTAAAACGACATGAGGAAGGTAAACGAAACCTTCTGTAGCACATGATCAGAGTGAAACGTAGCTTTGTAAATTAGCGAAGATAAAAAGTTTGATTCCATGATATGAAGGCATCCATCGTCACACACCTTTACCAAATTGACGATTTTAGCATTTCGTGAAGAAATTGATGGGAACATTTTTGCCTATAGCGTTTTCTGTTATCATTTATTTTATTTTACTTGGTTATTGATTTATTTATTTATCTGATTAATCTCATATGTTTTTATTTATCCTATAATTATAATTATTCATGTATTATGAGTTTGTTGTGGCAGCGTAAATGGGAGATAATACAAAGATACTTCAAATTCTAAAAACTAAAATAATGAGGTTTAAAGCGAAGCATTACTTATTCAATTATGTAATCGATACATCGATTAAGAAAAGAAAAATGAAATAGCACCTCATTCGATATCGATTATTTTTAAGTGAATAAATTAATAGGCTTTACAATTAAATCTTTATTTTCTTCTTTGGGTGCTTTTAGTCCGTATTTAGCATGATAAGGATTTCATGTCCACATATGAAGTCGATATATGTTTTAGAAAGGTAACCATTAAATTCATATTTCTAAATATTGCTCCAATATGTTACGCTTGATCAGAAAATAGATATTACTTTTAAAAGCAATGATATCTACAGTTAGTCATTTAATTGACATACCCTTGGGCGAACATGTGTCTTTTGAGACACGATCGTGCGTGACTAAAGAGATGATTTTTCCGCACCAGGCTGACAGGTTTTCTACGGTAATCTGGTCGTCAACCAAGGCTATAGAACCCAGTCTTTCCTGCTATTCAACCCATAGATGGTTGAATAGAAAAGTTCATGACATTCCCAAGGATAATTCCGAAAAAGTGAATTTAATGAACCCGACCGGAATTCGAACTCCGTTCTCTAATTTCTCATTAAGAATCATTAATTCACACACACATATATATATATATATATATATATATATATATATATATATATATATATATATATATATATATATATATATATATATATATATATATATATATATATATATATATATATATATATATATATATATATATATTCACCGAAATGCACATATATTAGGGTATATATCAAACGAAATTCTTGAGTTTAACAATGTCTACAATTGGATTGAAAATTTCTACATAATATTTAAACACCATACGTGTTATGATTTTCTTGGTTCTTTGTTGTACATAAATACGATATTAATCATTAATACATATGCCATATATTTGATTGTTTAACTGGTAGCTCATTTATGTATTACATAATACCATATGTATTACATAATATATCATATATATTGCATAACATAATATTTTAACTATAAATGGTAAGTATATATTGTTGAAGAAAAAGTAAAGAAATTTGTTAATAGTTAACAGGCTACATATAATAAAAAATAAAGAGTAAAATGTTTAAATGTTATATTTCATAACGAACGCAAGAGGGACAATGAATACAGCATGTAACCTATTGGTATCTTTGAATAAGCTGATAGATAAAAAAAGCTACTTAAAGAAACGTTGCCAGAAAGGTGGAAGGATAGATGGATTCTACAAAAAGATGGAATATGTAAAAGTTATGATCGCTTACGTCTTAAATAAGAAGAATGGAATAGTGTAAGGAAAATCAGGTCAACAAACATGAAATATGGTAGCTCTCGACTATTCTTCATCGCTCAATACATGAAAACAAACAAGCGAGAAGTTCCTTGTCTATGATGATAAACAGTAGACATATTTTCGAAAAATAATTTTCATCTCGATACAGAGAAAATCTGTTATTTTTCAGTGTGAAAATACCCCCCCCTACTAAGTTAAATAATCTTAGAATCGGAACAAATATTCACCGTAGGATAACTAAGCGCCCTTTCCTAACTCAGTCTCTGAGCGACGATAGAATTTAATTAAATCATTCACTAGCACGCACACACATATGTATGTATGTAAGTATATATATATATATATATATATATATATATATATATATATATATATATATATATATATATATATATATAATTATTTATTTGAATATTACAACATAAATATGTTATAAAATCACGACAAAAGTAGCCATTTTGTTTCAACACTTCTTGTGTCTTGTCAAGTGATAATATAGAATATAGAATAAATAGGTTTTATTCTATATTCTATATTATCACTTGACAAGACACAAGAAGTGTTGAAACAAAATGGCTACTTTTGTCGTGATTTTATAACATATTTATGTTGTAATATTCAAATAAATAATTATATCTGCTCTACTCTGTATTGAGCACTCTTTAAGGAATATTGATTGTTGGTTATTGGATTTCATTCCGTATATACCAATCCTAAACTTGTATATATATATATATATATATATATATATATATATATATATATATATATATATATATATATATATATATATATACATTCATTCATGTATTCATCAGAAGCCCTCTCACAAATGTGACGTGGCTTCTATCTGTCATTTCTACAAATATGGCCACTGCCCATACGAATAAATTGCCATGGTGTCCCGACTACATGAGTTAAGGCTAATTTAGATTGGCATCTTGGCCCCATCCATTTCCTGTTGAATTAGTTAAATATAACCACGAATTCTTTCCTTGTACTTCTCGACATTGGAAATCCCTTCCTCTCAATTGCTTCCCCGATAACTAATTTTTTCAAACATTTAAATGCAACGTCAATTGACATCTTCTTCTTCCTTTCCTGAACGCCCTACACCAACTCTTTTTTCTCACTTTCACTCTACGAAAACCACAGCGTTCTCGCGGCACTTCTGCATTGCTTGGGTTGAAATGCTAAAAAAAAGCTCCACCTGGGACGAAATACGTCAGCTAACTTTTCCACTTGTCTTTACACCTATATATATATATATATATATATATATATATATATATATATATATATATATATATATATATATATATATATATATATATGAATATATTTTTGAAGGTACAAAATTTTATCACAGCAATGAAAGTATGAAGCTTGATATTACTAGACATATTAAAAACGGGCGAAGCAACCGGTTTCGCTTTCGATCTTCAGGCTTCCAACGGGAGATTTAATTTAAATTAAAAAACACAGATAATGTACAATGAAAAGAAATGTGGAGGAGGAGGAAAACAAATATGAGCAAAAGGAGCTAGAGGCAAATGACAGAGAGCCCCAACAAACTCTCACGGTGTTTGCACAAAGAAGGCTTGCTGGACCATATATATATATATATATATATATATATATATATATATATATATATATATATATATATATATATATATATATATATGTGACCGAATAAAACGGGAAATTTTGAAGTGCGTATTGCCAGACATGAGCAAGTGGCAACACTGCGAGACAGTGACCTTGAGCAAATAAACATTTCGCCATTTTAGTAACGAGAATAAAATTCACAGTATCCCAGCGGAGATGTTGCAGCAGTCAATGAGGAATCTCAACAGCAGATTCATGAATTCATGCAGGCAAGAGGAAGCCATCTACAGGACGTAATTTAAAAAAAATGAAAATTCCATCATTGTTCTTCAATGGAATGTTTTAAGGTTTCTATTACTATGAATTAAATATTTTTCTTCTATCACTCTTGGTTTTATTGTATTGGGGTCACCGTATATATATATATATATATATATATATATATATATACGGTGTGTATATATATATATATATATATATATATATATATATATATATATATATATATATATATATATATATATATATATACACCGTATATATATATATATATATATATATATACGGTGTATATATATATATATACATATATATATATATATATATATGTGTGTGTGTGTGTGTATGTGTGTGTGTGCATATATATATATATATATATATATATATATATATATATACAAATATATATATATTTATAATATAAATATATATATTTGGGGTGCGAATATTTCGGATATAAGTGATTGTGTACCATTAATAAAATGATAATTTATAGAGATCTTTAATTATGTAAAACCAAGATCGATAGACATATACTTAAGTCGAAACACTTTGAAACACTTACATAGATATATATAATAGAGCTTCTGAAATATATATATATATATATATATATATATATATATATATATACATACATATATATATATATATACATTTATGTATGTATGTATGTATGTATGTATCAGACGCTCTCTCACAAACGTGACGTGGGTTCCATCTGTCATTTCTACAAATATTTTCTTGGCCACTGCCCAGACGAATATATTGCCATGGTGCCCCCGACTACATGAGTTAAGGCCTAATTTAGATTGGCATTTTGTTACCCACTATTTTTATTGTCACATTCACGGCGTTTCGGCCCTTGCACGCTCCAGCATTCTTCAGGTGATATTTCGAACGGAAGCCTTTATTTCGTCCACCAGGATACATTGTTCTAGTTCCATGTGCCATGGCTTTTCTAGATATCACGCTTTCAGTTATTTCTCATTAGTAACAATCACTGGAAGACTTCAACCACACTTGGCCTATTCGATGAAAAGATTTAGTTGAAGTAATGGAGTATTATTTTAGAAGTGATGTATATCAAGAAAGAGACCACGACTAAACTATTCATTGTATTATAGTGGCTGTTTAGTAGAATAAAGAAGAAAATATATAGTAGGCATTCAAAAGCTATTTATAGCAATAAAAGATAGGAAATCGTGGAGGATAATATTTATTTGTGTTTCGAAATGGTGATGTACATACATGGAGACACATATGAAGAGTATTTATACGAATCTCCTGACATTACTTTAAATGTAAAATACATATATATCGTTCACATGTCTCAGGAAATCACGCTTATTCATAATAGGCGTACCTCGTTTAATTTATTTATCTCCAATAATCTCCAAGATTATATCTTCCAATTTGATGCAGTCCGAAATGATAGAAATTCGATATTGATGGACTGATTCTTCTACGTAATCTTATCTCAGAATGCTTATTTTATTCCTCCAGTAAAACAATAAATATACGTTCCCTATATAACAATGGAATCTATCACAATTTTCTAAATCGATAATATCCTTAAAATGTATCCAGGAGAGTAAATAATTGCACTTTCGCGAGTTATTTTTTTCCGCTGACATGAAGTGTAAAGATTACATTGAATCAGTTGCTAGGTTTGCTGTTGGGAATAGTTAATCCAAAAATCTACCTTACACATTTATTAATATAAACTTCGTTCAGACATTAACATATATGGTATGGTACTTCTAATATATATCTACAGACTATCGATAAAATCCAAATAAAAATCTGAAATACTATCAGTCCCGAAAGGACATCTGGAATTCAGTCACTTTCA
>OZ038475.1:134033639-134138639 GCA_964036315.1 Acanthosepion esculentum | reverse complement strand
TATATATGTATATATATATATATGTGTGTGTGTGTGTCTCTGTGTCTGTGTTTATGTATTTATATCCATGTATATGCATATATGTATATGTATTTATGTATGGGTACAATCATCTCTTTTCTATGCATCATTGCCCATATAATTTTTCGTTATCATTGCAAAATGCAAAATATTTCTTTTTTTGTTGTATACCTATACCCAATCGGAAGGATGTAAATAATATTAGAAAACAAACGTTAGATTTATTGCTGTCTTTGACAGGAAAATAAATTATACCTGTAAAAATTGATATGGGAAGCACAAGCGAACAATATACTTTAATTCTCATCCGGAATGTATATCACGGAAAAAAAACAAAAAAAGATTAGAAGTAAATCACCAAATACTCTTAATAGATTCAGCGCAATAGATCTTTCATTTTCCGTGTGGTGTTTTCTGATTAATGTATTTTTTTTTATTTATTGTTTTTCTAAATTCCATACAAAACAATTTCAGCGTCATTTAATACGGATCACTATTCATCGGGATTTGGAAGATTTTCTGCTTGAAAAGACCTTTTTTTTAAATGTCGTTTTGCTTAATATAATTTGTCGATTGCACCATTTTCGCATATCACTCTATTGTCGTATAATTCTACGTAACTTGATTATACTTCAAAATTTGCTGTATACTGTTTTATCATCATCTTTTTTGGCGGCTTCATCGTTATCATTGTAAATTTGCAATGAGTAAACACCATTATTATTTTCTCTAAATACTTTTCATAGCCTAAATTAAGTTCTACTTCTACCATAGCTATGCGAGCAACATTTGATCTAATGCTGAAAACAAATTTGATGATTAAATCTAAAAATAATGAAATTGACGTATTTATTAAAACTTCGAAAGCAAGGCATAACTAATGCAATGAAATAGAATTCATTATAATATCATGCTGTTTATGACATTTGATACATTTTCGTTAAAACATATTTAATCATGTTAGTGATAGCATTTAGAGTAGAACATACTTATTATATGTTTTGATGTCACATTATCGGTATTTTAAGATGAGCAAGTTTGTAAATATATTGGTAAGGATTCAGTCATGCTTATATGCATATTAGTAAATTCTTAGACTGATAGGTTTCATTCATTTATGTTTTTGTGTCTTCTTTTCTATGTGCCGTCTCTCTTTATTAGGTGAGCGAATGTGGCTCTCGAAAACTTCCTATCTTTTTTAATCTTTTTAAAAATTTTCCCTTTAACGTATATCTTCCAATCCATGTGGCCAATTATTTGCACACGCACTTTATGCAATGTATTATTTGCTTTCTCCTGTCCATGTTGAATTTAATTTGTACTATGAATGTTAAACTCTGAGAGCCGTCTTTCCTCATTATTTTCTTAACACTTATAGGATTCCTTTTTGCATCCATTTACATTAAAGTTTTCTAGTCCATCCCATGTTCGGTCACTGGTATTATCATAATTCTTGGCAAGGTTAGGAAACAAATATCTGTTGCTCCAGGTCTGTAATTCATCTGTGAGTAGATAGTCAAAAATATATTGCAAAAAGAGAGGACTGATATTATAAGGCATTATATTTCGCTATTTTAATGTGCCTTCGTATTTCAGTGTCACGTTCTTCGTCCTGTGTTAGAACTTTTCCCAGCTTTTTAAATGTTCGTACTTACCTCATTTCAACGTCTCCAATTCAAAGTTCGCATGTTGGCCTGTTCTTTCTTTCTTTCTTTTAAAACATTTCAAAAGTTTTCCTGCAGTTGGCTTGCTATTACAGGGAGTGAAATAGAACGGGTTGACATTATTGAGGAGAAGTATGGAGAAACGACAATATAGAGACAGCGTCCTCATTGACAATTAGGCGACTGTGGTTGCATTTAAATCTTTGGTTAATTCTAGGTGAAAATGAAGGAAGAAATCGCAAGTTTGCCCAGGCAAGATATTCGAGAAAAGAAGCTATGAATTGAAATGATGCGTATACCTACGTAATTCAACTGCGAGACCGCAAGACATAGTTGCCAAGCTAGTAGCACGCTTATATTTATGCTGTCAAAGCACTAAGAAGAACACCTGAAATATATTCCTTTGTTATTTTAAATCGATATTATTATGGGCCTTCATTTGTACTCTACTTATTGATGTACGGCTTCTGATATTTCATATATGTTCAATTCTGCTAGTATTTTAAAAATATGAATTCAGTTTTTGAAGCAAATACGGATTCGTCAAAAAAATTGAGTTCATTAAAGTTAACGCTAAGTAGACTTCGAAATTTACTTCAGAAAATCAGTTGTCGATATTTCCTTTTAGGAAGACCTTTAGTAAAAAGCATTGAAAGACTTAACTGCATTCTATCTCATTTATGGAAGTAGCACATAAGTTGCTTTGGAGACTTTCCTAATCATAATGTCCGTTTATCCTTCGACTATGTGGTATGAAGACAATTATCCCGAAGAGTAATGAAAGAAAATGCCACTTGTCATAACATTCAAATTGGCTATAGGAAATAACTTTGGATTATATTACATAAGATCTGCATCCATAAAAATTATGAATAAACTGTATTCAGTTTTTTGTTAATTAGACATGAATAGGTTATGTCAGTCAAAATTTCAGTTTGCATGTCTTTAAGACAAGATTTTATATATGGAGGTATTTATTCCACAGATGAATTTATGAAGAATTTCTTCTTCTGTATACATTGATTTCATTTGAAGTGTATGTATACATACATATATATATATATATATATATATATATATATATATATATATATATATATATATATATATATATAGAGAGAGAGAGAGAGAGAGAGAGAGAGAGAGAGATAGAGATAGATAGGTATATTGGTTTCTCTCACTAATGTAAACATGTGTATATGAACAATTCCAGTTACATCATCAACTAAATTCCGTTACATTGATGTCTTTTTATACAGATTTCCTTCTGTGTCCTGACAAGATACCTAACGTTAGAAATGGCATCATGGCATTTTCCGTTCCGTCCCCATACATTTTACCTGCATAATGCTCTTGGAAATGTGTTTTACTTGTGAGTAAAACTTTATGTATTTCTTTAAGGCGTGATGTATCAGGAATCTCTACGATTAATCTATTAGTGATTTTTCCAATCGATCCGAGGGATCAAACTACAACAATATATACTGATGTTCACATGAGCGTACCTATTCCTATTGTAAAAAGCAACAACACGCTAAAAAAACAATACAAACAATAAATTCCGGGCTTGGCATCCAGAGAAGTTATTACAAAAAAAATCGCATCTGGAGAGCCAAGCCTAGAACCACAGGTACATCAGCGAAATATATATTAGGTCATGCCATATGTTCTGGCCGAATTTTAACTTTTTGTTAAAATGAACGACATTTAAAGAGTATTTTATAATGTCTAATGGAGCTGAACATTATTTTTATGTTTAGATACATTTAACCTGATCAAATTTTATTTAAAAGAAAATTAAAATTAAATTTTGTTAGATTAAATCCCTGCTAACATGGAGGTATCCAAGAATCATTTGAGGCACACAATGCTTTATGTGTTCAAGAAAGGAAACTCAGCAGCCGAAGCGGCTAGAAACATTCAATCAGTTCATGGGGTGGAATGTGTGAATGATAGAACTTGCAGAAGATGGTTTGCAAAATTCAGAGCTGGAGATTTCACCCTTGAAGATGAAGATCGAACCGGACGTCTATTTGAGTTTGATGAAAAGCTTCTTGAAGCAGCCCTTGAAGAAAATCCTGCTTTATCAGTTGAGGAATTGGCAGTGGTTCTCAGTTCAAACCAAACAACTGTTCATCGTCATCTTCAACAACTTGGAAAAGTCCCTAAACTTGGAAAATGGGTGCCTCATGAATTGTCTGAAAAGAATCTCAAATTCCGAGTTGACATCTGCTCTTCTCTCCATTCTCGCCAACTTGTTTCACCTTTTTTGGATAGACTTGTGACTGGCGACGAAAAATGGATCTTTAATCGAAATGTTAAGCGTCGTAAACAGTGGCTTGGTAAAGGGGAAGAATCCCAGCCACAGCCGAGAAGGGAACTTCATGGGCAAAAGGTTCTTTCAATCTGGTGGGATTGCCAAGGAATAATCCACTTGGAATTCTTACCACCTAATTCCACAATTAATGCTCAAATAAACTGTCAGCAATTAGAGAGTTTAAACCAAGCTTTAAGGAAACAAAGACCTGCTCTAGTGAATCGACAACGGGTGATGTTTCATCAGCAAAATGCGCGACCACACACAGCAAGAATCACGTCACAAAAGATCGAAGTACTTGGTTGGGAGAAAACTCTTCATCCACCGTATTCTCCTGGCCTTGCTCCTTCAGACTACAATCTGTTTCGTAGCTTACAGATTCATTTGGAAGAAACAGCTTTTGTAACACAGGAAAGGTTAAAACTGACATTTGTGAGTTCTTCGAATCAAAGCCAAGAAATTTTACAGTAATGGAATTAGTAAGCTTGTTAATAGATGGAAGGAAGTCATATATAATCAGGGAAAATACATTGTTGATTGAATCTGTAATTAAATGTAACATTTGATCACTTGTTTTCTTTATTCAAAATTCGGACAGAACTTATGGGATGACCTGATACATGTATAGCTCGTTAATTCACTAGAGGGGGAGGTAACAGGGGTTCCACGGAATGCATGTGTATCAATTATTCCCAGTATGGATTAGTATAGATTGTTACAGCGTGTGGCATTGCAATTCGCAAATTATCTGTCCGAGAAAAAAAAAAGCTTACAAAGTAGGAGGAGCATATGTATCGGAGGGGTTATAAACAGGGTGTCTGAGACTGTTATAATGTTTTAACTTAGTATAATTTCCAAATTACCTTTCAGTGGAAGTGGAATAGCTCCGTCATTCGTAAACCCCGCCAGAAACGAAGTAATTGTTCGAGCCGAAAGAAATCAACAATAAATTAACGTCCAAGAAGCATTTGAAACAAGCGAAAGAGTGTCAAATTAATTGAATTAAAAACCAGTAGAGAATAAAACTTATGAATTTAATTGGGACACAGAAAGAGAGAGGTAGGGATAACAAAAAATAAGATAATTAAAAGAAAGAGAAATTCAGAAAAGTTATTATCATTACCTATATACATTCAAACTGGCGACGATCTTGTCATCGTTTATGCATTGGTTACATTGCATAAGCTTTTGTATTCTTTTATGTTATTTGTCGCTGTAGTAGGTGTATTGTCTTTTATTTGCACTTGTTCACCCACTTCTTGGATCCCTTTATTACCAAATTAATTTTCGTATTTCTGTTATCATTATCTGTAGATTCCAGGGATATTTGAGGGCCGATCGTTGTCGTTTGATGAGTCAGATCGTTTCATTCAGGTCTGAGCACATGCAGACGATCAACATCAATCTCATAAAGATGCATGTGGTAGCATGTGCGAAGCTTATTATTATTTTATTTCCTTTGGTTTCAAGTATATACTCATCTCTTTCTGGGTCCCGAGAAGAGACTTAATGTCAAAAATTACAACATGGCATTTTTTATTAAGCATTTTTGGAAAGATTTACACATATTTTACATAGATAAAGACCATGGTAAGGTGTGGCTGTACTTGTGAGTACAATTTTTTGTATTTCTTTAAGGCATGGGCTACGAAGTATTCCTTTAATGAGTCTATTGGAAAAATTTCCAATCAATCCGAGTGCTCCTGGAACAACTGGAATTGTTAATGTCCTCATGCACCACGTTTTTGAGATTTCGATTTCAAGGTCCTTTTACTTTGATATTTTGTTGAACATTTTCAAAGATACATTGCAGTCTAAAGTCATTAATAATGAGTCACATTTGGTCTTTGGGGCGTCTAATCACGATTTCAGGGCAATTAGTTTTGATTGTTCTCTGTGTGTATTGTAAAGTTCTTTATAATTCGTATAGTTCTATCTCCGTAACCGGGTCTGGGTGGTGTTCATACCGATTTGTTGCTCTTTCTTTTCCGTAAATTTTACAGATTTTACAGTGGAAATACTGGCCCACTTTGTCATGTTGTTGTTTCTGTATTCAGCATATACCGTGCAACCTGATACAAGATGGTCAGTTGATTTTGGATATTTATCACAATTATATGGACTAATACTCTTTTTCAGCATGTGTAGCTCTGTAATTTCTCTTTGTCAAGCATTGATCCTCTGCAGCAAGAATAAAACCTTCGTTTACAGCTTTTAAACCTGCACTACGTAGCAACTAATAAGTACGGGATTTGTCTACATCAGCTTGTTTGATACGGGCAGAGTATTTACCGTGAAGCGGTTTATCTTGCCGTCGTTTCTGTATCTGGTCGGTACTTATAAGATTCATCATGCTCCAGTTCCCTAATCTTTGTGACAAAATCTAAAACTATTAACGGTGCTTCTGTAATTCTAACTTTCTTGAATGTTACTTTTGAACATTTATCTAATACGAAGTTCATACCTATGTCGTCACTGAAGTATTTTACAATATTGAGGAGGCCCTTCAACTCATTGTCGTCTTTGGAAAAGAGTTTGAGATCATCGATGTAGAGTAGGTGATTGCATATATTCTTATTTATTTTGTAACCATAGATATTGTTGTTCAGTTCATGCGTAAGGGGGATTAAGGACAAACAAAACAGAAGGGGTGACAGAGAGTCTCCTTGAAAGATTCCACGTCGGATATTTAGTCGGTTGTATATATCAGTGCCCCTGGTGTGACTAAGGTATAGTTTGGTATTCCACATTCCCATGCTGTGCTTAAGGAAATTTAATACCACAGGGGAGACTTTGTACATTTCCAAAGTCTTAAGGATCCAAGAATGTGGAACACTATCAAAGGCTTTACGATAATCAATCCACGCTGCGCTAACATTTCTACATCTTCTCCTGCAATTTTCCAGGATCATTTTATTTATCAGTAGTTGATCTTTGCAGCCATATGAACCCCTCCGGCATCCCTTCTGTTCCAGCGGAAGAATGCTGTTTGTTTCGAAAAATGAGTAAGCACGGTTCGTCAGGACAGACGTGATCAACTCATACGTTGTGTAGATACATGTTATCGGTCGATAATTTTTCGGGTCGTCTGTTTCCTTTGTTTTTGGTATGAGGTATGTAATACCTTCAGTAATCCATTCTAGGATTTTATTGGCATCATTTACAAGCGTTGATAATGTTTTCGCAAGGAGTTTGTGGATAGATGAGAGATGATAAAGCCAGAAATTGGGACATTGTCATTTTCTGGGGATCGTATCATCTGTGGATATATTTTCCCATTCTTGCAGAGGTGTATCCAGCATTCGTTCTTCTTCACGTCGGATCCATTCTGAATTTGAGTTATATTCATTCGGGCGGCTCCAAATATTTTCCCAAAATCTCTGTACATTATCAATCGGTGGTGGCCTTTCGACATGTATAAGCGTTTTCCCAATTTTCCCGTAACATTTCTTAAGGTCAGTTTGGAATATTTTATTTTGGCGATAGAACCTGCGACGTTTTTCGTATCGTCTTGCTCTCCATGCCTTTAGCTGAGGTTTGTGCTTCAGCATTTCAGTGGTTGATGGAATGTCAAGTAGGGATTTAATTTTATATTTCCGCTTGATCTTTTTGCACTTGCGTGTGGAAATATTAGGGTTTCTGGTGAGCTCATCTAATATAGAAAGCTCACATCTGATTTGTTTTATTTCTCGTAACAGATTTGCTTTCCAAGATGGCCTTATATGTCTGTTAACTTTATTTAATGTCTTGATCCCAAGCTTCCGAGTCGCTGCTAAAGCTGTTGCGTATATGACTTTGTTAACTTCAGTGATGTTTCCCGGTGGTTTCTGTGTTAACAGTGTTTCCAGAGCAGCGTTTTATATTTTCACTATGTGCTTGTTGGAATTCGTCATATGGATTTGGGGTTGCTGGTCTCTTTCTGACAATTTTACGAAGTTTACTTTGCTGAGTACTTGGATGACGTAGTTTTTCGCTTCAGTGATTTCAGATTTATGGTTTTCAAGGAATATTAACTTAATGTACTTGGAATCATCTTCAGTGACATTGTCTGGAGAACTGCAAGTTGTGTTTAAGGTAGAGTCTTTGATTTTATTTCCTGGGAGGTTATTTCGCATTTCATTTTTTTTTAGTTTTTACATTCATCCTCTGTCATATTACTTATTTTTACATTCATCTCATTACAGTTTGAGTGATGGGTCATAGTATTTTGTCTTATATCTAATTTAATCCTATCTATTTCTGTCTTTGAGTGTCTGTTGTTTCGCATAATGTCCCTAAGGATATTAGCAAGCATGTTTGGATTGAGGCTAGGTCTTATATCATTTCCCACCATATTTATATATGTATGTTTGATTGGTGGTGTTCTTTGATGGTTTCTCGAGTGAAGTGAAGAATAATGACATGACTTGTCGACACTCTTCGCAGGTCCATTTCGTATGTTTTCTTTTTATTAGTCGATTTGGTATTGAGTCAGTTGGTCCAAGTTTGGCAATAATCCGGTTTTGGTGTCCTAGTACCTCTTCGTTTATGGAAGAGTTTGTTCAAGTGACAGATTTTTTGTCCTCAAACTGGTTCCTCTCTGAGGGACGCGGCACTTGTTGACCCGGGTGACGACCGATCCGGTATGAAATTTTATTCGTATTCACGGAAATTGTTAGAGATTTGCGTTTTAACCTTGACCACCAAGGGATAATTGTGTTCAAGTTAGAATCTTTAGGAGGACTCTGGAAGAAGGCCCGAATGCACGCCCAACATGATATATCGGAGTTGGAGTAGTTCATTAAAATGTTTTGTTTTCAGAGGGGTAGAATATACTAAGTTTTAAATTAGTATGAGTCGGAGTGAAAAGTCCCAGGTGGAGTATCAAATTTTAGTATATAGAGTTATATAAAAAAATGGAAGAAAAAAGAAAGAGAAAAAGGAAATACAGATGAAAGAATTAAAGTTAAATTAAGTCAAACGGATTTAGAATCATAGTACAGATGAAGTACAGGAAAAGTATAATTGAAAAATGGTACATTTACCATTTCGTACATGTTCGGAGCATGGCACAAGTGATTTCCACAAATGTTCAGCTCTCCGCCGCCAACGATAGATACTTATCTAATTTTATTGGGTAAGCTGGACCTTCTACTACAGTTTGAAAGGCGGACTATCAAGGAATTCCTGAAACAAAGGGGGGTAAATATACATTTCCGATCATTTCTCAAACAACTAGCCACTAGATGATAAATTTTACATTTTCACTCAAAAAGAAGACAAAATGTAGAACATTGTTAGAAACTTACACCTGCAGCCATGAAAGAAAAGTCATTCAATATGATCCCTACTCATGCGAACATATACACATGTACATGCAGATAAAGATATACATCTATCTATCTATCTATCTATCTATCTATCTATCTATCTATCTATACATGCATACATATATATATATGTATATATAAATATATATAGAGAGAGAGAGAAAGAGAGAGACAGACAGACAGAGATTAGTATATATATATATATATATATATATATATATATATATATATATATTTATAGAGAGAGAGAGAGAGAGAGAGAGAGAAACAGACAGAGATTAGTATATATATATATATATATATATATATATATATATATATATATATATATATATATATATATATATATATATAATATGCCCACACCGACGGAGATATGGCATGCATAGGAGGAAAGAAAAATAGATTGAGAGTTGTTGTTGTTTTTATTATTATTATTATTATTATTATTATTATTATTATTTACTGATTTCTGATATATACTAATTTCTTTCCAGCTCCCAAAGTCCTAAATTTGGAAATAGAGCCATGCCATTTTCTCTGAACATTTTTATAAAACAAATTAAGTCAAAACAGCCTAAGACGAAACTCATTTCACATCGATAAAGCCTTTTGGAAAGAGTGAGCTGTAGTTATGAGGACATTTTTTAAAAATTCTTTGAGGCATCGGCTACCAGGGATCCTTCGTGAGCTCCAACCCCAGACATAAATATTGATGTCTTCACAATTTTTTAGAGTTACACTTGAGGATCCTTTTATTGTGATAGTTTTTTTTTTTATTATTATTTTTATTAGTATTATTAGTATTAATAATAATAATAATAATAATAATAATAATAATAATAATAATAATAATAATAGTAGTAGAAATATTAGTACTAGTGGTGCTGGGGTATTCTTATTATCTGTATTTCTAGGTGATTCATTTTCTTGTTTTATTTTTTTTTTGTATTTGGGCCATTGTCCATTATTGTTTTGACAGATGATTTACAGTTTAAACTAAGGCCCCACATTATCCAGAAGTCCACTTTTGCCTGGATGGTCCTCTCTGTTATCCTGATTTCTAGCAGGTTTTTCCTAATCACTCAGCGTGTCTCAGCGCTCTGATAAAGATAGGCGTGTCTATCACATTCATGATTCCCAAATACTTTATCTTTAGTGCAATGTCGACATATTTGTTCACATATTAAATTATTTCAGATTTACTCTATAATCTTCTGGAGCAGGTAAACACTGTATATGACACGGAATCTTCTTGTTAAGTTATCTTATATATATATGTATGCCTGATGTATATATATATATATATATATATATATATATATATATATATATATATATATATATATATATATATATATACAGAAAACTGTGAATGATTTTACGTGGATGAATTACCATGGCGAAATCACGCAAATTAATCTCCACTGCAGGGAAGAAAATGGTGTCGCATTTACGTTTAATGTAGCTGAAGTATTATTTGCAGTGGGATATATGTATGAACTGAAATATTCTTTACAAAGTAATATAGGTATGTGATTACGAAATTGAAATTGATATGCCACAGTTCGCCTTGAATAGATCACGTATTGGGTATCGGGATTAATGGAGGAGCGAATTTTCTACGAGATTACATTGGTTTCCCTGAAAAGGAATCTCACCAAATAGGCATATCAGTAGGAATTCACACACTAAGCATGGCGTGTATTTCTTATTATTTTATAGGAATCTTCTTTCTTTATATCAAGAAATGTTAAATATATTTATCGGAACATTTTACGTAAATCAGGTTGTGTTATTCTTCTTCATTTTTACTTCTTCATTTTCCCCCATCAAGAACATAACAAATTAGAAAATTTATTTCACACAGGTTTCTGCTTCGAATGTTTAGTCAAGTAGAAAACTATATAAAAATCTGGCATAACAGTAAGAATAACGAATGGTAAGTGGAAAAACTCCTTACTATCAGGTCATCCTATAAGTCCTGTCCGAATTATGAATAAAGAAAACAAGTGACCAAATGTTACATTTAATTACAGATTCAATCAACAATGTATTTTCCCTGATTATCTATGGCTTCCTTTCATCTATTAACAAGCTTACTAATCACATTACTGTAAGATTCTTTTGGCTTTGATTCGAAGAAATGACAAATGTCAGTTTTAACCTTTCGTGTGTTACAAAAGCTGTTTCTTCCAAATAATTATGTAAGCTACAAAACAAATGGTCGTCTGAAGGAGCAATGTCGGGAGAATAAGGTGGATGAGGAATTTTCACCCAACCAAATTCTTCGATCGTTTGTGACGTGATTCTTGCTGTGTGTGGTTGCACATTGTCCTGATGAAACATCACCCTTTTCGATTCACTAGAGCAGGTCTTTTTTCCTCAAAGCTTGGTTCAAATGCTCTAATTGCTGACAGTATATTTGAGCATTAATTGTTGCATTAGGTGGTAAGAATTCCAAGTGGAATATTCCTTGGCAATCCCACCAGATTGAAAGAAGAAAATTCTGCCCATGAAGTTCCCTTCTCGGCTGTGGCTGGGGTCCTTCCCCTTTACCAAGTCACTGTCTACGACGCTTAGCATTACGTTAAAAATTCCATTTATCCTCGCCAGTCACAAGTCTATCCAAAAAAGGTGAAACAATTAGAGGTTGTTTTCAGACAATTCATGAGGCACCCATTTTCCAAGTTTAGGAACTTTTCCAAGTTGTTGAAGATGACGATGAACAGTTGTATGGTTTAAACTGATAACCACTGCCATTCCTCAACTGATAAAGCAGGATTTTCTTCAAGGGCTGCTTCAAGAAGCTTTTCATCAAACTCAACTGGACGTCCGGTTCGATCTTCATCTTCAAGGGTGAAATCTCCAGCTCTGAATTTTGCAAAACATCTTCTGCAAGTTCTTTCATTCACACAGTCCTCTCCATAAACTGAGTGAATGTTTCTAGCTGCTACGGCTGCTGAGTTTCCTTTCTTGAACTCATAAAGCATTATGTGCCTCAAATGATTCTTGGGTACTTCCCTGTTAGCAAGTTTTTAATCAAACAAAATTCAATTTTATTTTTCTCTGAAATAAACTTTCATCAGTTTAAATGCCTCTAAACTTTAAAATAATGTTCAGCTCCATTAGACATTATAAAATACTCTTTAAATGTCGTTCATTTTAACCAAAAGTTAAACTTCGGACAGATCTTATGGGATGACCCAATATTTTGTTGATGAGACATAGCCACCCTCCAAC
Organism: Acanthosepion esculentum; assembly: GCA_964036315.1. Classification (NCBI taxonomy): domain Eukaryota; kingdom Metazoa; phylum Mollusca; class Cephalopoda; order Sepiida; family Sepiidae; genus Acanthosepion; species Acanthosepion esculentum. Next base: position 134,126,085 of record OZ038475.1, on the reverse strand, counting down.
TGAAAGACACCGTAGTTAAAAGAATATATACATCCAAAAGTATAGACACAATAATGTTTTAGCGATTTTTAACAATCTATTATAAAGTTTCATTTTAAACAGTAGCAGCATCAGTAGCAACAACAACAACAACAGTAATATTGATAAATATAATAATAAGACTACTTCAAGTTATGTTATAAATATTCAAAGTCCACCGATATGTCTACTATTGAAACGCCTAAATATAAGTACAATTTTTTAATTTATTTGTTTAAAGTTTATATTCTTTGTTTAAATGGATACACGTATCTGAGTAGATGCTCTGCTTTTATTTATTAAATCTATTTTGATCTAACGTCCTGAATATTCGAGAAAATAAAGTAATAATTACATATGTAAATTACTAATGTCTCAGATTTCCATAATATTTATACTAAAATGTTTGATTTATTGGGAAGTTCCTGAGGAACAGGAAGATTAATAAAAAAAAGATGAACTCTTAGAGTCAGACATAAATTGTGATACCTAAGCCTCGTGTCTGTGACCAGCTATATAAGCATGAATTAACATATATTATAGACACACCGAGAAATTAATTAAATACTACTACTACTACCACCACTACTACCACTACACAGAAAGATAGATATGTGTGTGCATGTTTGTGTGTGTCTGTGTGTTTTAGAGGTTCGATCGGTCTTATTTTTAATACTTCAAAAATTTGTACTGTTTTGTACACACAATTTCTCAGAGTAGCAGTGACAGAGATGATGAATGTTCTAGCAATTTAGGCCTGTTTATAATGATATGACGAGAACAAAGTTTAGATTTATGGTTCATATTATTATAATCTAACCAATCAGTTAGTAACAGTGGTTTGATGGACCAATTCGATATCAACTATTTCACGTTAATATCTTTGTTATGGAAAGTTATGTAAGTGCTGAGCATTTCGGGAGAGAACGTGACAAGAATGAAGCTCATTCATGTTCCTCCAAGGAAACAATGATACGTATTGATAATCAGATGAAAATTTCTCTGGTGAACCGAATGACGATCATGACGAGGACAGATTCTACATAGATAAACATTGCAACTGATCTGTTGAAAAGTTGGACTGCCAAATCCAGCTTCGTCACTATTTGGTTCATCAAGCAGTTCGCAACTTAGCAATGATAGGTGTTTCAAAATTCTTCATGAGTAACATTTAAATTTGTTGCTTATTTTAAGTCAGAATATCATGCATTAGATAATAATTATAATAATAATAATAAATAATAATAATAATAATAATAATAATAATAATAATAATAATAATAATAATAATAATCTTATATAAATTTATGCATCAAACAGTGATTTTTAAACAGAAATCTCAACTACTACTTTCATTGAATCCACTACATCTAATTTTATGAAAAAGCAAAGTATACAAATGCTCCAACATAAAGGAAAAGCACAATGATGGAGATAATTATCTGGGGAAATCATTAGGCATGCATATCAAGAAACATCTATTATTAAAGTTAGAAATTATGTCATAACATAATTCCATACACATTTCCGAACTCATAAATAATGACATATGCCATATAACAGCAATCCCCAGTTACCTGCAAAAGGCTGAAGACCATTTTGTACTTGGCCGTCAACCATCTGGTACTGGACCGTGGACCATTTGTTACTAGGCGGTGGCGCAATTGATACCGGGCCGTGAAGTATTTGGTACCAGACAGTGGAAATTCAGTACCGGAAGTGGACCATTCGGTGACTGACAATTACGTACGGAACCTTTTCGTACCGGACCATTTCAGACCGAGACACACATAATGAATTGTTTTCCTTCTTTTTCTTTTTCTTTTTTTTATCTCGGTCTTGTTTATTATGTTTTATTATGCGCGTCACCCATCGGTCCGTGGCGCAAAATGTTGTGGAAGGCTACCATATAAGTTATATAAAGAAAACTAATTTTTAAAGCAAACGAAAATAGACATGGCACATTAACAACGGTCATCCTCTGGAAACTATGGAAGGAAAGTTCTTCCTACCATGCAAATATATGCTATTAGCAGAAACCAGAGTTTTCCCTCGAAAATGTATGATCATGTTGAGGCAAAGAATATCTGAAGAGGGAAAAGTGATAAGGCATCAATACAATCTTCTTATTAATTTCATATGTCACAACATCTAGAATATTGGAACAAAGGATAATCCTCATTTAATAAAGTAAGACAGATAAATAATAATTAACAAATGAAAAAAAAAGGTTTCTTCTAGCTATGACAGTAGATCAAATTATGAATATGAAAAAAGAGAATTTTGAGTAACCATACATGTTTTCCACCACCGCTCTAGAATTTAGACTCTACTGAGTGATATACGCATGAACCCTGTCACTGGACTCAGGCATAATTTCTAAATTAAGCCAACATAAAGCAAGTGGAGGTTACGAAATGTACCCCGGAGCTGACTTCAGTTCTCTTCAAACTCTACAATTATTGGCTCGCTGATTGCTGCTTTCCTGCTTGCTGGAAGTTCCCCTCTCCGTTGTCAGTTTTAAGAAGTGTAGAGAACATTTTGATGCCTCTAATTATCGACCTATTAGTCTCCTACAGCTTGACGCAAATTATTCAAGGCTTTAATCAATGATGCACTGGTTAAGAAAATAAACTCGAACGACCTACTGAAAAACAATATGGCTTTCGTTTTGCACCGTCTACCGCTGAGGTGATTACGCCCATCACTGAATATGTATATCAAGCTCTTGATAATAACGTTGTGGCCTTAGATACATCAAAGGCTTTTGACAGGGTTTGGCATGCTAGTCTTCTACGTAAGCATCAGGGCTACGGTAATACAGGACGATTATTTAATTTAATCCAATCGTTCCTATTAAATCGTGAAATGAAGGTCGTTCGGAACGGGCTCGCTGTTTCTGATCTTCATCAATGATAACTCTTGATGTAATCATTTCCCCAGTAGGCATTTATGCAGATAAAACTAGATTTAACTCAGTTGTAAATCCGTCAGAGTTGACAAAATTAACCATGTTGCTGCTTTGGAAAAAGAACTTTAACCAGTGTTTAAAAGGGGAAGGAAACGGTTTTTAAGTTTTAATGCCACCAAAACCAAACTGCTCTCATTTAAAAACCATAGAGAAACTTCCCTTTTAGAAGGAGAGCGTCTCATTGTGCCTACTTGAACTCACGTTTTCAAATGACTTGAATTGGAAGAACTACATTGAATCAATAGCTGCATTTACTTCAAGTACGTTTTGGTCACTGTGTTGTCCCAGAATATTTTCTCGTCACATTCCATCATACACATTTACAAATCCACCATTCTTTAGTACATTGATTACTGTTGCCATATCTGATCTAGTGTCACTGCCGTGAACCTCGCAGTTCTTGAGACAATGCAAATAAATTTTAATTTAATCGATACTGACTTGGCATCTCGAGTTCAATCACTTTCTAACAGACGTAACGTGGCCTTCCTCTGTGTCTTCTATAAATATTCTCATGGCAACTGCTCTGCTTTTTCCCTGGCTCCCCGACTACATGATACTAGATTGGAATCTAGGTCTCACACTTTCTCTATTAAAAAGCTAAATGCTACCGCCACTGCTACCCTAACTGGTATTTTCTCAGACTATCCACCTGTTGAACTATTTCTGTTTATAATGTTCACTGATAACTAAAATATTCATAAAATTAAATGCCACTTAATTGCCATATTCCTTTTATTGGTTACCGTTCAATCTTGATCCTTTTTTTTCAGTCCCACATACCCAGTCTTTTCTCTCACTTACATTCCCTGTAGCCACCTGCGTAGTAGTGGTGCTTCTGCCTTGCTTGGGGGTGGGGGTGAAATATTTAAAGAAACGCCATTTAAACATTCCAAAGAAGTTCACGTGAGATTAGAGAATATAGTTTCTTTTTATCTCATATCATATCAGATCAAGGTTCATGCTATGATAATATAGGATAGGAAATTTACGTTTTTTTTTTTTCATATTGATATTTTAACAGATCTCGACCCACTGACGATGTTTATCTCAGTGCTGCCTTAATAGGGCCAACGATATATCGGCTATCACATTAGCTAAAATATCTGTTTATGGTGTTTGGGCATAGTTGGCAATTAAAATGGTTTATCTTCTTTTTTTCCTCGTTCGTCCGGTTCGTGGGGAAGCCAACACGTACGTAGCCGAACAGAGCTCAAATATAAAAACAAGAAACGAGAGATGAAATGTTGGAAATACGCCAAGGAAAGGGGAAAATGTTGGGCTGAGTTCAGGATCAAAATTGGATATTTCTGTCGTAATGCCATACAAACTGATCAGATTTTGCAAATTTCCAATAAATTGTGTACAGCCGACACATCCCATTTCTTTCAAATTGGAAAGCATTCGATTAAATGTATACTAACCCAAACACCCACACGCACAAATACAAAGAGAACTCACAAATTACACACATGCACGTGTGAAGAGAGAGCGGGAGAAAGAGAGAGAGAGAAGAGATAGTGAATGGGGAGTAGACTAACCATGGCAATATACGTATGAAAAGATGACGTTGCAATTATTCACGGAAAGATAACTGTACACAACTTTATAGCTTATATATATATATATATATATATATATATATATATATATATATATATATATATATATATATATATATATATAAAGTTAAACATATATTTTTATATATCCAGAACGTTATTGGGGAGCTTGTATAACAAAATGCAAAAAGGACAAACGAGCGGTGCTGTTTAAACTAGAATTATATATATATATATATATATATATTATGTCATCCACAGACAAACTGTTTCGCTTCTGTGTGGCTAGACGACAGGTTGCCTCTAGTTAGGGTCGAAACCCGACTGAATTTGCGTCTGTCAGAACTCCTACCACTAAGCCGTCAGCGCACGGCATCAATGAAGGTGAATTTTAGCGTGTTTATTTTTAGATTTAGATAAACACACAGTGACTGACAGTGACTCAATTCTGCCGAAGAATCGTGCAATATTAGCTTAAACATTCACTGTTTACAAACCTCAAACGAAAGAGCTCAACCGAAATTAATTTTTCAGGAGCCAATATTTTGTCATACACAGACAGACTGTTTCGCTGTTTCACAGCTCATCAGTGTGGCTAGACGTCCGGTTGCTTCTAGCTAGGATGGCAACCCGACTGAATTTGCGTCCGTCGGAACTTCTACCACTAAGCCGTCAGCGCACGGTCGGAATGAAGGTGAATTTTAGCGTGTTTATTTTTAGATTTAGATAAACACACAGTAACTGGCAGTGACTCAATACACACACACACATACACACACACATATATATATATACATATATATATATATATATATATATATATATATATATATATATATATATATATATATATATGATTTCATTTAGAGATTTTTTCCCTTACTTCGCTTCGTTAGTGGTTATATACTGTCATAATAGATTTCCGAAGAAAATGAAATTTTGTAATCAAGAATGTGTTTCAGAGGTCTCTTCCTGGGTTAATGCTGGAATCGACGCTGGAATCCCTTCAAGGAAATCCAAGGTCAAACCCCGCTCCGTCGCTTAGTTCACAGCTGCTTGCACAGCCGCCATTGCCCATAGGAACCACTTCTTCCACCGATTTCGTAGTGATATGTCTGACTGTAATAGACGCCTATTTACCTCTGCTAGGAACGAGTGTCAGCGTATCCTTAACGAAGGTAAGTCACTATTTGCTGCTCGGATGAAGGAACGTATTGCATCTCGCAAATTCGGCTCCAAAGATTATTGGCGCCTCTGCAAGAGCGTTCTGAACAATAGCAAACCCTCCATTCCTTCCCTGTTCAATCAGTTTGAGGTCCTGACCACCTCTGCCGACAAGGCTGATTGTTTGCTCGGAAGTTTTCTTCCAATTCAACGTCAGACTCTTTCGGGGTACCCATGCCCGATCCCCCCCCGAACCGAGGCCCTTTTGAACGGATTGCACATATCCCCGTCGTTGGTATTGGGCATTATTTCTAACTTAGATCACCACAAAACTACTGGTGGTGATGGGATAACAGCCACTGTACTGAAAAAATGTGCGCCTGTCCTCTCTAAATTATACAACCACTGCCTCAAGGAGTCTTGCTTTCCTGACTGCTGGAAGTCCTCAACCATTGTTCCTGTCTTTAAGAACTCTGGTGACCCTTCTAATTACCGTCCTATCAGTCTCCTACCCCTCTTCAGCAAAGTCTTCGAGGCCATTATCAACACCGAAATGATTAATCACCTGATATCCCATGATCTGCTCTCAGACAAGCAGTATGATTTCTGCTTTGCCCGATCTACAGCCGATGTGCTTACAGCCATCACTGAATTTGTCTACCAAGCTATTCATAATAACGGTGAAGTTCGTGCCGTGGCCCTAGACATCTCCAAAGCGTTTGATAGAGTTTGGCATGCCGGCCTTCTTCGCAAGCTCCATGGTTATGGTATCACAGGTCGATTGTATGACCTAATACAATCATTCCTGTCAAACCGTGAATTGAAGGTCGTTCTCAATGGATTCATCTCCAGCTCCTATCCCACTAACGCAGGTGTTCCTCAAGGCTCCATCCTAGGCCCTACTCTGTTCCTCATATTCATAAACGACCTTCCTGACGCCATAGACTCCCAAGTCGGTATCTATGCGGACGACACCCCAATTTACTCCTGCCTCAAACGAAAATCTAGTGATGCTGACAAAGTTAACCTGGCAGTTCAAATAGAAAATGACCTCCAATCGGATGTGAACTGGGGCAAGAAATGGATAGTTAACTTTAACGCGTCTAAAACAAAACTGCTCTCCATCAACCACCACAAGGATCCATCCCTGCATCCTATTAGAATGTCTGAAGACCAACTTCTCGAGAGCTCCTCTCTGCGGCTGCTCGGTTTCACGCTGACCGCTGATCTGAGACGGAACAAATACATCGAGTCAATTGCATCATCCACCGCAAGGAAAGTTGGCTCCCTGTGCCGAGCCAAGAAATTTTTGTCCCCGGAATCGATCCTCCAAATCTATAAATCCACCATTCGCCCTTGCATGGCGTATTGCTGCAATATATGGTCTGGAGGCCCTGGTGTTTGCCTCAGTGTTCTTGATAAGATCCAGAGACGGATATGCAACGTAATTGGCCCTGATCTGTCATCTCGTCTGCAGTGTCTCTCTCACAGACGCGACGTTGCCTCGCTCTGTCTTTTTTACAAATACTTTCACGGTAATTGCTCCGAGGAGCTGCTTTCGCTGGTTCCTAGGCCTCATGAATTTAAACGTCCTACGAGGCTGGCATTCCGTTCCCACCCCTTCACTGTTGAAACTGTTAGATGTAGACGTATCTTCTACTCCAATAGCTTCATGTGTGGCACATCTCGCCTGTGGAACTCCCTTCCTTATTCCTGTTTCCCTGACAAATACAATCTCCAACTATTTAAGTGTAACGTCAATCGACATCTCCAGTTGCCTTGATCTATCCACTTTCCTTCTCCACATCCTTTCACCTTTCATTCCTATCTGCTCTCGCTCCAAATCTTCTGTAACCCCCTTGCCTTGATCGATCCACTCTCTTTCTCCACATCCTCTCCTTTAGTACTCCTATCTGCTCTTCCTCCAAACCTTCTGTAACCCCTTGCGTGCTAGTAGCCTCCAGCCTTGCTTGGGGTGATAAGCTTAAAAATATATTCCATGAAAAACAAAACTTTACTTTATGAAGTTATTCGAGCGGACGAAATGCATAGTTTTATTATTCAGTTTGTTACTCATTAGCATAAAGAAAGTTTTTGTAGCCAACTTATTTATACACAGACTTTCGTTGTAGCCTGATATTTTAGGTACTCGACTTGGAATCCAGAAATTGTCTCAATATCTCTGGAGCGATGCTGAGTCATGCCGTTTCGGCAGCTATCCTTGGTTCGACAATATTTTTAGAAGTCAAGAATCCACCGTTAGCTACTGACACCCCTCAATATTTAATGGGAATATATGTCTACACAACGTCCCATAAATGCTCGATTAGTTACATATCAGTTGAAGGTGTTGTCGATACTATTTTCGAAATTCTCTAGAATACGGCATAAACATATCTGCGTGGTTTGTGACCTGTAATATTCTATAATATCCTGCTGCAAACAAACATCGCTGTTGGGGTGCTTCCTGAAATAATGCATGTAGTCAAGACGGAGAGCAATATAATAGTCAATGGTAAATTTATGTAGAACAACGGAACGAACATACATGGCAGGAACATCACCATTATATAACCACCGTCAGATTGAATCGTATTTTGTCATCAAATGGCCTCAATGAGTTTATCAAATAAATCATGTCAACACCTCGGAACACCAGGAATAGCCATCTATCTGTTCACCCCAAACATTGCCAGCCCTCCGCACACCTTTTATTGGTACCATGTACATATGGGAAGCACTGTGTCTGGTATTGTCGGGTTAACAAGATCTCTTACTCCCATGTCATGTGAGGTCTAACGTATGTTAAAATCACATGTCGAATATGTTTTTTATCCAGATGCGCATGTCTGTTATCACAGATAATTCTTGCCCTTTTCCTCGATTCAAGAATATTTAGTACAATTTGTCGGTCACACCGCTCTCCACGGTAGTGCTTTTCATAAGGTAGTCCTGATATACCCGTGACAAAATAGATCATAGCTTGTCAAATTTCAGTAATTGACTTTCCATCCCTCTGGCAGTAACTATTGCATCACCTTCAAACTGCGATAATTCGCGTAACCTTACCATGTGCAACCGAGCCAAAGTTCAAGCTGTCCCAGCGGTAAGTGTCTCTAAAATCAGAGGATTTCTCTGGCGTCAACATACAGCGGTGTTATCTAACATTGCATTAATATTTTGCTAGCAAATGACTCATAATGGACGTTTATATAGTTGTCATTTATTGGTTTATATAAGTATTTTTCTCTTATTTGCCGAGAAGAAAAATGTAAGAAGGTTACTAAGTTTTAAATAATTTCTGTACCTGATTTTCTCGTTTAAATTATTTTCAAACATACGAGAGTCGGCTGATCGGCTAACAAAGAGATAAATCAAATAAACATACAAGTTAGTAGACTAAATGACATGCATGTGTACCATAATAGAACAGCTGGTCGGCCAGTTATTGTAGTTGGCCAACGTAATTTTTCTCCATTTTTGAAATGTTATATCCAACAAAAATATATTTAAACATTCCCAGTATTACACATGAGTCTACTGGAATCATTTCCAGAATTACACGATATTAATATTTATTTCTAAGTAAATATATTGAGACATTTTTATGTTTGTACATTATTTTTTAGAGATACAACTATTTAAACAAAATACAAAAATTAACCGGCCTGAATGACCAAGGAATTTTCATAGAAAATATGCTTCCTCCGACTGGAATCGAACCTGTATTCTATACGGAACCGTCATATAGCCTGACGTGCGTTTACCGATTAAGCCACATAGGAGAGTTTCGGGGTAAAATCCTGGAAAATTGTAGTTTAAAAACAGTAAAATCGACCTTGCTAACCGAAACGCTCCTCTGTGACTAAATCGGTAAAGCACATCAGGCTATATGACGGCTTAAATGTTTGTATCTATGAAAAAGAATATATAACCATAAAAATGTCTTGAAAAGTTATTGTTGAACTTTGTGCATTTCATAAATATATTCAGTTGACAATTTAATATTTTAACAGTTTATTTTCATTTCAAATGTAGATTCAATTGATAAAATTTTGGCTTAGAGAAAAACAGGAATGTAGTAAAATAAAATAAAGCAAATCAAATATATTAAAAAACGTTTCAAATGGTCATTAAATATATACACATACATTTAAGAAAATAGATATATGTTTTTTTTTACTAGAGTATTTATAACTATTCTACTAATAAATTCGTTAAACGGTTTGTATGCTCCTGTTTTTATTATTAGTTGATTGTGTGAGATGCTACGAAACGTTTATGCGTTGCTAATTGTTGGCATAAGCATATATAGACAGGTTTTCATTCCTCATCGGAAGATATGATCCTGTCATTGTTTTCGTCGTTCTACGAAAAACAAATGAGTCCCAGTAGAGTCATGTGTTTTGTGCGTCCATGATATTTTGTACACAAAGTCAAGTATCATCGCTGAGGAGCATGGTGATCGTTTTACAACGAACCAATCACGAAATTGTTAGACTGCCTATAAATTTATTACCGTGCGCTTGCTAACGTCAAAATGCATGAAAACTTATGTACAATCTAGCGGCCTCTCTTATGTATATTTGCGTGATCATGAATCATTTTTGTAGGCATTTGTAAGAGAATTACGTCTAAACCCAGGAGATGAAAATATTAATTTAACGCTGAATCACCAAGTGATTACTGCGTTCAATAAATACATCGTCGTAGTGTAAAGTAAAACAGTATATACCTTCCTGATGTTTGCACTGCCTGGCGATATTACACAAAGCGATTCCTTTGGTCGGAGAAATCATGTGCTTAAACTCAAAAGCGTGCGCAATATATTTGTTTCCTTACCAATTCCACTACCCAACCGAAACTAAACAGACGCCGATACCACAATGACACTAGCACCATAGATTTCAAGACAAGTGTTATAAGTAAACAGATTCTGAAAGCTAGGCAGTGCAGAATTATTTCAAAGGAAACTGTCCACGCTTACCGAGCGGGCATTCATCATTAAACGAATGGATCGCAGGGGAGATAATTTACCCATTATTTGTCGTGAGTTGCATGGATTATTTTTCTTCTCTTTTTTCTTTGTTTTCTTTTTTTCTTTATTAACATGTCGGCATTATAATCCCTGTTTTGTGTTTAGCTGAACTTTACGCCTGAATAGAAGGGATTTCACGCATGTGATAATCAAATAAAAACAAGAAAGATGGAAGGTCCAAAACACTATTTGCTTGGGTACACAGAAAAACGTGACACATCGATCAATGTTATACCATATATACTGGGAATGTTCAGGATTCGGTAACAGGCATTTCGACAGATACATCAATTGTGTGAAATTTAGCTTTAAAATATTTATATCAATTCGTTCCATATTAATTAAGAGCGAGCTGCCGTCTGAATTTCAGGGATGATGACTAATCATTATTCACATTCGGAGTGATATCTTTATAATTGTTGCTACTATTATATAGTGTCTGCCGGTATAATCGTTGGTTTTGTTTTAGGTATCTGAAGATGTGAATAAACTTCAGTGAATATCGAAATTATCCTATTATTTAATCTCTGAGGCTTAGCGTCATCCTTTCACTGTCCATACTTAAAGGGTATTAAAGTAGGGGGCAGACTTGCTTGTTGTATGAGTCTCATACGATTAACTTCAGATGTTTGACAACCGCAAGTCTTGAACAAAAAATTACACATACGTTTTTGATACATTTTTCTATAAAGATTAAGAATTGCATGTATGCAATAAGATTTATTTATATATGCAGTTTTGCAAACGGTTAATTTGTATTGTTTCAGTAATGACAAAGTAAACACTCACACATATATATGTATATGTATATCAAATATTTTCAAAATCTTGAATGATGTTTGTTTTATATATAGTCACTTATGTAAAATGTGTGATACACGCTTAGACATCATGTATCTTTCTATACATGACTGACGAGGCATATTTTTTCCCGCAGTAGGTTGCAATCTCTTTCTGCGATAGACCAGTTGCCATCCAAGGCTATAGAACCCGATCTGTCCTGCTATTTATACATAGCTCTATAGAAAATGCGGATTCATGCCTTTCCGAAGGATATTAGTACGTAAATGAATGTAATGAATTCGGATGGAATTCTAACTCGGCTCTCTGTTTCCTCAATCCGAGCCGCTATACATTACTCCACCGTGCCTCCTATATATATTTGATATATATTGCGCATGTTTATTACTGTAATGAATCATTGACACTTTTTAAGAGAAAACGTGCGAATTAACATTTCAGTAGTATAACACTAAAAAGAAACAAAAACAATGATTTTTATTTATCATAGTAAATATCTGGAAAAACATATAGGAAAATATGTAAACCCATAAACCAATGGAATTAAAGATATTCTAATCATATACTACTTTACAAAATTACGATCTTATAATAATATTTTCATTACAGACAAAAGGCATTGAAACTAATATTAGGTTATTAAAGCTTATATTACCTGATAGCACAGGTGTTGCGGATCTCCATCTTGGCTGTGAATTGTTGAACAACAGTTTGGTATGTTCTCAAGGCTGTACGAACAAGCGTCATCATATGTTGGTTTGTGAGGATTGCTAAATGCTTTGACTTCACAAATTTCATTACAAAGACCAGTGATTCACTAGAGTGTGCTCTGCTGAAAGTTGAGATGAGTCGCACACTAGTTTTTGCCAATTATTTTGCTGATTTGTTTCATAGTGGCGTTTCAAGTTTTGTAATGACTGGGAGGCACGTGACAGATAAGGCACAGAGGTTTACCTGCTTCAACAGTGAGTGCAAAATCTTCCTATCACTCAAGTTTTAATTACTGTTTTCATCATATTTTCCTTTCTTACAATTTGAGAACGACACCTTCCTTCACAACATTATGTCCGACGTATATCAAATATGTTTACACATTTCAATGTCCTGCGTTACACTGTATGAATGTAGGTTAGTGCAATCCCTTTAATCCCCCTCAGTCTTCTGAGATTCTTCTGTAATCCTTGCTGACCGGAATTTTTTTTTATCATTTTGCCTCCCACCATTTCTTCCCTCCGCACTAAAGAACAATGCCTCACTCAGATCTAGCATTACGATTAAGATTTAAATTGCTAAATATATTTTACTAACCATGAACTTTTTAACTAACGTTTGAATCCAATGGGATCTCAATTCATACCCAATAATTTATTATAAAGCTTGAGGTTTTTCTTATTTAGCTTTTGTAATGTTTTCTACTTTAGGGAAAATCCTAGTTTCGAAAATAAATATTTGAATACTAAAATTGCAATTCCCAGTTAGAGAAAAGAGTGAATTTTGCGTAATAATCAAACTTATATTTGTTTCTGTGTGTATTGAAATGATTCACTAAAAAGCATTATATTTAAGAATGGATATTCTCCCACATTGTTGGCTTCGGAAATTTAATGTATGTAACAAGTAATTAGTCTAAGTCAACTTACACGGTCCTTAAAAATAGCATATTTAACCGGCATGATTTTGTTTTAAACTGACTGTAACGAGACAACATATTGTGCTTTGTTATTTCCGTAGGCAACGTTTTCTCTGTTATATACAATGAATTATTGATTCTAATTCGACCAATTATTTTATAGAACTGCAAAGCAATACAAGTTAAATCTTCAACTAAGGCAAAATACGTCCTAAAGATCCAGTATTTCTGCTAGATTTATTGTTGGTGGAATATATTTTGAACATCCCAACTATAAAACCATATATGTTAGTAGATATTACAGTTGCCTCCAATCGCGTCTAGATTTCATGATGACCTTTGAAAATTCGGATATAAAGTATTAACAAAATTAAAAATCTAGTTGGTAGTTATTCTCTAAGAAACCTGCAATTCAAGTTTATGTTGATGCATTGTTTTGGGAGAAATGAAAACGATTTCTTAATATATGACGTGAGGTAACGTTTCTAATAAAAAATGAAAATACTTCCGAAATAACTACCCCCTTTAAATACTGAAAACAATCAAAGTAATATTTGATGATTTCCCTTTTGGATATATAAATATTTAATAAAAATCGATGGATGTATATTTACTGCGCTTATCTGCCGGGGAAACACGAACACGTAGTTTTGAATTGTTTGCTCATATTTAGAATCCAAATTACAATTTTTGGTTAATATGCACATAAAGAATTGTTTTAATATGATAATTTATAATTTACGCATATATAAGGATTAATGTTGGCAAACAAAACAGGATTAACATAAATCATATTAAAACATCGAATATTTAAACCAACCTTTGATTAGACGTAAAAAATTGAGACCCTGATTTAAGTCATTTTAATCTGAAAGGAAAATAATTAGAACTTTTCATTTGAAAATTAGGATGAATTGTAGAGACTTTACAATTTCTTGTATTAAGTAAATTGCGAGAAATTTATTTATTTTACAACTAACGGTTCAAGGTTAGTGAAGTGGAAATGGGAATTGATCGAGGATATATTGCCAGTTACTTTCAATAAAGTTGATCAATATGTGATATGTTATTTCTTTTTTACTACTGCTCGGACATTACGTTGGTGATATATAAGGCAGCAGAAGAGAAAAGAATTACAAGTTTCCAAACTCATATATTGACATAAATATAATTAATTATTTGTTATTTATTTAATTATTTGTTGTGCTCATGTAGTGTAATGGCTACGAGTCGACGAGCAGAATTCAAACTCCAATCGTGTCAGTTGCATTATATTTCGCATATATGAACTAACGACATTTATGAATTTATCAATGTTCCTGCAAGCACTGGTTAATTCACAGTGCAGACTGTGTTCCCTAGGCATCGCTTGCAACCAATCTAAGAGAAGAAAAAATCTGAAGTAAAAACCGGATGTAACATTGAAGTAGCATGAACTATGTAACCATAGAAAAAATGATGGTGACTACCATCTTGACTTCGATCGATGTGAATATATAGATTTCTTATTAACTAAAATTTCATTTAATCTTTTTTAAATATTTTATATTTTATATTTAGCTTGGCAGGATAATGTTAACGCGCAGTGATTTCCAAATAGTGCGGCGCGTCGCATAGGTTCGGCGGAATGATTGGATGATCAACATAGATGTAGAAACTGTTTACAAAAATTCATATGCCAAAAATAATTATGATTTCAAAATTCAAAATATTAATACGGATTACATGCAATTGCATGTAATGAGTCCCAGTATAGTTATAAATATTTATTGACCGATTTCATCACTGTGATAATTGTGCATGATATCAACTATTAAGAAGATGGTTAATAAGGACTGCAAATAGGAGGAGAGAGTTATCAATGATAATGATCTGTCTTCATATCCGCGATTAATCTCCATTTAACTCTCTCTCTCTCTCTCTCTCTCTCTCTCTCTCTCTCTCTCTCTCTCTCTCTCTCTCTCTCTCTCTCTGTTCCGTCATTGACTTAGGGCTGCTTGCGACTTTTCACCGGGATTCCCTTTCCTGAGCCGGTGTCTATGTATATGCATATCACATAAATTTTGGTAAAGCGCCATCAAATTTTCATTTCAAAAATGCATCCCAGAGTAAAAAAAAGTTAGGGAACTACCGTGTTAAGGAACTTATTGCAAAGTATCTATATATTTTTAAAAATATGTATAGCCAAAGCAAATGATTTAGATATTTTTGCGCTAGAGTTTCGAAGTAACTACAAAATTTTCCGCTGCCTCCATTTTGCAAACTAAGTTGTCTTACTTCTCTCCAGAGAGATTTTTTCACTTAAAGATGTTGCATGACGACCAGATAATTTATATACATTTCAGCACAATAGCTTTTGCTGCTTATCTATAATGGTTTGCAAATCATAATGCATTTTATCAGATAAAGGATATATAATTTAGCGTATTCATGTCATTATATTTAGATTTTGATATGATGGGACAATCTGATTTGTAACGATCCACATGATACGGTTTTGATGCATCTCAGTACGATTGACCTCATGCAATAATTTTAAAGTAAGTGTGTGTTTGTGTATTAAATATCTTTGTGTATGCATAAATGCAGATTGGTAGCAAGGTACAGTAAGGAAATAAGTAATTCATACCCTGCAGATTTTCTGAGTTTACCACCTTACAAAAATAGGAACGGTCTATAATATTAAGTGTAGGTCGGTCTTGAAATTGAGAGATAGAATATAAAAAATTCTAGAAAATGATATTATATTAATTTTTGAATATTAATTTCTTTTTTATTGTAAAATAAGTATTTCACCCATCATAGCAAAATATAACTCAATATTTGGTGAAGAAACATTTTTTGGCAAGAACAGCAGCCAGACATCTCCTGTAGCTGGTTACCAAGTTTTTACTGATCCAAGGAGTGGGATTTTGACGCACTCACCGTTGCAGATCCTCTCAAATCCTTAAGGTTTGTAGGTTGTATTTGGGCAACACAAAACTTCAGCTCCCTCCATAATCCTCTGAAGGAGTTACGTCCGGAGAATGACTAGACCACTCCAGTACCATAATATGATTTTTCTTGAACCCCTCCTTTGTGACATGAGTCATATGCTTTGGGTCATTGTCATGCTCGAACCCCAATCCACGACCCATCTCCAGTGTCCTGTCTGAGGCAAGGAGGGTTTCACTCAGGGTTTCCCTGTATTTGGCCCCATCCATCTTTCCCTCAACTTAGCAGAGGAACAGTCCCAAGCATAATGTTTCCAATAACAAACTTAATGGATGGAATATTGTTTATGGGGTACAAGTCAGCTTTTCTTTGCCTCTAAACACGGCAAGTCGCGTAAATGCAAAAAGGTCAATTTCAGGCTCGTCTGACCACAGCCCTTTCTTCCAACACTCCTCTGAATCACCAGGTGCTAATTTGCAAAATCCCGATAGACCTTTACATGTGTCTTCCTGACTAGGTTGACTACCTGATTTCTGTCTACGAACAAAACAGAGCTTAACTTCAGTACAGCACTGGTTAGATCGGTAGGTCATGAAGATATAATAATTGGCCTGAACATCTAACCTCTCCGACAGAAACACTTGGTAAAATTCTGGCAATCATCATATATATATATATATATATATATATATATATATATATATATATATATATATATATATATATATATATATATATATATATATATATGTGTGTGTGTATGTATGTATATTTGTATGTGTGTGTGTGTATGTGTGTGTGTGTGTGTGTGTGTGTGTGTGTAATTCAATTTAAATAGAAAAAGGACAACCTCAATGGTCAACTGGTTATAATATATTTCGCCTGGGATATGATCTTTACCTCGTTCATCAGACAGTACTTCCAAAAATGAAAAATGTTTTTACACACTTTTGAAGGGTATATTTAAATTGATGTAAGGTGATATAGAGAGAGGGGTAGGAGGAGTATGGAAAATACAGTCGAAATCAGTGAGGGAATGGAGAGATAGGAATAAATTGAAATCTATATTCATTAGGATATTTAAGAGTACGGCAGGTGGAGGTTGAACTAGACATTGTCCTATTTAATCTGTCATCTCCCAGGAAAAAAGATAAAGAGAAAAAAGAAATAAAGGGCGAAGTTAACAGAAGTAGGATTGGGGAAAGAAATGGAAAAGAGAGTTTGTAAAAGATAAAGGAAAGGAAAAGGAGGGGTAAATTAATGTATATGATCAATTCAATTTTGAAAAACAAAACAGATTTTTATATTTGGCTATTAACGGTTGACAGTAATTTAAGTATTTTTAAAGTTCTTCAAAAAACTAAGCTAGGAAATAAATATAGTGTGAATATAAAATAAATAAACAATATTACTATAATTAACAGGAATAATATTATGAATAACGAATACGGATTATAAAGTTTTTAATTAAAATGTAAAATTTCGAATTTTAAAAATTGTTTTAAAAACATTTTGATGAAAAATATTTTTAAATTATTTCGAAAGAAAATAAGAATTAAAGATAATAATAGCATTATTTTTAATATTATAATGATGTTGAAGAGGAATAATAATAATAATAGTCCTAATGCAAAATTACCTGCTAGTAGAATAATGGAATTATTAATCATAATAATGGCAATAATAATAATAATAATAATGAGATGAATAACAATACGTCCCTAATGAACAATGGTAATATTAGATCAGTTATAACCCATTAAACAGTGCATATTCCCATATATATATATATATATATATATATATATATATATATATATATATATATATATATATATATATATATATATATATATATATATATGTATGCAACTATCCGCACATATACAAATATCTATACAAGTCCCCACACACCCGCATACACACACCCACGCGCACGCACGTGCGCGCGCGCACACACACACACACACACACACATATATATATTTATCAAATATTTGGTGATGTTCTCTTTATATTACAATGAATCATCCATACAAAAACTAGATTAGTAAAGTTAATGATATAAAATGGCGAAAACACTTCGCAAACAAAATTTTAAAGTTGCATTAAACTACAAATTACTCGAGTAATGATATGATCCTTGATTTTTAATAACTACAAGTTGTATAATGTCTTTTTTAATCTGCTAGTACTTTCAACTATAAACAAACTATTTTGTTTTTAGTAAAACCAGGTAGTATCTGAGACGAAAGGATAGGATTTGTGTGGATGGAATAAAATTCCAATAATCAAATACACTATTAGTATATGAGTACTCAATGCAGAGTAGATGAAACATTATTCATAAAAAAATTATAACATAAGCATTTTCTAAAATCACTATTAAAATATTATTTGTATTTTGATTGGTTATTGTAGCTTATGTAACAGGGTTTCCGCTATTGAGGTGTGTTTGGTTGATTTGAACATTTTTAAAACTCTTTATTCTACATTCAATACCATCACTTAAGAAACACCAGCAGTGTTGAAATTAAATGGTTATTTTTTAAGTGATTTTATAACATGTTTATATCATAACTTTCGAATATATATATATATATATATATATATATATATATATATATATATATATATATATATATATATATATATATATACTAGCACCATGGCCCGGCGTTGCCCGTGCTTGATTCAAAAATCGTACGACACATACAGCAATCGCTATCACCTGACTTAAAATATTTTTGACATTCCTTGTCTTTAAACATATTTTTGACATTCCTTGCCGTGCTGATGTTGCTACATGCCTTACTTCTTGCCTATCACACACTGCATTTTTTCTAAGCTCTATACTAAACATTAAATCTGTTAAGAAAAAAGAACTAAACAAAATGAACACAAAACGATCAGCTTTATAAAAGGACTCGCAACTGGACAAACCGAATGAAAACAGAATTTTAGCAACAATTACTTTTTCACACACAACGCAGTTCTGCGGAATCAGAACCAACGTTGAGTTTAAGCAAGCGAATGAGCCAATTGGAGTAAAGTGTCATGCAGATTTAAATTTTTCCCACTTGTGACAAATGCAGCTACCTATTTTTTTTGCATGCTAGCACGCTAGTTAACAGGTAAATATATTCAAATAAAACTTAATATTAATTTTTTGGAATATTTATCGATTACACGAAACTACTTTTAATTATTCAATAAAAAGTCTTACCAATAATTGGTCCATATTATTTAGCACATCATTTTTGAGAAGATATATATATATATATATATATATATATATATATATATATATATATATATATATATATATATATATATATATATATATATATATGTATGTGTGTGTGTATGTGTTTTTGTACATGCGTAATAGTTTTGTTGAGATTTTTTATTTCTCATATGGAATTATATTTTAAATATTCGCTACATTGAAAAAAATGTATTCATTAATATGCCGATGACCCATGTGTAACTATGTATATATGTGACGCCTTGTTAGAGTATATGGGTGAGCGCATCTACAATTATCTTGCGTTATGAAATTGATGAACCTGATGACACTGAACCATTCGTCTGTACTAAGATAGATAAAGTTTAAATCCTGCAGAAATGACAAAACATTGGAAAGCATTTCGGACTTTTAGCGATTGACTTTTCTCATCTCCTTCCATCCAGACCATCAAATCTGATCACCTTCCCTCCTCTGTCTCCCCACCCCCAATTTCAGTCACAACTTCTAGGTTGATTTTGATTAACGATGATTTATAACATTTTCTTACTTGCATCCAAGTCATTGCAAATCCTCATAGTCTATCCCCACCTTCTGCAGTGTTTTCCCCCCGTAGATGCTATCTGCTGCAGTCTGTCCCAAGAAACTTGATTTCTGCCTCTTCCATCTTTCCAGTGACAGTCGAACGACATTTATTCGATATCTTCTCATTGGGGGAGCCAACGTTTGAGAAACGAGATGTCACCTCTCTGTCAACCGCTGAGAAATGCTATGATCTAAAATTCCACGCCCAATTCCTGCCAAGGATCCCCTACGGTTAATTCAAAATATTTTTCTTTACCTACGTTCGGATTTTTTTTCTCTTTCCAGTTGTTCGTGTTCATTTTTCCTATATTTAAAAAAAAAAAATTAATTCTTTTTTTCTACATGACCTATGTAATTTAGTTTGTTTGGAAATGGATCATTAAATATTTGTAATGATAAACCTAGCTGTCTTAGGTCTAATTTTACTGTTTCTGTTGGTCTTATCACGAACGACTCATTTTGTAATCTAAATAGAGAATACGAGAAAAAAAACATTTGTAATGAACGAGACTAATAAAAGAACAAGAAATAAGAAGACTGCAGATAACGATTAATATTGCATTTAATTTTTGAAGATTAACCTTGACTAAAATGGAAGAAGCCGGAAGTGATTTCCAAATGGGAGAATTGCGAGAAAATAAAAGTTTAGCATAGATTTCACGGTTGCATCTAGTCATTTCAATTGTAAAACAATGGAGCCTTACAGCTTAATTAGTACTGTGGCTAAATTCATGAATTCTAGGTAACAGAGGAATTTTCATCGGAACAAAGAATAAATATAATAGGCTGACCGTCCAACAACTTAAGATGGTACAAAATTAATATATTAGCCTGCGAATCCGTGCAGGTGCTTAAATAGCGTCTTCACATTAATCGTCCCATTTCGATGTCATGCATGTCACCCAAATCCTTTAGAATTATTTAAACTGTTATCTATATATAAACACATTATCATTGATAATAACCTCAAGCCAATGAACACATTAGAACTTGAAAGAGATAATTCTTCTTCATAAACTATACACCGGTGTTACAGAATCACAAAGGAGATTTACCAAACTATAAAGAACCAAATGAGTTGAAGAATTCCAAAATCAAAAGCAAATTAAAAGATTCAGTAATGATATATATTTTCAAGATTCTGACTTTCAATACAACTGAACTGGAAGGTTAGGAAGGAGAACCTCATAAATACTAGCCAAAGCATTAGAAGTCGGTGGTCTCGAGAAATCTATCTACCTGAAAATCTTTAAAAATAGAAATTTTTTTATCAATTTCAACCAACAATAACGTTAAATGTGCGGTCAATGATGGTTTGATGTTTCCTGTATGGAAACGGTTAATCATACCATTACTCTTTGGAAGTCTGTTTTCATCTTTTGACCAATCGCGGAGAGTCGGATTGCGACTGTGCGGAAGAAATGACGGTACGAATTTTTGGAACTCCGAGAAAGCATAATGAATGTGAATGTTTTTGGAATGAGAATAATATATCCGTGAAATCAATTAAGCTATTCTGTTTACTATTCAAAGAAAGATACAGAATGCGGACAACAAATGAAGATCCTGCAAAGGTACAATTTTCGAAATATTGTAAAACCCTTCTCAGAATCAACCATAAGGCGACTCTGTATAAAGTACAATATGTTCCCCTTCTAACAAACCAAGAAAATATATTATTATGTACTTTTATTTATTTGAAACCTTTCATAAATTTCTAATTTTAATCGCAAAATATTAAAATGTAATAAAAAACGGTTCGAAAACGATATTCATGAATTAATATTTTATTACAAATAGCAGTACAAATGCAGAAGGATATCGTTGATGTATTATACATTTGTAAAATACAAATTTAAGAACTCTTTGTACTTTTTGAAAGCTTCATTTATTTGGGAAATATATTCGAATAAATCATAACTTGCACTGCGTGCAAAATGCTTGCATAATGTTAGAAAACCAATTAAATAAATGCATAAAATTAGTAATCTGAATAGAACGAACATATGCTGAAACACCAGAATTATTCAGTATTTACCACAATGAGTCCTGGTAGAATTTATTATTGTCGAGCATAGTCTTAACAGCATAAAATATGCAGGTGACTGTGTTTATAGCCAATGCAGAAAGGAAATTACAGAGCCTTCTTTAGAAGTAGTTGATGTTATCAAATGCTGTCTTTTTATTTATTATCACTTGTTTGGGTTTTTTTACATGCGGACGAGGCTATCGTCCTTGCATTTTCTAAAGATATGCTACAGATGGAGTTTGGTAGGTTTCCGTCTGTGTAAATTCATCCAAAGTGAGCTATGATCAGAGTTGTGTAACGCGAGTCTTCTCGACACAAATATATACTAGCATATGTAATATAATTATCCATGAATTGTTTCATCAAGAATGCAGTTTGGTAAAGGGCAAAAAATTCACAAAATAAAATATTGGATTTCTGTAATTTACATCTTGCATGTGTGTTTTAATTGTTGATGTTAATGCTAGCTAATTAAAAAAAAATTATAGTAGATAATTAATTTAATTTTCGTGTTCGAGTCAGCTAGGATTGTGCATTTCTTTGTAATGTTTCTAAGAGAAAAATCATATTGATTATAGTGAACGTGTATTTGTATTTTGTAGAAACATTTAGTTAATAATTTTAGCCGTATTTTCACTGTAATATTCAGTTACTTTAGAAAGATATAGTAAGATCTTTTATCAATGTTAACCATTGTTAACTAGCGTTTGTTTCACATTATTGAGCTCTTTAAGGAAAAGGGACGAGTGGATGAATTCTCGTGTGATCCCTTGAGGAATATTTTATAACACAAATCTGATATCTAGTCACTCATAAAATTAAGGTGGCTTTTTGTAGAACGACGTAGTAAAGGTGTTATTATAGAATAACTATTGAATTCTAGAAGAACATCAAATAGAAGTTTATTTGAAGACTCACATTCTTTTTTGAAAATAAGTCATGCCTATAACTCTAGATACAGACATGAAATAACTATACATTCAGCTAAAAGTAAAAACAAATAAGAAATGATCATTGTTAGTGTCTAAAAAGCATCCGAAAGCGTTCATATATACAGTATATTTGAACAAGTTTAACACATTTTATGTCCAGAAAAATCACATATATATATATATATATATATATATATATATATATATATATATATATATATATATATATATATATACAGAGAGAGAGGGAGAGACAGAGAGACAGACAGAGAGAAAGAAAGAGAGACTGAAAGAGAGAGTTATATAACTAAAACAACCAGATATAAGCAACTGTATACGCGCATGTTGGCGTGCATATACAAGCAAGCAAATAAATAAGCAGCAGATTTTTTATAAAGTATAAACATAGAAGTGCTCGCTGCAGTTACAGATAGCAAAAATACATATTAATAAATATATATATTTATATACATATACATACGTCTTGGGAATCCGTAGCACAAACCAAGCCAGTTTCCGGCAAGTCAGGGTGGAGGGGAACGATTCAAACTATGTCTATCAGAAAAAAAAGTATTCCTCAAAAATATTAGCAATTTAGTACTACTTAATAAGTGGAAAGGAATCATGATAGCCTGTCAGCACAGAACATTTCACTTAAAATACTGGAAGCCAAATTAAATTGCTCTTTTTTATAATATATTATTATAATATTATTCATTGCATACCAGCTTATCTCACTTTAACCTGACGAATGTTACTATATCAGAACTAGAACAGCGTCTACATTAATAAGTTGAAATTTGAAAATTCTTTTTTTCATTTATTTATTAATTTTTATTTTTTAAAAATGAACCCTACCATCACGTCATTTACTGCA
Organism: Acanthosepion esculentum; assembly: GCA_964036315.1. NCBI lineage: Eukaryota > Metazoa > Mollusca > Cephalopoda > Sepiida > Sepiidae > Acanthosepion > Acanthosepion esculentum. Next base: position 134,102,297 of record OZ038475.1, on the reverse strand, counting down.
TCTTTTGTAGTATTTTATTTTGGCCTGTGAAATAGCGTTCTTCCCATGTGACATCTGTGTATTTTTATAAACGAATAAGATATACTTTGTGCCGGATGAGCTGGAAAACAGCGAAACTTAAGTCGCACACGAAAACGTAGGTGTATGTATATATATATATATATATATATATATATATATATATATATATATATATATATATATATATATATATATTGATAGATAGACATACACGTACACTCAAATAAATGCATATATATATATATTTATATATATATATATGTATATGTATGTAAGTATGTATGTATGTATATATATTTATGTATGTTTATATATATGTATATATATATATATATATATATATATATATATATATATATATATATATATATATATATATATATATATATATATATATATTAATCTGACAGCTATTTAGCAATTTTAACGTTATTTATGTGGATACCCATAATTCTGTAGTCGCCCTGTTTAATTTAAAAAGTATATTTAATTTTTCTGCTACTCGAGTAAATGTCAATTTTTTTAGGGTCATTCAGAAATGTTTTTATGTCGACAATTTGAAATGATTACATTCGTATCGTTCAGCAGTTGGTCAGTATTTTTGCATTTAATTAATAGTAGTTTTCCTGTAGGTACAGATCACATCTATTCGGGAAGTTGTTGGGAGATTGGGATTGACAGATGATATCACATTTATTCTGTGTTGTGAAGCCTCTATATTTATGTTACTAAAATGTTTTTAGAGAGCAGTTTTGTGCATTAAAGTTGTATCAGTGAAGAAATCCTGTAATTGTAGAACCTCTGTTACCGATGTATACTTTTTTGTATTTTTAATATTTTATTTTCGAAAAGTGACCGCTTGGTATACAAGACTTTCTGGATAACAAATACCTCCAACTGGGAAGTTGGCTTTAGGTCTACAATTGCAAGAGGGCATGTTATCTGTTATGTTGATCTCATAAAATGATTTTGATGCTTCATTTTTATGTGAGTAAATAATATTTTATATGTTGTTTGTGCAGGAAGGACTGATTTGTAGAAAATCTTTTGTGGTGGGTTGATCTGATTAAAATGTTTATCGATTAAATTCAGAAATTATCTGCCAATATTTGCATTTGATAGTACTCTTCGGAGTAATAATTAACAATCACGATTTCGTAATACTCAAACCCACATACACACACATACACACACACACAATATATATATATATATATATATATATATATATATATATATATATATATATATATATATATATATATATATATATATATATATATATTATGAGGATGTATAGGATAGATATAGTTTGATCCCTGACTTGAAGATATAATGTTCTCGTTAGCAGCCTTTTATGAGTTCCTCAAAATAACACTTCGTACGAAGGTGTTTGCTTGGTAATTATTCATTACAAATTGGACCCAAAACGAGCAATCCGAGAAAAGTAAATGTTGGCATAGAACTTGCGGTTACGTCTCGCCAATTTAACTGTAAAATTTTGAAATCTTGTTGTAAATTTCTCACTGCGCATGAAATTCTTTAAAATCTATGTAGCAGAACAATTTGTGTATTTTTCTGTGCGTGTATGTGTGTGGGAGAGTGAGAGAGATTAATTGTGTTTTTTTTTGTGTGAATGTTTGAGGGTTCTGTGTGTGCATATATGCGTGCGGGCTTGTTTGTGCTGTCGATGCACCGGGAATGTTAACTTTGGGGAAAATCTTCTGCATCTAGTCGGAAACTATCAAAAGCAGTAAACGCCAAACGTAAATATTCGGATATTTCGATCGCTTAGAAATCGATAACTTTTTTATTTTCATCTCAGAAAATTACTTTTCTTCTTCCCTTTTTCCATCCAATTTACCGGCATCACTAACCTCATATCTGTTGATGATTCTTACTTAAATGTTATGAATAGTTTATTTTGGAATCGAACGCGGATTACAGAAAAGAGATTAAGGGAAACATTACTACAAATGTTTTTAATGACAGTTGTTGTATATGTACATTTATCTTGGTAGTGCATTATTTTAAATAACAGCAAATTATTTCCAATCTTATTTTTTAAGTACGAACATATGCAAGGACAGAAACAAAGTTATCAGCTCTTGTCCGTTGAGAAGAGGCTAGTTATTATATATTAGCCTACACAACAATATAGCGACAGTAATGAAAATCACACTGCAGAAAACTGAGAAATTGCCACACAAGCAGAAGTTTCAAGACTGAAAATCGACTTCCAGATTCTAGGAATTAATAACTATTAATATGCCATTATAATAGAAAATTAGCTTAAATGTGGATAGGCGGGTGGTGATAAGGATTGCTGCTGTAAATGAATAAACGGAAAACCGGGTTTGAATTCTACTCGAGTTGGTCATATTACGCTTAAATAACCTTGCTGAATATATAGATGCGTTACTTCTCCATTATATATGGACTAAGTAGTCGGATTCGTATATGAAACAAAAATCTCTGTTTTCTTCAGGATATTCATAAGACACTGTTAACTCGCAAAGAAAGTATTATTTATGCAATCCAATGTATATTTCGGGTTTAAATAACCCACAAATAGTTTGCATGCTGTATAAAATCAGATGCTTAAAAGCTACGTAATATCTGATAATATCTATAACAGATAAAGAATTAAAACGACGGAATTATGGTTATAAGAATAACTGGGTATAAAATGTGAGCAGCGAGCAAGGTTTAAGTTAAACTGGAAATACAAGTTAAAGTATACATATATTCAGTAAGAGAAAGCTGACATTTCTGAGAGTCCTAATAGTGTTCTTGGCATAAATATTTGAATACCAGGATTAATGAATAAAATTAAACACCCAGAATGAGATTGCAACCTAAGCCAGATAGTCTGTATGGATGGCAGAATTGAAACATATATGAATATTAAAGTTTCAAAACTTTCTTATAGCAACAGTATCATAATGTTATGAGCACCCACGACTTGGGTGAACTTGGCATATAAAGAAAAATACATAAAACTGAATGATACTTACATATCTAAAAGGTCACACAGTAAAACAAAATGGAATATTATTTTTATTAACACCTGAATATCAATTTTTAATATGATGCTTGTAATCTTTTAAATCCAACTTTGCCCCTTCAGAACGAAAGTCATCGAGAGCTAATTTCTAATATCAGCAACAAAAGGGAAATATAGTGAGGTGGGTTCAAGAAGCTTGTACACGGTTTGATTTGGTAGACGTTCCAAAGTTGTAGATCAGAGATAATATGTAATTCTGCCTGGAAATAGAAGCTATACTTTCATCCTTTTCCCAGGATATGTGTGTAAAAATGAATGCAATAGACCGGAATTTTAACCCGTCTCGCCTCATCCATTTTATGTCGGGCTGGCAGTTATGCTACTCGCACTTTAAACTTTTATAGTGAATTTCATATATGCAATGAAAACAATTTCATTTTGGGTGACATTATATTTTAAAATTATTTACATACAGAATATTGTCCTTATTTTGTTGTTATCACAACGTTTTGGCTGTTGTGACTTCCCACCTTCATCAGGTCTATGACGATTCGGGTTACCTTCGTTTAATCTTCAGAAGTATACTTTTCTCGTTCCATTTGCCGTGATAGGGATATCTCGGTTAGTTCTTATTTTTTAGTACTGTTTGCTTACTGATCGCCTTGTTTCGATTCTGCCGAGTCCAGGGATTGAAATCGTAATTAATATGTCAGCAGCTTAAGGAACCGACACTTTAATCCACTAGGTCATTGTCCAGCATAATTGCGTTGGTGTAAATAAAAACTCCTCATCACAAATATTGAGACATACATTTTTGAACACTATTAACATTATTCGGACTAATGTGTACATCTTTGACGCCATGTTTATCACAACGTTTTGGGCGTTGTACGCTCCGGCCTTCTTCTGGTGGTTGAAATGTCGAACTGAACCCGTTATTTCACTCCCTAGTGGAGTCTGCTCTAGTTCCACGTGCCATGGATGTTAGTTATTTCCTGTTAATTCCCTCTAAATGTTATCCACGGCCTTAACCAGTTATTGAACTCACACACTTTGGGTTTTGTCACTGGATCTAACTAACGCCTTTATCCACTGTGCCATGTGTCCGTGATAAACACGGCGAAAAAGAAGATGACATTAGTCTGAATAATGCAAATAGTGTACATAGTACCTGACCTCAGAAATATACACAGATACTTTTTTTAATTTCATAATTTTCTAATTATAAGATAATCTTTTTTAGATTCCCGTTTAAATTTAAATGCAATGTCAATTCTGTCTTCTTAATTCATCTTTTGTTTTGTTCTCTTTCCTTTATAATATGTTCTTTTTGTCATATCCTCTCAAACTCCGTAACACCGTACGTATTAGTGAGGTTATTGCCTTACCCGGGGTGAAATTATTTTTTTTTGTATAACTATCTTCATTGTCTCTGATAAAAATTAAGCGGATCTCGTCTGTTAATTATATATGCCTGGAGTTTTATTTATTTCTTTTTTCCGTTTCAAAACTTATATCAGTTTAACAAATTATTTCGCATTGACCTTAATGCTAAGCTTTAGTGTTCTAAGTTCCTTGCTCGGTTAAGCAACTATATATATTTTCTTCATTTGAAACATGTGAGAAAAATAAAATGAGCTAAGCTAATAAAACATCTTAGACAGATAAGAAATCAAGTAAGTTAATATTACATCTTGAATAAATTCTTAAAAGGACTTGTAACTTATCCTGATCAGAGGAAATCTTGTTAACGTCATTGATTAAAATTCGTATAGCAATTAGTAAAAAAATAAGTTAATGTAAATTGAATTAATAAATTAATATTTAGCTTCGAAAGAATTCGTGACTTTCGATGGTTAACGACAGCAATAGAAAAAATTAACAAAGCGATTGTACTGAAAGGACTTGTGATTTAAAATGAAATAAATGTCTGATACAAGTTCGACATTGTTGAGTACGCCGCTTTTAATCAAAATTAACAATACATAATTAAGAAAAAATAGTAAAACGCAGTTAGCAACCTCGATGTGAATATATTAACTCTTAGCATTATATATAGCCCGAGAGGAGGAATTATGTATAAGACATCTCGCCCTACTTTAAAGTTAGGAATCAAAATAGAATCGATACTGGAAAGAGCGATAACTACGACTGCACTTGGGAAATATGTATTCCTGAAAAAGTTTATAAGTGAAAGACTTTATGGAATTCGACAGAGAGTAGCACTGGCTATTCTGCTAATGAATGTCAAATGTTTCCTTATAAGGAAGCAATTCATATTTCTAATTGCCATAAATATAAAGTAAAATACAAGTGCTCTGGATATAACTAACACCTTTATCCAGTGAATAGACCCAAAGAGTTGTGAGTGCAATACAAAACTTCAGCAGTGGTCAACCAAAAACTAGGAGATTTGAGATAAATGGAAATAAGTAAAACACCCTAAAGAGACATGACACGAAAGCAACGGTTCAGTTCGAAATTCCAATCAACTGAAGACGGACGGATTATACAACGGTCGAAACCTTGTGGATATGTCAATGAAGATGAGAATAACAGTTCAAATAATGTAAATAGTAATAATACATCATCTTATATATATATATATATATATATATATATATATATATATATATATATATATATATATATATATATATATATATCAAATATGCTGTGCGGTTCAGTTTATATTAAAATGAATCATGCGTACAAAAAGTAGATTAGTAAAGTTAATGATATAATATGGCGAAATACCTCCGCTAACAAAATTTTAAAGGTGCTTTAACCTACCAATGACACGATGAATTTTATGATCATTGTTTTTTTTTTTTTAAATTATAAGCTGTATAAGGTATTTGTTTAATACACAAGTACTTTCGACTGTACATTCAGTCATATTCAGGCATGGAAATTATTTTGTTTTTGGTAAAATTCAGGTAGCATCAGAGACGAATAACTATAATGGGAATAGAAGTATGTTTGTTTTTTTTTTTTTTTTTTTTTTTTGTTAAATGTGTTACTGATAACGAATACAAACTTTTGGAGCGTGCAGTCGCAACGCTAACGTCATCTTTTTTTTCAAATTTAAGAGTGCGTTTTTTTTTTTTTACTAATATTGGAATTTGAGAAATGTTTTTTGCAGGAGTTTACCAGTCAATGTAACATGAAATAAACAGTTCAATATATAGTGTAATGTCTGAGTTGTTATCCTGAAACTGTTATATTTCTGTATGAATGATTCATTGTTATATATATATATATATATATATATATATATATATATATATATATATATATACATAAATACACTATATATATATATATATATATATATATATATATATATATATATATATATATATATATATATATATATATATATATATACACACAAAATTATTCCGTAGTGTTTGCAAGTAAATGTAAATTTATATTTCCCATATTTTAAATATATTATTGCTAATAACATAATCATGAAATTTTAAATAAAAATATAATTAATTATTAAATAATTATCTTTAATATTGGTATTGAAAGATAACTTCTTATTATTTCTTTTATTATTTTATGTATATATTGCTATATGGTTGTCATAATCGTGTTGGATAGTTGGGGAAGCTCCAACTCGCTACGAAATTATTTCGTTGCATGTGCGTCTCAAATAACTACTAGCAGCTAGTTCCATCTCCAAGCCGGAATGTAGGTGCAGGACATCTGGTACTCCATAACAAGCCTTCTTCGGATAGCTGGATCTCGACATCCCATGAAGGGAGTCGGTCTAGCGGAATGAAAACCTTCCGCTGCCTTGCGCCCATATTCATATATTAAAAAAGGCTCTGGAATAAAATTCAGACAGAGTTCCCGGATTGGATCAACATCGACAACTTTCCGGCAACTCTTGCAGCCAAGTTGTTATGTGCGGGGATTTGTAGATTGGGCAACGCAAGGCTTTCATATACCTACGCCCCAAAACAGAAAAAAATCTTTGTATCACAACACATCTATAAATGTAATCAAGGTAAATTTAAAATTATGCCAATAAATTAGACAATTATTCTTACCTACGAATACAAGAATAAAACTTAACAGACAAATTCAAACCAGCACTAAACTGATTATAATCTCTCACAAAATAACACACAGCATGCATACATAATTGCCGAACACACTAGTCGGACCACACACAATGACTCACACACACACAGACAAACATAGACATGGAGAGGGAATATATACATACAAATATAAACAAAAAATGCGTACTAGACGGACGACACGCTCGCACAAACACAAATACACATACACTGACACTACACGCCATAAGAAATGCCTATATATGTGTGTGTATGTACACTACTTCCTTATAATAAAACAATCTATATGTATGGAAAAGAAATATGTATACACTTATAGTAAAAAACACACGCAGACACAATACTCAAAAATATATATAGGTTTAAAAAGATATATAAAGAGGTCATAAAAATGATAATAACATCGACCTCCTTCTTTCGCACTTTTTATAACCAATATTAATTGATTTATTACCGATTAAGCAGAAAATATATTCTCCAAAATTTAAATAAAATTCGGATTACCACTACACACAAGACAAGGTTAACCCTCGGAAAACATAAGGAAAAAGTAATTCCTTTAATAAAAATCTGGAACTAATCACTCATCGCCTGATAAAGGTCACAAGATCTGAAATACTTGTAGTAAAATAGGAAAACAATGTATAATACATCTGTGAAAACTCCAAATACGTTTGCGACTTCTCTCTTCTCTTTAAAATATATAATCACTCAATTCCGAGACCTGTAACCATTTAGTCCGTAGGATTACCAATTTTAATTCAGCTACATTGGCAGCGTTTTTCTCTTTCAGGTTAGCCTGGGTGAGCTAGTCTAGTGTAGCCTCAGGCATGGTCGAGATAGAATTGATGGATCTATACAAAGTTTATTAGCCCGCATTTGAATGTAATGAACTCAAATAGAAATCGAACTGGGCTCCCCGATTCTTCAGCACTTGCCGCTATCCATTACTCCACCGTGCCTCGTCTCAATAATAATGATGATGATAAGAAAGAAGGAAAGAAAGAAGGAAAGAAAGAAAGAAGGAAAGAAAGAAAGAAGGAAAGAAAGAAAAAGTAAGTAAGTAAGTATGTAATGACGAGAGGGAGAAAGCGGCACAAAATGAAATATGCAATACTGACTTTTGCTCATTTAAAAAGAAAATCTTAGGAATTGGATCAAGCTGAGCAATTTTCAGCACCAATTCCTATTTCAGAGAGACAGACAGACAGAAAGAGACAGAAAGAGAGAGACAGGGATAGAGAGAAATAATAGCATTAATAATTACACCGACTTTTCTATCAAGAGACTTGGGGAATTCACAAAGCAACGTAATGCGAGATAAATTACATGAACGAAAATCCACAACATAAATGATGGGAATAAACGAAGTGGATAAGTAGAAAAATAAGAAGGCAAATGTGAGAAGAAATATGACTACACCATAGACCAAAAGTGAATTACTGAATTGCTGGTTATATTTCATGGTTGTAACGAAGGTCATTGAAAAGAAAAACTGGACGTAGATTAAACCTTCAAAAAAGTTTGCATGGACTTGCACTTGCCTCTAAAAAACGAAATAAAATTATATTTTAAATGGTAAATTTTGTACTTCCTTTCGCTTTGGTTAATTTCCAAAACTGTAAAAATTATATTTCAAATGCTAATGTTACTAAACTTAGTATTTTGAACACTATAAAAGTTATTACATTTCATGTGCATGGTCGCTGTGCATTATTTGCATCATGTTGCCACACTTTTCTGTTTGGAAATTAAGCATGCAGACATATATTACTTTGGCGTTTTCATTCAGATTTATAGTGTGTTCTGCAAAATTAAGTGATCCCTGAGATAATAATTAAAATAATTGTCTCTTTTTCGAGATAATCAAAAATCATAATTAAACTATATATTTGTTAAGAAACAGCTCTATTAAATGAATTATATCTTTCAAAATTTTTAATCAAGCTGGAATAAAAATATTAATTAAAAATTAAGATATTCAAAAGTAAATGAACCCTTTTAACTTAATATTATGTGACTGCTTATTTTGCTGTTAAAATATCAACTAATCTTTTTCTATAATTTATACGAAGTTTCTGTAAGTAGTGTGTGCCGACTTTTAACCATTCTTCTTGATAGAAGCCGCAGAATTCCTCAATATTACATTGGTTTCTTGCATGCACTGCCTTTTTTCACTTGAATCACATATCTTCAATTGGGTTCACTTGAGAACTTTGACTAGATTGTTACAAGACTTAAAAATTTTTTTACGAACCCATTTTTGTGGATTTGTTTGATGCTGCAGATAATTGTCCTGTTCGAAGTTCCATCCCAAGTTTTGGACTGACGATATGATACTTTCGTTCAAATTTCCTTGATATCTTTCACTGTCCATTGTACTGTCAATGTGTGCTATTTTGACTGTTCCAGCTGCAGCAAAGCACCCCAAATCATGACTTTGTGAGCGCCATGTTTAATAGGTGGAATCAAATGCTTCTCTTCAAAGCAGTATTAGGTTCTCGCCAGATATACCACTTATTGTATCTCTCAGAAAGCTCTGGTTTTGTCTCATCTAAAAATAAAGACATTTGCCAGAATGGTTGTAGCTTATTAATAATAGCTTGATCTCTGTCTATATATCTAGATGAGTTATTATGTACACTATTTGCATTATTCGGATTATTGTACTCATCTTTGTCGCCATATTTATTACAACGTTTCGGCCTGGTTATCGCTGAGTTGAGAATGCTAGTGCTATTTCTTAAGCAGTTGTTTTTCCCAGGCTTTCTGTCATGAAGATCAGTATTGGCCAGTGTGCATTGGTGAACTGCAAAAGTCGCAGCAGGATTTTCCTAGGCTTGCTTATGTAAATGTCTAATCGACTTTGCTTTTATTTTCCGCAGAGAGCCCCTTCTTCATTCTGATGTCATACTAAAGGCCTTTCATTCATAATTTCTTGCAAATGTGAACTCTAAATCGTTCTGATAACTTTCTGTATCCTTCTAAATCATTGTAAATTTAAACTATGCGGACGTGTAAAGGTTCAGTAAGTTCTTTACATCTTTGCATATATATTACTTTTAAATTGAGTTTCTAACTGCACACTGAATTATATTGTTTGACAGAATACGAAAAAATGAGCAGGTGTCACATTCATTTTTACATGTGCACAAAACAACACTAATTACATTATTCGTTCTAGTGTCTTCATCTTTGTCTCCATATTTATTACAAGGTTTCGGCCCTTGTACGCTCCAGCCTTCATCGGATGGTTGGAATCTCCTGAAGAAGGCCGGGGCGTACAACGACCGAAATGTTGTAATAAACATGTCGACAAAAATGAGAACAATAGTCCAAATAATGTAAATAGTGTACATAATACCTCATCTCAGAAATATGGACAGATACTGCACAAAACAATTATTTACACTGGCATCCGTGTAAAATAAAAATACAGTGTGTAAATGAAACGGTTCACTTATTTGCGTATCTTAATTCTTAATTAATATCTTTCTTTCTGCTAGATAAAAAAAATCTTGGAAAGTGGTTGTAATTGATTTAATAAAGGTTTTTCTTAATGAATACATAATTTAATAATTATAACCTTCAAAGGGACGAATTATTTTCGGGATTCAATTGCATTTGTCAAGAATTGCATGTACGTAAATACCAGACGAAATGACGTAATCCTAGGAAGACTTTTTACATGCATTCTTAAATTTGACAGTCATGTTGATTCTAATAATTAACAGATTCACGTTAAGGTTTTTATTGTAAATCATAAAAGAAAACACACGTTGAAACGCATTCCTATTTGCTGAAAACTCCTGTCGAGTGGAACAGACGATAGCAAAATGATTAGTCTACGAAACTCTGGGGTTGAAGTCATGAATGTGATATCAATCAGGTATAACAAACAAATTTTATTTATATTACTCTTATATATATATATATATATATATATATATATATATATATATATATATATATATATATATATATATATTTGTATATTTAGGCAGCAATCCTTCTTTTATGCAAGTTTCATTAAAAACGACAGACAAGGTACTACGGTTAAGTTTTCTATTTAATTTTTCTTGTGTACGAACAAGAGTTTTCTTTGCTGGACAAAGGGTGTGTAAGAACTGTCCGAATGTTTTATTTTTCCGAGCGCTTTCGGCTATATCTTTAGCCATTATCAAGGATGATTTTAATTTTTCTGCTTAATTGAGTGTGTGCATTATGTATATGTCTTAGTGTGTAGTAGGGGTGTTTTAATTTCCGAATACGGTTAGCACGTGGTGGCTTTGTTCGTAGTTAATATTGTTGATGGTAGGCTTTTTCTTTTTTATTATTAAAGCCTCCATTATGTTTAACCTTTTATTTACAGGTGGAAGCAATTAATATATTTGTGTTTTCTACTAGTATATTTCTAATGGAGTCTGGCAAATTTTTGTGTGTGTTTAAATGGGTTCTAATGGAGCTGTGATCGGATAGCTGTAACGTAAGGCGTCTGTGGTTGTGTAACCGATGCAATTATTTATGAGTCCGGTTTCGTTAGGAACGCAGTTCCTTAAGGCGCATTTGAACTCGTAAATAATGTTTGTTCTTTGCAATTTTGACTTATCAGGCGTGTTGTTATTTTTGAGGATGAGGTTAGCTGTCTTAAATTTTTTATAATAGATAATTAATTTGATTTTTTTTAACAACATCAATGAGTAATTTAATGCCAAGAAAATTTGATTGTTGGTAATATTATTTTTTAAATCTATTTCTGGTAAAATGTTTCCTTCAAAAAATCTATTTCTTGTAATGATTTGCTTTCAGATATGTATCACTGGTAATATTTTTCTTCTTTTCAAAAAATATTTAACTGATAATATATATTATTCTTTTTATTTCCTTCTTTCAAAAATATATTGCTTATTTTTCCAAATACGTATAGCTGGTAGTATTATTTAAAAAAACAAAAAAAAACAAAACAAAAAATGGTATAGCTGATAATTTTTTTTAAATATATAACTGCCAATATTATTTGTTCAAAAATGAATAGCTGTTAATATTATTTTTCAAAAACGTATAGCTAGTAATATTATTATTTTTTCAAAAACTTATAGCTGGTAATATCAATTTTCCGAAAACGCAATGCTGGCAACATTATTCTTTATAAAACGGATAGCTAGTAATACAATTTAACAAAAACGTGTAGCCGGCGACATTAATCTTTCAAAAACGGCCGTTCTATTGGACGAAGTTTATCATCATACACAGAACGCGGATGTATTTTATCGTCGTACCCAATCGCGGATGTAGTTTAACGCCAAACCCCCTGGACGTGGATGTAGTTTATCATCATAAGCAGGGACGAGGATATAGTTTATCGTCATATCCATGAAGGCGGATGTAGTTTATCATCATACCCATGGACGCGGATGTAGATTATAATCATACCCATGGACGTGGATGTACTTTATCGTCATATCCATGGACGCGGATGTAGTTTATCATCATACGCATGGATGCGAATGTAGTTTATCGTCATATCCATGGACGCGGATGTAGTTTATCGTCATATCCATGGAGGCGGATGTAGTTTATCATCATACCCATGGACGCGGATGTAGCCGGCGACATTAATCTTTCAAAAACGGCCGTTCTATTGGACGAAGTTTATCATCATACACAGAACGCGGATGTATTTTATCGTCGTACCCAATCGCGGATGTAGTTTAACGCCAAACCCCCTGGACGTGGATGTAGTTTATCATCATAAGCAGGGACGAGGATATAGTTTATCGTCATATCCATGAAGGCGGATGTAGTTTATCATCATACCCATGGACGCGGATGTAGATTATAATCATACCCATGGACGTGGATGTACTTTATCGTCATATCCATGGACGCGGATGTAGTTTATCATCATACGCATGGATGCGAATGTAGTTTATCGTCATATCCATGGACGCGGATGTAGTTTATCGTCATATCCATGGAGGCGGATGTAGTTTATCATCATACCCATGGACGCGGATGTAGTTTATAATCATACCCATGGAGGCGGATGTATTTTATCGTCATATTCATGGACGCGGATGTAGTTTATCATCATACCCATGGATGCGAATGTAGTTTATCGTCATATCCATGGACGCGGATGTAGTTTATCATCATACCCATGGATGCGAATGTAGTTTATCGTCATATCCATGGACGCGGATGTAGTTTATCGTCAGACGCATTGAGGCGTATATAATTTGTCGTCATACCAATGTACGAGGATGTAGTTTATCATCATACACATGGACGCGGTTGTATTTTATCGCCATAGCCAGGACGCGGATGTAGTTTATCATCATACCCAGGAAGCGGATGTATTTTGTCGTCATACGCAGGACGCAAATGAAAGTTTATCGTCATATCAATGGACGCGGATGTAGTTTATCATCATATACATGGGCCCGGATGTAGTTTATCGTCATACCCAAGAACGCGGATGTAGTTTATCATCATACCCATGGACGCAAATGTAGTTTATCGTGATACGCATGGTCGCGGATATAGTTTATTGTCATATCCATGAACGCGGTTGTAGTTTATTATCATACCCATGGACGTGGATGTAGTTTATCGTCATATCCATGGGCGCGGATGTAGTTTATCGTCATAACCATGGACGGTTATGTAGTTTATCGTCATACCCATTGGCGCGGATGTAGTTTATCGTCATATCCATGGGCGCGGATGTAGTTTATCGTCATAATCATGGACGGTTATGTAGTTTATCGTCATACCCATTGGCGCGGATGTAGTTTATCGTCATATCCATGGGCGCGGATGTAGTTTATCGTCATACCCATGGACGGTTATGTAGTTTATCGTCATACCCATTGGCGCGGATGTAGTTTATCGTCATATCGATGGACGCGGATGTAGTTTATCGTCATACCCATGGACGGTTATGTAGTTTATCCTCATACCCATTGGCGCGGATGTAGTTTATCATCATACCCATGGACGGTTATCTATTTTATCGTCATACCCATGGACGGTTATGTAGTTTATCGTCATACCCATTGGCGCGGATGTAGTTTATCGTCATATCCATGGGCGCGGATGTAGTTTATCGTCATACCCATGGACGGTTATGTAGTTTATCTTCATACCCATTGGCGCGGATGTAGTTTATCGTCATATCGATGGACGCGGATGTAGTTTATCGTCATACCCATGGACGGTTATCTAGTTTATCGTCATACCCATGGACGCGGATATAGTTTATCGTCATACCCAGGCATGAATAAAGTATAGAAGTTAATTATTGCCCATAGCTGGGACCCTAACAGGTGCTACCACCCCGGGTCAGAGTGGACCTTGGAACACTAGAAATTAAGAGGTGCTTCCACGCACCTCAAAAACTCCTGATCAGAGGCCTTTCTGTTGGATGCAGTATAACATCATACCCAGGACGCAATCTAATGGAAGTAGCATTCGTGGTGGATTATATTCTATACGTGTCCGATTCTCAAAGAGATTGTCAGAGAAATCTATTCCAAAATAAGAATAAGTGTCCAATTTATGATAAAAGTACAAAATATTTCAAGGTTACACTGAATATTTCTCCGTTCGTGCAATTAAAGAAAAATTGAACAAAATCGAAAAATAATATTTTTTATTTGATCTCGTTGTTCAGTAGAACATATTTCACATCCCTCGGGGAGAAAATATTAAAATTACAGGTTTATTTCATAAATAGCATATAGCGAAATTTTTTAAATCACCCTCAAACCTATAGAGATTCACCAGAAATATACACTTTAATATCTATCTATCTATCTATCTATCTATCTATCTATCTATGTGCATCATATTTAATATCAATAAGGAGTTATTTTTTTTTCAATTTGCCCAGTAGTAACCACATATATTGAGCCCTCATTAAGGGATTGGAAAGTTGAAATTGAAATGTATCACAGCAAAGGCCACCAAAGTCACACCCACACTTGCTGATATGTTTTGACGACTTTCGAAGTTGCGTGAAAAATTACTTTACCTGTGAGTAAATCAGTCATATTTTCTTAACCTTTACAGCGATAACGTTATATGAGCACCGACGCATACTATGACCCAGTTAATTCGTATGTAAGGAAATGAATCTCAGGTGTCCAGAATTAAAAATCGATATATCATAGATTTTAATTAACTCACTCAAGTAAATAACAAATGTAAAAAATATACGTCATTAACGTAACTCAAAAATTCGCAGTTGTGGAAACAATCAAATTTAAATCATTAAATAAAAATCGAAAATCTATCTAGTATCTATTTGATTGGTTTGGTTCTACCAGAAGAGGAGGGAACATCTTATTTGACGGAAATGAGTTAAGGAAATCACTGCATGTCAAATGAATTGACTTGAAATATGAAGGCGTAGAAAACAGATAAACTCCATAGGGACGGAGGAAAAACAGACAGGAAATAATAAAGTTAAGATGTTATGATAAGAAAATTGTGAATACGTAACACTTTATTCTTTGGTGAATACGTAAATATATATGAAAATTAACATAAGTATAATTAAACTATAAATATCAGTTACCACTACCTGGTCAATACTTCATTTCTATTTGGAACAACGCGTAAATAATTAATTTAAGGATGACTGCAATACTATGGTTAGTTTTTTAATAATCACTAGAACCTAGGAAAATGTGTTACTGTTACAGTGCTTACGATACAGAAGAATAGTTTTATCATTTTAATTAAAAGTGCAACTATTCCAATAATTGAAACATATCTGTGTAAAGTCTTTTCGATAACATAGCTTTATATCATATATTTCTATCTAGGAAAATCGCTATCATTATCGACATCTATTAACTGTCGTCTCTCCTTGTTCAATCCATTGCAGGAGAAAGAATGCACAAATTATAAAATGAACAAGATGTTTTTCATTTCGTCATGACGCTGTCAATAACAAATTCAATGATCTGGCTTACTAGTTATCGCCTAAATCATATTTACAATATGCATACATAACCTTCGTTTCTATGGTAACAAAATTGGATTCAAGCGTCAATGTCAATGCATGACTTCATACCTGGCGTATATGACGTCGTCCCGTGACTGCTGCTAAAATTTGGCCTTTTCTTAAATCTCGCAACAACCAGAAAGTGATTTAATTGTGTTGTCTCATTATAACTATAAAGTATAGCACACAATATATTTATAATCTCTAATAATTAATATTTGTGAATGTCCGGATTTAGTCCTACGTACGATATTGGTGCAATGACTATTTGAATCTAATATTCAATAGATCTTATTTGTATTGCAAAATCGCAGTAACCCCTTAAATCTTATGGATCATTGAGTGGTCCATTAATATGGCGTGGTATATTTTATTATCAGTAATTTGTAGATCAATATCTGAGACATGAATAGATATAGAAAATCTATCAGTGTAAATATGTATTATAATTTTAAATTGTTTGGTCACACTTTCAAATAGGGATGTCGGGAAAATACCTAGTGTGAAAGCCACGTTTAGTAACAAAGAACATGAAAATGTTTAGGAGACATTTTGATGTAATATTCAGCTATCCACTCTCAACTTTTCGGTGTCAAAGGATCGATTTTCACGAGGTTACTTACAGTATCCTTGATTAAACCTAAAGTAAGATTAGTAATAAAATCTTAAAGTAATAGTTAACCTAGTAGGTAAATATGTTTTACTTTTTCACTTGTAAATGATAAAAGAATTGTCTAAAGAAAATAAAAATCGATACTCATACCTAAATATATTTGTTTAAGTATAAATGATTGTCTAAGTATAAATGTCACCGAAGATTTTGTAAGTAAATATAAGTTGATTTCTGAGAAGCTTCATTTCAATTTAATTTTTTTAGCGGCATATCAACGACTTATGGGTCATTTAATGCCGTAATTTAAGTTTCTTCAGAGCATTACTAATTACTTTTACAAAAATGTATGGCTGGTAATAGATTTTTTTCAAAAATTATATTGCTGATATGTGTTTGTTTTTTTTATTTTCAAAAATCTATTGCAGATAAAATTTAGTATGAAAATATATTGCTGGTAGTTTTACTAACAAAAATGTTATTTTTAATTTCTTAGGCTTTTGGACCCATTTCAAGGGTTACATATTTGCCCATAGTTGAGACGCTAACAGTTGCTACCACCTCAGATGAGGGTAGATATGGAAACATCAGCAATTAAGAGGTGGTGCCACTCATCTGACAACCACCTGATCAAAGGCCTTGCAATTTGATGTCGTCTATCATCGCCATACTAAGGACAATAAAAGCATCAAAAGGTGTAGAAGGATTAGCTAATTAAAAACATTTTCGAAATCTGATCAGCTCAGAAAAGTTTGGGTGGCGTGTTGCATATGTTTTCTTCATCCATTTCAGAACATCATATTTTACCACGCCAGTGTAACATTCTTTTGAAGAACCTGCAATTTAGCAGAAAAATTAAACTGCGATATGTTGAACAGAACACAAAAACATCAAACAAATTGTAAAAAAAATGAAAGGCAATCTCAGTTTGCCTTGAACTCTCACCAAGGATTCGAGTGAAATGTGTAACTCTTTTGCAACAGCCTGATGGATAGAGATACAATTGTTTTATGGACATTTTTAAGGGGACACAGAAATACGGGTTGCGTGTTAACACGAATTGAAAATCGGTGATTACATTTCAATGTCAAACCAATCCAAATGACTAAAATATGAGTTTATTCAGAGAAATATATTTATGCATCTGACAGAATACGACGGTAATTGCCAGCAATAAATAACTGAATCCTGAATAAATTATAATGAAAAAAAGATTATGTCATTAAATCGATGTCTGTAATTTCATTATAAACTCAGAATACACATTAGCTGACAGAAATAGTATCATCTTCAGGATTTAACATTACAAAGCAAATATTAAAAAAAAAAAAACTATAAATGAAATAATGTGATAAGTTGCAAAATAAGTATCTCTTCTTTCCTCATCAGATCTAGGATTTTTACATTAATAGCTGAATATATTTTAGCGACATATTCACAATTAAAGGACTGAGCAACTGAAAACAAACCGTTTCGTTTCGTTTTATATTTGAATTAGAGCATCTAATATTCGCGATCAATTCTCACAGTTATTAAAAATATAGTGTTTCATTATGCCAATTTGCTTTATGATTGTAGGGACTGTATTGATAAATGATAAAATGTAATGATGAGGGCGCAGGTTGAGTTACGATCTGCGATGAAGCAAGTTAACCTGCGGGATTAAGTAGTGGTATGTTCGAAGTATGATTTTCATGAATATGCATCATAGGTAATTAACATTCACCAAGGAATAGAGAGTTGTTATAAGACAAGATTATAATGTCTAGGCGGTGTTCGCGTTGTAGACGTTGTTACTGATAACGTATTTAGATATTTTAACTTATATTAAATAGTTAATATTTCATATTTATTGGCTCTAATTGTACATTTCTCAAAGTGTAGGCTATTTTACGATTACTTCGTCTCTTTTTTGTTTGCCTATTTTGTAATGTTTATTTTATTGTTACAGAATTTACGTAAATTTTGTACCGTTGATTAACTTAGTTTATGCAATTAATTTGATACTATAAAAGACATAGGAATGACTGGATAAATAAAATCATTTATGGTATTAATCCAAATGTTTTAATAATGCCTATTTTATTTTCAGCAGAATGTAGAGAAAGTGGTTTACTAGACTGAACAAAGATATCTCAAAATTAATCTATATGAGGTAATTAATTCATAGCGAAATTGAAGGGTTGAATTACCTATTACCGATGTATAATCTAATAGGAAACCTTTCCTGTCACTGCTGACGTATTTTAAAATTGAGACATATCATTAGTGGAACGAAAACCATCTTTGAGTCGTTAGTGTGAGAATTGATTTTGTGGAGATGATTATATATAGATACGCTGTTATTATGTCAGTATGAAGTTATTTAACGAGTACTTATGTTAATTTGCGACGTTTTGTATTGAGCTGAGATTTTTATACCGTAATCATTAACGTAAACGGGAATGAGTCGTTATATGCATACTTGCAGTAATAGCATCTCTACGAACAATATTAAAACTGCTTAAATTCACTTGCTATGAGATCCATACGTCAACCATATACTAACTACGCTAACTCACAACTTAAACTAAACATATATTCTCTCGCGAAATCATAACGAAAATATTTAAAGTGTATTATCTATTTTAATGAAATATGCCCATATTTCTAAATAAAATTTAACGATGATCAATTTCTGTAAAGTTAATTTTATATATAAATTACAGCGTATGTGTGTTTGTGCGTTTGTGTTTCGAAGTAACCCCTCCACTCCCACTGGTCCGATTTCAATGATGCATAGCTCATTCAAAAGCCCTAGAAATGTTATGGGCAGGGAACTATTTTTGTTGAACTCAGATTCAGGGTTGCCATAGTATGCGAGGTTAAAATATATATTAATATATACTACTAGCCATTATCGTGGCTTTCATGGTTTAAGGAGAGTAACTCCTATTTTTCTTTGAATTCAATATTGCAGGTAGCTTAAAAATGTATGCTAGGTAAAATTATAAACGAGATTAGAAGCCGCCCTAAACTACAGAAGTACTCAAAACTGATCGCTGCATTTGAGTATTGAATTTAAGATTACCCTTTATTTGAGTATTGAGTTTAAGATTACCCTTTAAAAGTTCAACGATAATTCTGCTGGTGCCACTTAATTTAAAAACGATTTGATGTACGTAGATCCTGATTGTCGGTACAACCAAATGTTTTTATTTCATGGGCGGCAGAAGAGGAGACATTTTTTAAGATAAGTTAATATAGTGTAAAGATGGGAAAATATAAATTAGAATTAGTTATACATTCAACATTAGAAGAGGTAGTGAAACATAATATCTAATTAATTAAAATCTATATTATGGAATCTATATGAATAAGTGCAAAATTGGTGCTCGATTCTCCCAGGAATATCTAAGATTAAAATGACCCAGACCTAGCTTATATCAATTTACCCGCATAATGCTCAATGTCTGTATTATATATTATCTACTTCTAGGAAATGTCACTTTTCATGTTTAACTAATTTACATATTGATTTTAATATTTTTATTTCATTAATTAAATGTCCTTCATTACAGTTCTTTCATTGAAGGAGTTTATTAATATCAAAAATAGATTTGTTTATGTATATCGACTTATATAATGCACAAAAATGTTTGAAATTTGCATTTTATTTTGCCTTCAACAAATTGTTTTCTTTTTCTAAAACTTTTCTTAACTATAACAAGCCAAATTTATGAATGAAATGTTAATTTAAATTTTTTCTTTCAAAGATTTCTTATTGAATATATCTTACCTTGCGAAGCGATAGCCCGCTCGCAAATCCTGCTAGTATTATATATTATTAACATATATTTGCCTTTTATGCTTCGGATACGATCAATGAGAATTTACTTGTTATTCTCACAATTATATTTTATTTTTCTATGATGATACAAAGGATTTTAAAACTTCTGTGAATGATCATGAAGATTTATTCAATAAAAAGAGAATGGTTATAATGGCTTGTCCCTCCTAAATAAAAAAAAACAATTTTCTATTTGAGTTGGCTGACACGAGTTCCTACTGTTTGAAACAGAGGCTGCTTCCAAGTTTATGGGCCTATGAGTGAGTGCATTGAGACAGGATCACCGAGGGCAATGCAATATGACTTCACTGCCAGATTCGGCAAACCAGCTCCTCCGAATAAGACGATACTGGTAGTACATGATAATAATTTCGGACCAACCTGTACAAATATTTTCAAATAAATGAAAAAAAATAATAGTACAAACATTCTTTCCTACAACCGACGGAACCGGACCATGAAATTGACATAGAATAATGAGACCCTTCACCAAATAAAATTAACGAGATTTTTAGTATTTATTGTAGATTTATTATTACCATGACTCACGACACTAATACTATTGGTACTACTACTACTACTACTAGTAGTAGTAGTAGTAATAATAATAATAATAATAATGATGATGATGATAAAAAGAAGAAGACGAAACAGAAGAAGAGTGATCAATAGTATTGTTATTGATATAATTATCTTCTTTCCGATAATGTTCATTAAAATTACTGAGGGCTGTCGCAACGTAAGTTAGTAAATAAATGTATGAATTCTTCTGGGAAAAAATGATGTTAGCCGATCATTAACACACACACACACACACACACACATATATATATATATATATATATATATATATATATATATATATATGGATTTCCTTTAATCTGAATATGCTCTCATGACCAGATGTGCATTTCAACAGAGAGCAATGTTTTAATCTCTTTTAAACTGATGACGTGAGGAATATTCTTAAACTCGTTCAATGTTTGATAGTACCCAGAATTCCAACTATTGTAGCCAAAATATTAGTTCGACAGTGCCACATTTTTGGCTTTCATTTTAATATCCTGGTACCAATGCAATTTCTTCTCTTCATTTAGCTGTTTTTATCTGTTTGCGCTGAAATTCCGTAAGAAGCCATTAATTTCTTTGTAGAATTTAATCAAAATACATGTTGTACTAGTTTTTATATATCTGTCGATTTAAAATGTATATTCCAAAGGATAGTGAGAACATTACTTTTGACTGGTTCAGGGATATTTTCATATCATTTTCATATCATTTTCATATCATTTTCCGCATGTGGCGGACTATAATAGGGATATAGTTTCTAATGAATATACTACTCAATCTCCCCATTATTTACATTGTTCGGTCTATCGTCCTCATCTTTGTTGCCATATTTATCACAAAGTTTCGGCCGTTGTACGCTCCGGCCTCCTTCATGCGGTTGGAATGTCGAACTGAACCCTTATTTCGCTCACTGGGGTAGAATGATCTAGTTCCTCGTGCCATTTCTAATGGATGTCAGTTATCTGTTTTCTCCTGTTTATTCACCTCTGCAAGTTCTCCGCCACCTTAAGCAGGTATTTAACTCACGGTTTATTGGGGCAGCTGTCATGTACCCAGGGTAGTTGTTACGTTGTAGGGTACTGCTTATACTTGAACTCATTGAAATCTTTGAGTCCTGTCACTGAATCTAACTAACGACTTTATAACAGTGCCATGTGTCTTTGAGGGTGTCTGTGTATGAATTTCTGGGTATTATAAACCTAATGTCTTCAGCAATCATTTCTACCAGTGCTCATATTGCAATTTTTGCTGTAATCTTTGCATTTTTTAACAGTGCTCATATGGCAATTTTCGTTATTATTATTGCTTTTCTCTGGCACTCCTTATTACTGAGATCTCATGTTGTATCCATTTCTATACTTGGTCGGCTCAGATTTTAGTGGCATAGCATATGTACTAATTCCTTAAGTTTACGAATTTTCCAGTCATGTTCTTTGTCTATGAACTTGATCCCACAGAGGGAGTTGATTTCCCTTTTCTCTCCATATGTGGTCAACCACACCTGATTTTTCCTTTTCCACTCGTGTTACAGCTTTTTGGTGTTCTTGAAGCCTTGTCTTAAAGGGGCGAGCTGTCTCCCGTTTACATTTCTTTCCGCAGCTGCACGTGATGGCGTACACACAGACTTTAGTCATCTTTTCCTCTATGGGGGGTCTTACTCGGGAAAGATATCTGCGAAGTGTCGTCCAGCTCTTTAAGTTTGTCCTGATGTTATATGGACCGCAGATTCTTTGTATTTTCTCCGATAACACCTTCACATAAGGCAGGCATACTGTTTTTTTAGTGTTGTTGTTCTCCTCTTGAACCCGCCTATCCCAGATTATTGAGGCTGCTGTCGTGTATCCAGGGTAGGTGTCACGTTGTAGGCTACTGCTTATACTGACCAATTCTTTATCTAATGTCTCTGGGCTGCCACATGACTTTTGCTCGATGTTGCAAGCAGCGGACGATCCCTTTCTTTAAGCTGTATGGATGGTGGGAATTGAAGTTGAGGTACTGTGCGGTGAATGTCGTTTTGCGGTATACGGATGTCATGGACACGTGCTCTGAGATATTAGAAAATCCATGAATGGGAGTGTGTTGTTACTCTCTTTCTCCATCGTGAAATGTATCTAAGGTCTTATTGAGCTCTTATTGAGTTCACATGGCACAGTAGAACCTAGACATCGTTCTGGTGTGGCCAGAGTATGAAGGTGTCATCTACGTATCTTAACAATAGATTGGCCATGTAGGTTTTTCATTGTGCATTTTACAGTTATCCTACATCTTACACCAGAACTCTTTACTTCCTGGATATTAGCTGGGTCATTTATCTCTATTTTATTTTTTCCATGTTCTCCATATAGTTTCTTGGCATTTACTTTGAAGATCTTGTTTTGCCAGAACAGTACGTTTCTTTTTCATAACACCAGGATTATCTGTGCCTTCATTTTCTTGTTTCATCTTCTCTTTAATTTTTGGTACGTCGGTATTATTCTTTAGGTCAAGGCTTCGTTTAATTTCTCTCTTTTTTCTTTCTTTCATTTTAGAACCCTTGTCTGCTTCCCTTAGAACTGACAATAATTCTGGTAGTTTATTTATTTCGGTTTCTGTTATTTCTTTCCAGACTGGCATTTTTCATTTTCGTTTACGTTGGGTTTTTATTGTTCACCTATTATTTTTACGATCGTTGCCGAGCCTACGTATATAAGATAATTAATGTATGTTACGTTCATCGGTCTTTCCATTTATTCCCTTCTTGTTCTAATTGTTTGTTTCGCAAGGTTGATGGGCTCCATCACTTGACGGTTCTTTCTTACTTTTGGAATTGTCGTCCTTTCCTTGAAAGACATTTACTTTATTTTCTCCAATTCATGTTGGATGTTTTTTCATCTCTATTTCTCTCTCATATTTGTCATAATCTTCCTCTATTTGCTTGTGTACCTCAGAGGGGTTATTACAACTGATTACTCTTTGTTCCTCTGCATGTGTCTCTTCTAGGTTGTTGGCATCGATTTAACGTTTAATCTCTTTATTATGTTTCCTCGGATGCTTT
This sequence comes from Acanthosepion esculentum, assembly GCA_964036315.1. Taxonomy (NCBI): domain Eukaryota; kingdom Metazoa; phylum Mollusca; class Cephalopoda; order Sepiida; family Sepiidae; genus Acanthosepion; species Acanthosepion esculentum. Next base: position 134,078,116 of record OZ038475.1, on the reverse strand, counting down.
CGGTTTCTATTTCAGGTATTCTTTTTTCTCCTGATCATCCCATATCTGACATTGGCTAGTTAGTGTCATTGATGTTTAGTCTTTTTGAGTGGTGTTTTTTCTCGACAGATATTATAGGCAGATTTGGTTGTTGTTTTCGTGGTCGGATTTATCGTAACAGTATAAAAGACTATCATTACTTCAATATACTCTACCCTAGACCATGTACTTATTGTTCTTTTTGTGGAATAATAGTGAATATAGAGGGCTCTTGTAAGGACTGTACTCGTCGGCGTTTTCCAATATTATTATTATAATTATTATTATTGTCCTTGTTTATAATTAATATTATTATTATTATTATTATTATTATTATTATTATTATTACTATTATTATTATTATTTCCTTTAATTTCTTTTGTATACGCATTTCCTTCCAGGGACCAATAAAGTCAGAAATAACTTCCTGATATTTTCCACTGATCTGTTTTTTAAAAGAAAAACTATGATCATGCAAATTTTACATAGATAAATGTTTTCGTAATGTTTGATTTCTATTTGTGAGTAGAATTTTTTTTATATATCTTTAAGTCATTAGCTGCCAGATATCTATTCAGTGAATGTATCTGAACATTTCCAAATAACCCGATGGTCCAATGACGTCCTCATGTGACACATTTCTTTGATTTCTACTTGAAGATGCTTGTATTTGATAGCATGTTAAGGATCTTCTAAGATATATTAAATTTTGACGGACTGACACGACAATAAGAGAACACTTTCTGTGGTATTTGATCACGATGTCTATGCGATTAACTTTGATTGTTCTTTCTCTGTATATTGTAAAGTCCTATAAAATTGCTAGAGGTCCTATCTCATTATCATTATTATTCCTTATTACAAACATGTTTTTGTTTTCAAATGGATATCTTGAGTGATATTCAAGTCGCACGACTTGAAACATATATCACCTTTCGCAGAATATATGTATTGCAAATCTACGAAGACTTTTGAATCTACAGGATACGAAGAATTATTTCAATTTTATTAATGTATAACTTTAAGTTATGTGATATAAAACCAACACTACAACGATAACTGGTACAATCGTGTCCTGAATGTCCTACATACTTGCAAATCCAAACCTGATATACCACTAATTTTTAAACTTTTCACTTTCTATTATCTTTATATTAGAATTACCAGCCGCATATATAAGGAAACATTTAGTATTGTTCTTTTTTCAACGACGGTGATATTACTTTTAGAGTCCTCAAAGATGTGGTTTCTTTGGGTGCTGAAATCGCATATGATCTTGAATTGGTCTGATTTGTTGTGTTACCACTTTTGTTCGACTTCAAATCCACGTTTCTTGCATAAGTACAAATGCAGATGACAGGTCAATAGATTATGGAGAAACTTGTATTATTTCTACGCAAATATTCAGCAAGCGGTAACGAAATGGGTAAAGTTTTCCACCTCGTGCCACACAGTTTGCGCCTGTATTAATCCACTTGTTGATAGATGCTCTCCCGGGGAAATTAATATTCAGGGCTTGAGTCGCTACCATTAGCTCTGGATCGCCTTTCATCTATAAATCCAACAAACCTTTGATATTAATGCGTTATGTGTACCTCTCAAAACATGCATAAAACGGCGTTGCCTGCCTTGCTTTAACTTATCTTTCAATAAACTCTTCCTGTATTCTTCTTTGTTCGTGATCTTTTCTTTTGAAATGATTTTGGATATCGGTTCGTACTTTAGGAGTGCTAAGTCGCAGTTTATCAGCTATCAGTCCAACAACCTATGTGCACTCGCTACACATTTTCTAATGTAGGTAATTCCTCTCCCGTCTTTTTTCTTGGGTGCATACACTAAACACAATTGACATTTCATTTAGGACAACATTTTCAAAAAATTGTATTCAGGTATTTTGAAACACATCTTTGTCCGCGTAACAACTCTTCCACTGTACTTTACAACAGATACATCCCAGGTATGAACAACAGTTAAAACATTACGGACATTAAAGATGTACTTCAAAAGAAGCAGTAACCTTTTCATGTATATCTCTGTAATCACTTAATATATCTGTCTCCTAAGGATGCAATCTTCTTCCAGAAAAACCAAGATATCTGCATCCATATTTTCTCTTGGTTCTAATCAATCCCATACATAGCTTTTCTTTCTCTTCACTGTACAAAGACATCCAGAAATCCATGTCAATATCATTGCAGGGAATATTCACCGTTTGAACTAATCAGAAAAGAATTTGGGATCATGCATAAAAAGCAGATGTACGATCGCTTTATCAGGCTTGTCCTTTCAAAGATGTCAGTAACTTATGTGCCATGCGTGATACGCATTTAGACGATCATGTATCTTTCGATACATGACCGACGATGTAGACTTTTCCCGCAGTAGGTTGTCATTTCTTTCTGCGGTAGACCAGATTCCATCCAAGGCTATAGAACCCTGTCTGCCCTGATATATATCCATAACTGGGGATTAGAAGAGAATTCATAAGGGTATTAGCTCGTAAGTGAATGTAATGGATTCCACGAGAATTCGAAATTCGCTCTTCTATTTCTCAATCCGTGCCGCTATTCATTAATCCACCGTGCCTCAAAGATGTATACGATTTTACTTTCTCTAAAATTATTGATTATGGGACCAGAAAAAGAAGGATGAGTAAAGAGGAGAATTAATTACCCTAAAATATTCCTCTTTCGTATAGAGGCAGAGACAAGAGATTGATTGCAAGCTTGTAACATTATCTTCAAGTAAAGGTATTTTGATTTGTATAAGGTTAATGACAGTTTTCGCTATCCCGAATATCTGTAAGCACGTCAGTACCATGACATAAGGAAATATATTATAAACCTTCTTAAAATCAACTCAGACTATATTTATATTGGTTTGCAGCCAAGCTTTTTTAATGATAAATCGGTCTTTAGCAGTGTCCAGAAATATGTTTCGGTGCCGTTTTTTATGGCTTTTTTTGTCAAGCGATGACAATTCTTTCTGAATCATCCCAGTTGAATGTTTCCATTAGAGATTCAGGTCGGAAATAGAGTGGTAATATCTAATATGAAAACATGTTGTTTTTTTTTTACTTTATAAAGTGTGGCTCTTCTATTCACTATCCATTCAGGTACACACCCACTTGTAACAAACACATTAAACGTTTGTTCAATTCTGCCATGTCGGTTGGAAAACAGCTAGTGGAAAAAAACGGATATCACTGGACCTGTAATTTCGAGTTTGGCAATGTTCTTAGATCTGTTATATCATTCGTTGTGGTATGAATACGATTTTTTGTGGAATATGCTGTAGGTCTACCTCATATCAAAGTCGTAGCATTATGAGCAATGATGTCTCTGCACAGCACTGACCAGAAATTTGTAAAGTTTTCTGGTTTTGTTGTGTAAGAATCCCTGTCGGAAAGATATGTTATGTTTAATAGAAAAAAATATTCAGATCGAACTGCTTTTCTCCTGTTTTTATCGATCCATACGATTTGTATTTTCTTGTTTTCCCTTTTCTAATATGTCCTATGTTTGTATTTAAACTGTTGATTTGATCTTTTAGTTTCTTAGAATTCTGGATTTACACTCCGTTTCTCCTATTTTCCTTTCATCTCTGTTCCATGCATTTATGCCATGTTCTGAATCTTACCTTACTTACCGTTTATCGTCTTCGGTATGATTTTTCAACCATGTCTAACTTCTCACTATCAAGTTCGTTTCAGAGATCTCAAACATTCTTAATTCATTTGGGGGAGAAAAGGCACGAGCTTCGATGCCTTGTTTTCGTCCAATGAAGCTAATACATTGCACTACAGGGCTGTTTTATTATCCTCAATTCTCCCATCGTCTACGGTTTTCTGGTAGTTATCGTGAATACAGAACACCTTGATTATTGTCGACTTCCAAATAGGAGGATTACAACAAGCAGTAGGCTGGCTTTACATTCTACACTGTATCCGATCTTGGCAACTACAGTTACCTGACATTATTGCATGCACGTCCATACAGTTTATCATTCCATCATTAATTTTCCATCAGGAATGATTTGGTTGAAACAAGGGTGTTTCTTCTCTATTTCATTTCTTCGGTGACACCATCACTAGGTGGATAGTCAAACATGCTTCATGGAGATCACCTCCCTTCGGAGATAGCAACAAAGGGTATCCAATTTTCAGTGGGGTCATCACACGCTTGAACAATAACACAGGTATTTTTAAGTCACTGCAATAATAATAATAATAATAATAATAATAATAATAATAATAATAATAACTAGTTGTAACTCGTGAATATTTTCATTACAATATAATGATTAATCTTTATTCTTAAGTTCATGATTGATTAAGCTCATATCGAAAATAAAATATCCGTAGAAATTCAGCAGCGCATTGTTAAATATTTGTGCTTAACAAATTTAGCAATATATTTTAGTAGCAAAAATAAATATGGATGCCGGACGTTATTTCAGAAAGTGTGTACAAATGAAAGCACTTAAAATTTTCAACGTCTTCCATTTCCCTGAAAGTGCTCTTAAAGACTTATATCTTTCATTCTTTCATTTTAATTTCTTTTTACCTTTCTTTCATTTCTTTTAGTAGTATATTTTCCCCTCTTTCAAGGCGATCAAACCAGAACAGGCCAATATTTATGATGTATTGGTAAGGCGTAACTGTCGTGCAAACTAACAAATGGGGGGAGGGCAAGCACAATTATAATAGAATAATACAAGGTACCAAGTAAATACAGAAATAAATGTATTTAGCTATGATGATTCATGCACAAACTGAGCAATCACCGCAGATGTTCGAAATGTTTGCCTGTATGTTCAACACAAAATTATATGTATGGTAACCAGGAGAGCGTAGCATTATGAATCTTCAAGAAATTCATTCTAGGTTATTCTAGCGTTACTTAGTCAATATTCCTAGTGCGTGGGCTGTACATATTAAGAACATTTTTGAGTTTTCCCTTAAGCTAGAAATTCCAGCGTTTTTCATTGTGTTGCTGTGTACTATTTTTATAATTCTAAGCGCACATCCTACGACTGGTACTATATACTATATTTTCTATTTCAACATTTTTTGCTATTACAATATTAAATAGTTTTTCAAATTTCGTGGTTGCTATATAACAGTCCGCTAGGTAAGTTATATAAATTAGTAGGAATGTCCGGCATATTTGCGTCATTCTTAATATCTGTAAAAATTATGTAGTCTTCTATTTCTGGGTGATATTCATACCAGGGTTTGTTAACATATTTTCCAGTGTTTGCACATGTTCTGATATATATATATATATATATATATATATATATATATATATATATATATATATATATATATATATATATATATCCCCAATCTATTTTGACTATTCTTATATTCATTTAGCGCAAGTACAGAACATCATGACATCAGCTTGTTTATATTTTCATGATCTTTGTCACACAACCTGCATTTTCTGTCCACACTATGAAGTAGGATATTTTCCTGAATATGCCTAGAGAAAAGACTCGTTTTTGCTACAAAGATATTGCCTTCTGTTTATTATTATTATTATTATTATTATTATTATTATTATTATTATTATTATTATTGTTTCCTTAGATTTCCAGTGTTTACCTTTTTCTTTCATGGTCCCGCCCAGGTATCATGACTCTTGCCAATGAAAAAACAAAACAAAAAAAATTACATGGATAAAGCCCTTCGTAAAGTGTGGGCTGTACTTGCGAGAACGATTTTTTGTATTTCTTTGAGGCCTTGACTTCCTGGAATCCCTTCCATAAGTCTACTGGAATATTTTCCAAAAAATCCTAGGGCTCCAACTACAACAGGGATTGTTGATGTTCCCATGATCCGTATTTTTGAGATTTCTATTTCAAGGTCCTTGTATTTTGATACCTTTTCGAATAACTTCAAAGATACATTTCAGTCTGTAGGCATTGCCATATCAATAAGGTGGCACATTTTTTGTTTGTGGTCTGTAATAACAATGTGTGGGCGGTTAGCTTTGATTGTTCTGTCAGATTGTATTATTTAGTTGCATAGAATTGTAACAGGTCCTATCTCCGTAACCTGGTCTGTGTGGTATGCATACCAGTTTCATTCCCGTAGAAGTTGCACATTTTCCAGTGCAGATATTGGCCCACTTTGTCATGACGTGTTTTATGCTCAGTGGGTGCCAATATCGCGCAACCTGGTTACAACATGATCAATTGATTCTGGGTATATATCACAGAATATACATTTTGAAATAACACAATATTTTAGTATATCTGCTTGATAATTTCTAGTTAACAAGAATTGGTTCTGTGGAGCATGGATAAAACCTTCAGTTTCAGCTTTCAACCCTGCACTATATAGCCACTGATAGGTAAGGTTTTTGTCTACGTCAGCTTTTATGGTACGGGCATAGTATTGAGCATGAAGCGGTTTATCTTGCCATTTTTTCCGTATTTATTCAGTTGCATTTATCTTTGCTTTCGTTTTTAAGTATTTTGCAGCTTCAGCCGGTTTATTGTGCTTTACTTGCTCCCATTTGAAACACCATTTTGAATTTGTTGGCTTCCGTTTTTACGGAGTAAAGACGCTAAATACTTTCATGTTCTTTGACACAAACCATCATCCAGTCTTCTGTAGTTGCCAAGTATCTTTAGAGGCCAAGCCTTGTAGTTTTGTAGGACAGTTCTAGTTGAACTAATCCTCTGCCTGCTTCGGATCTGGGCATATAAATCAGCTTTGGGATGATGCCTGTGATAGCAAGTGCGAAGATTTCTCGTTTTGGCGTCTATTCGCTTAATTTCAGCTAGGGTCCATTTCCATTTAAGGACATTAAAGCTGTATTGCACCACAGTGACAGCCAATGTGTTTATGGCTGATATTCTGTTTTTTATTTTAGCTCGACATTTAGTACCAGACGTACACGCCTGTATTACTCCTTCCTTAACTTCCCCTTCATTTGGAGTTGTTGTATACCATCGCCTTCGATTCCTAGGTACGTATAGGCTTCATCATGTTCCAGTTCCCTAATCTTTGTGTTGTGGTAGGATCCACCTAATCTGCATAGGTGACTACCAACTATATAAATAATGGTTGGTACCGGAAGACAGAGGAGCGAATACAGAGATCCAGCTAGAGACTCTGCCCGACTGCGACTTAGTCAACACATTCTCCAGGAACGTCTTCCCAGAAATATACAGAAATACTATATGTAAATATTGTGTACACTTTCTTGTTATAATACATTCTTGTTCTAAGTAGATTTGGTGTTGCATTATTATTCCATGCATTAGTCAAGATTCAACAATGAGTCAAGACTCAACACTTTGTGACAAAATATAAACCTATTAAGGGTGTTTCTGTCATTCTAACTCTGTTGAATTTTTTTTTGCATATTTATGTAATCCGAAGTTCATGCCTATGTTGTCACTTTACATTTACGTCATTTTACAATATTGAGGAGGACCTTCAACTCATTGTCGTATTTGGCAAAGAGTTTGAGATCATCCATGTAGAGTAGGTTATTGAATATTTTCTTATTTATTTTGTAACCATAGCTACTGCTGTCCAGTTCATGCGGAATGGGGATTAAGGACAAACAAAACAGAACCTCTGACAGAGAGTCACCTTGAAAGATTCCATGTCGGATATTTAGACAGTTGGATATGGCAGGGCCTCTGGTGTGATTAAGGTATTGTTTGGCGTTCCACTTTCACGTGTTGTACTTAAGGAAATTTAATAACACAGGGGAGACTTTGTACATTTCCAAAGTCTTAAAGATCCAGGAATGTTTAACACCATCAAAGACTTTACGATAATCAGTCCACGCTACGCTAAGTTTTCTAGGTCGTCTCCTGCAATTTTCAAGGATCATTTTATTTATCAGTAGTTGATCTTTGCAGCCATATGAACCTCTCCTGCATCCCTTCTGTTCCAGGGAAAGAATGTTGTTTGTATTATTATTATTATTATTATTATTATTATTATTATTATTATTATTATTATTATTAATCATTATTATTATTATCATTATTATATTATAAAAATTATTATTTTCTGTGATTTCTGTTTTATGCTCATTTCATTCCAATGAAAGACCTAACGACAGAAATAGCATGCTGATATTTTCCCCTGAGCATTTTTGTAAAAAAAAAAAAAACAGAAATCATTAGACGACGCACTTTTTACATATATAAAGCCATTCGTAAAGTGTGGGCTGGATTTGTGAGTACAATAATTGTATGTCTTTGAGGCAAGGATTTCTAGGAATATCTTCAAAAGTCTATCGTAACATTCTCGAAACAAAAAAGGGCCCCAGCTACAACTAAAATTATTGATGTCCCCATATGCCACATGTCTTAGATTTCCATTTAAAGATCCAAGCATTTCGATAGTTTTATGAATAACTTCATATATTACAGACTGCAGGAAGTACCATCCAAATAAGAAAACACATTCTTTTTGTGGCCTTTGATCACGAAATCTAAGACATTAGGTCTTATTATTATTATTATTATTGTTGATGCTGTTATTATTTTTAGGTTAATAGGCAAAATTTATATTTACTAAAAATTTAGATATTAAGCGAATAATTTGTATTATTTATGACGTCTAATTTTCTAGACCTGCAGTTATTGCATAATAGTATAAAAGTAATCACTCCAGTTAGCAACTGTGGCTTTGAAAACGAAATAAAACATAATTGTAATTATGTTTTCTGAAGAATTCATTATTATTGCTTCAATTCACTGCATTTGCTAACATCCGAAATTAGAGAAAATCGGTAATCTCCATTTGCGCTGTGTAGAAATTATTAAAAAATTATATATTTAAATAGAATTTATGTTACAAATTCATACTTAATGGATATAGAATGATGTAGCGGATGATTTAGTGATAGATTTCAAATTCATGAACTGTAAAATAATATTGTAGTCGCATGATATGTTAACGAAACTTGTCTGAGCAGATTTTTAAAAAAAAAAGGCAATTCAATATCGTCAGAGTTATCTTTAGCGCCCACTGAAGACAGAAAGCAAAAACCGACTATTGTTGGCCAAGCGATCGTTCAGTAACAGATAACGACCAGGTTGCAAACGATAAATTGTCCAAGACGCCATTTAAAATAAAAACAAATGTGAAACTCACTAAATGTGAGCAGTTTTGAAAATTACTTGTGGAACTGACTGGGGTCATAAAGTAAATAGAATTAATATTTGCTTTGGCGCGGAAGCGAATCACAGCTTCTGAAATAGTCGTAAATCAGATAAAAATTTAATATTGTAGTGCGTAAACATGAAATAGGAGGTAGCCAAGCCATTGCTAAAGAATTCTCGTAACATGGCGACGAATATTTTACTGGTAAAACCTTTGTATTTGCACTTTAATAAATCCGAAATCTATCTGATTTTGCACGTATAGATACATAATATAAAAATACTGCAATCTGGGAGGTACGATGTGGTATGTAAAGTTTCTATATACATAACTAGCACACCTACCACCACAAACAACCAAATATATATATATATATATATATATATATATATATATATATATATATATATATATATATATATATATAATATATATATATATATATATATCTATATCTATATCTATATATAAATCTATATATATATATATATATATATATATATAAATATATATATATATAAATATAAATATATGTATATATATATATATATATATATATATATATATATATATATATATATATATATATATGTATATGTGTGTGTGTGTGTGTGTGTGTGTGTGTGTGTGTGTTTGTGCGTGTGTGGATGTTTGTGTAGAGAGAAAGAGAGATGGTGTGAGAGAGAGAGAAACAGATTATGAAAAGAAACATTGTCTAGGACGAGAAAGTGAACATTCTAAGCTACAGAGCAAGGGATACAGTAGTCTTTCTTCTACAGGTCAGCCGAGAAATTTGCCCAAAGAAGACGCCCGGAGTCACTCTCCTGGATGTTTGCGTCAGCCATTCTGATGGAAACCAGTAAGTGGTCTCTCACATGAGGTGGCGAGATGTAAAGTGTGAAGTGGTCGCAGAAATTGATTGATATCCATGACTTTGTTCTACAGCTTGTGTGGCATAGTACAGAGTCATCTTGCTAGACATAGGTTCTTCCAGCAGCCAGCTTCTTGATCCAGGGCAACGGCAGCCTCTCAAATCTGTTGATTTAGGCCCCGTTTGAGTTATTCAGCTAGAAAGAGAAAATATTACTCTTCTTGTGTCAGACCCACTATATCATCCTAAATGACCAATGACAAGGCGAAATAAATCGTTCAAGCCTTGTGCAATGGTACTAAAATTCATACACAATGTGCATTCAAGAACCATCAAGGGAATGGTGAATAATAAAAAAGAATGAATAGTAGAGGACAATTGGATCTTTGGGGTTCACATCGGGGAGAAGGATTATCATTTCAACATAGAGATACATACATTTTTATTGTACAAAATAGAGTCCAAACGCTTCAAAAAAAGTTATGAGAATTCCAGTAAATTGTCTTTAATAATATAAGAGATACAACGATACAAATCTTAATTTCAAAATAAATTAGAGAATATTGTTGTTACATGAATTGGATAACTTTGCTTTTTCCCGTTATATATATATATATATATATATATATATATATATATATATATATATATATATATATATATATATATATATATATATATATTATAATAATATTTTTAGTTTTTAAAAATATGATTCCTCCGCTACATAAGAGTTCTCATGTTTCAAAAGCGAGAGCCGAGACCCCTAACATAATTTTTTAAGTTATGAAGAGTTAAGGCGTCTGGACCCGCTTCCTTGTCAAGCGAGAATTTGGGAATAAGCTATCTTTTGGTTAGCTGGTGTTTATAACTACGGTATCATTGGAACATTTGTTGCTATGGAAACGGCTAGTTTCGGCCGTTGAAGTTTGGTGGTTTAAGGGGCTAAGAATTAAGAATTAATTTTTATCTACAGGCCAGTCCCTTTCTAAAGAAGTGTATCAAGTTACAATGTCCAGAGTGTTTTTGGCTTATGCTAGTCAGACGGCGTCTTTTTTATTTATGGGTTTGCCTTGAGTCGTTGAGTGACTAGAAGGTTATGTTTCATTATTATCTATTTGATCTGTTTGTTTATTTGTTTATTTACATGGCTTTTTTTATCAAAGGGTTTTTCTCAATAATTATTGGGCTGAGTTTTTTAAGGCTTTTAAATTATGGATTTAATTTGTTTAAATCTATTTATTAATTATTTAATGCGAAAATCATTTGATGACGACAGAACACCGTTAACTCATGTCTATGGTTTAGTAACTTTTCACTATTTAGACATCTAATTATGTGCAGTTTTTCGTGTAGGCACAGAGGGCATGGGTCATCCCAGGTTTTACATGTTCTAGTTCTATTTATTATTTTCCATTTTACTTTCGGTGTTTTGTTCGTTTCCTTTAAATGCCAGTAGTATTGAGATAGAGATGTCTGACTTCTATTTTGGATGTTGTTGAAGGAGCTTTTGTGTTGTCTCCATCTAATTTTAAAATTATTCTTAGTTGACCCTATGTATAATTTTTCAGTATTAGGATTCTCCGTAGATGAGATGGTACATTGGTATACCACGGATTTAGTAAGGCATCTGTTTTCTAACGGGCAGTCATTAGGGTTTCTACAATCACATGATTTTTCATTTTTTCTGTCTAGTTGCAGTTTAGGAGTTTTATTGGCACTGTTTTGGCATGGGTGTTTTCCTAAGATTTTACTATTATGCCTTTTTATTATTCTTTCTAGGTTTTCAGTGCAGCTGTAACTTAACTTTAGGCAATTCTTATTAAAGATTTGGCTTAGTTTGCTATTTTTGGGGAAGTGTTTACCTATTAAAGCTAGGAACTTATGGCCAAGTTTAGTGCTGACCATTTGGTTGAACGGAGGTGTATACCATATGACATTTCTTTTCCTATTCTTCTTACTATTAGTGCTATTGTTTGTGTAGCTTATTTCAGCGTTTCTGTATCCGCTATTTTTCAAGGCCGTGTTATAAAACTTACTATGAGCTTGGAATATTTCCTTATTTGCAGAGTTCATGCTTATTCTTTTCTCTACTGATGTGGGTATGTGCTTAATTATAGATGGGGGGTGGTTTGACTTAGGGTGTACATACAGGGGGTTGGTATTAGGTTTTCTGTAGGGTGTGTAATTTTTGTTTACTAAGTCTAGAGTTAAGTCGAGGAAGTTTACCTTTTTAATTTGGTGTTTACTATAGTTTTTAGATCTATTTTTCCGAATTCACTATAAATTATCTTTCTAATCTTATCTGTTTTGAAATTTGTGGAGCTCCTCACTACCATGAGCCCGTCGTCTCGGTACAGCCCGATGTCTTCAATGTCTAATTCTCTGTGCGCTGTTAAGTTGTACAATATAAACAGGCCGACAAGGTCCGAAGATTCTGCAGAGTCCAGAGATCCCATGCTGATGTCAAAATTTTCAGCAGTGTTTTTAATCCACTGCTCCTCATTGTGGATGAGGACGGATTTCTTAGCACTGAGGATTATGTTCGTTTCTTCCTTGGTTAAATCTGAGTATACTGCAGCAAACTCCAGGGCAGTAGTGAAGAGGTCTTTCGATATAGACTGGTAGTAATCCACTATATCGAACTGAATCAGGGTGCAATCCGGTTTGTTGTCGATGTTTGTAAACCAGTTGATGACCTCTTTGGTGTTAATCCAGAGTTTTAATCCGAGTCGTTTTTTAATTTGGTTGGTGATCCTTTCTAGGATTTTTTTGCTGATCTTTCCTATGTCGGGTCTAGTTGGGTTAATCATTCTGGTAGTGGGGTTTTCCTCAAAATCATGTTTGTGGTCCTTAAGCGTTACGTAGCATTCTTTCTCTGCCAACTTACCAACTCTATCGCTTATTTTTAGTTTCTCAGTAATTATCTTACTTTTCTATTGATACTGTCAACCATGTTGATATTGTTGTTATGGGCTTTTTTATAAGTCTTAGTTAAATTATTTTTAATTAATTTGTTGTAGTCGTCAGCCGTCATCTTGTAGAAGTTGCCTGTTTTGTCGGACTTAACTAGTATTTTATCGCTGCTATTTATGTTTTTGACTATTTGGTTTAGGTGCTTCTGGAAGTTGTTTCTTGTTTTTTTGTGAAAGGAGATGTTGTTGATTATGTTAAGTAGGTCCTTTTCGAATTCCTGTAGGTTCATGTTGAACGGTGCAGTCTTCTTACTTCTGAAGCCGTAAACCTCATGTTCTTTTTTAGTTAAGTTATTCCCTCGTAGAAAGAAGAATGCTTTCCATCTCATTCTTCTTATTAGTTCCTCTGTTTTTTGTAAAAGTTTGACGAAATAGTTCCGTTTGTTTGTGAGTGGAATATTCTTCAGAGAAATGTCGAAATTAGTTTTTTCCATATTTTTAAGGTTCTTATTTTAAAATAAAGGTTAAGAGTGCTCTACCTTAATTTGGGAGCTGATATGTATATATGTATGCAGATGTGCAGTGAAATAGGAAAGAACACGTTAGGTAGATAATCCGGTGTTCCTTAATATTTAGCTTTATTTTCAAAAGGACAGTGCTCCATACAGAAGTAGAGCTTATATTATAATAATATTTTTAGTTTTTAAAAATATGATTCCTCCGCTACATAAGAGTTCTCATGTTTCAAAAGCGAGAGCCGAGACCCCTAACATAATTTTTTAAGTTATGAAGAGTTAAGGCGTCTGGACCCGCTTCCTTGTCAAGCGAGAATTTGGGAATAAGCTATCTTTTGGTTAGCTGGTGTTTATAACTACGGTATCATTGGAACATTTGTTGCTATGGAAACGGCTAGTTTCGGCCGTTGAAGTTTGGTGGTTTAAGGGGCTAAGAATTAAGAATTAATTTTTATCTACAGGCCAGTCCCTTTCTAAAGAAGTGTATCAAGTTACAATGTCCAGAGTGTTTTTGGCTTATGCTAGTCAGACGGCGTCTTTTTTATTTATGGGTTTGCCTTGAGTCGTTGAGTGACTAGAAGGTTATGTTTCATTATTATCTATTTGATCTGTTTGTTTATTTGTTTATTTACATGGCTTTTTTTATCAAAGGGTTTTTCTCAATAATTATTGGGCTGAGTTTTTTAAGGCTTTTAAATTATGGATTTAATTTGTTTAAATCTATTTATTAATTATTTAATGCGAAAATCATTTGATGACGACAGAACACCGTTAACTCATGTCTATGGTTTAGTAACTTTTCACTATATATATATATATATCAGGATTCACTATATATATATATATATCAGGATTTGTATAAGTTCTCATAGATATTTCATGAAAAGTGATGTTTTATTTACAAAAAATCAGTAAGAAATATGTAACTGAATGTATTGTCTATCGCTAGCCACCCCTTTTTCCCATTTTTCTTGCACCATTTGAATTCCACGTTCAAAAAACGACACGACTTTTGAGGCTAACCACCTTTTATTTGGGGCCTCTTCATTAGAATGAAAATAATGCTCAACCAGGCCATGTGCCACCGAGCAAATCAAATGACAATCGGACGGGACAATATTTGGTGAATACGGCGTGTGTTAGGACTTCCTATTTAAGCGTTTTCAAGTAGGTTTTCACACGTTTTGCATGTTGCAAAATCACATTGCCTTGTCTCTGCTCGTATAGCGGCCATTTTTTTCTTCAAAGCTCTGCTCAATCATATCAATTGTAGTCAACAGCATCCTCGCGTGGTGGCTTCTGTCGATTTGAGCAGCTCATAATAAACTACACCCAGATTATCCCACCAAATACAGAGCAGAAGCTTCGAAACATGTATTTTCGGCATTGCTGTCGCTGAAAATGCATGGCCGGGTTTCATCACGATCTACAACGCTTAGGGTCATCTTAGTGTATCCATGTTTCATCCCGTTCCTAATGCTTCCTAATGATTTCAACTTTTCGAATCTAATGAATCTGAAAGTTCAGCCTTACATGAATGTTCATGCATAAATGCCTCCGAATTTTTAGGTGCGTCATAGCTTTATTTATTATTTGTTAATAATTCATGGTGTTAATATATATATATATATATATATATATATATATATATATATATATATATATGACGCAAATATGCCGGACAAAGAGAGACCCGGTTGACACGTAGGGGTTGATCAGGAACTCCGCAGGCAGACTGAGACTGAACACGATACATTTCAACTTCCATCCTTTCGTCGCCACCGTCTTCAAAAATCATCAGCTGACAGAAATGACCAAAATTCTTTCACTTTCTTTCTTCCTTCCCCACTCTGTCGACTTTTACAATATCAACGAGTACTTTGCTGGCTTTGTATATATGCAAATAAATTATAAATTTATTTACCCAAAATAAAACGTATTCCTTTTTCCTCGAATTTATTTTTACTGAGGCGAAAAAGAATTTAACCTATTCAGCAGAAACAACAACGGCGACAAGTTCTGCCTTCCGGGTTACCCATTCGTCTTTTCCGATGTTTTCTCTTTCATTTAGAATAGCCTTTTTCAATCAAAATTGTGGTCTGCTATGTTACTGTGAGCAACTAATCTTGCTTTGTAAAGCATGTCTTTTGCGTTTGTAATTTTGTATGTGGTCAGGCATGTTGTTTTAAATGCCTAATAATGTTAGTGTTATGCCTCTCCGCATACAGAATTCGGGAAAATCATTGTTGAAAACACAACTATACTTGAACATGAAAACAATAAATAAAAAATAAAAATTCTTGAAGCTATATACATGCAACAGTTTAAACATAACCTGAACAAAATAAACTACGATATCTCCAGAAATATACTTAAATGCCTATAATAGATAACAGAAGCCATTGGTTGATACCAAAGGCTTCCCATACTTAATACTTCTCGAATTCACTCTCGAGTGTTCATGTGTGACGTCATGAGCTGCGGTGAGATTTTCGCTTCGAGCGTCTTTATATCCACGAGAATGTCGTTGCTTGGAAAACTTTCCATGTAAACAGAAACAGACTATCACCACTCTCTTGTCAGTGTATTGCTTAATATATTGTAATATAATTGGCAACTTTGATAATAGCTTGTGTAAGCCGAACGCTTAGATATGATAAAAAATATGTATCAATATTTTGATTTTCTGTCTTCATTTAATGATAATGTTATAAATCTTATCAGACGATATGAAAAGAATTTACATAAAATAGACACCTCTTTTCTATATTATTTAATGAAACATCTACCAATGAAAAAATGCTGCCTAAATACACACACAAGATATATATATATATATATATATATATATATATATATATATATATATTAAATTAATTGATTTAAAATGTTTTTTTCGCTACACAGTGATAACCATGTTTCAGAAATGGAAGCTAAAGCTCCTGAATTTAATTTTGGTATTAAACCAAAGACATTAGTTCCATTTCCTCGTCAAGCAAATTTTGGAGTAACTTATTTTTTAAAAATTTACGGTTGTTAAAGTCACGGCAAAGATTCATAATTGTGGGTTTCCAAGGATACCGATAAATCCATTCATCTAGACAAGAGGTGGTAGGGGGTTCAAATTTTAATTTTCGTTGTATCAGTTAATAGTTACATTTGAAAGCGGGGTTATGTTTAGGGATCCGGGTAGGGATGTATCTTTCAACAAATTCTGACATCCGCTAAATTCAGGTCGTCTGGGTTTTTTTTTTCCTAACCGCAAAAATTCTTACGGTACTTTTTCTATTTGTATATTTAAAGATTTTGGGGGGCTGTTTAGGCTAGAATATGTTTTAACCACATTTCTAAAAAAAATTATTTTTAATATTTAATATACTATATTTCTTTTTTAAAACCAAGTAAATGTATTAGAATTACTTACAGTATGTAAAATTATTTTTCTTATCGAGTATAAATAAATATGTATATTGATAGATTAATTTTTTTTTATGTAAACTTTATGACAATGACGGCAAAGGTGGCTAAATTATTTCACTAATTCAGTAAATTTTACTTTTTATAAATTTAGTAATATAAATTTTCCCATGTATGTAGAAAGGATATGGGTAATTTAATGTCCAATATATTCTAACTTATTAATTTCATTTGACTTTAGGTGTTCTATTGGATTTTTTAAGTGTTTGAATTGCTTTGATAGAGGTGTTAAGGTTAGAGTGCGTTTTATTTAATTACAATTTTAAAAGATGTTTAGGTTAGAATCCGTTTATTTAATTACAATTTTAAAAACTTCTACTTTTAAATTTAACTTTTAAATTTAATGGGCTATATTTTTTATAAAACAAGTAAATGTAATAGAATTACTTACATTATTTAAATTTATTTATTCACATCAAATATGAGTATGCATATTATCAGGTAATTTTGTTTTTAATTTTTGACAATGACGGCATAATATAGTTATTTCATTTCTCTGAATCAGTAAATTTTTATTTTTTATAAACTTAGTAATATATAGTTTCTCGTGTATGCATAAAGGACATGGGCCATTTAATGACCTGCATAGTCTAGCTTTTCTTATTAACTTCCATTTTCCTGTAGGTGTTTTATTGGATTCTTTTAGGTTCCAGAAGTACTTCGAGAGAGATGTTTGATTTTTATATTTATTTATCCTAAACGAACTTTGATGTTGGTTGAACCTTTTTTTGAACTCATTGCTAGTGCAACCTATATATATTTTTATGTTTTCAGGATTTCAATAGAAGATATATTGCATTGGTATAATAATGATTCCATGCAACATTTATTTTGTAGAGGACAGTTTTCAGGGTTTCTACAATTGCATAATTTTTGTTTACCCTCATTAGTTGTTGTTTGTATTTTTCCATTGTCTAAAGTCTTTTGGTTCTGGTATAAGTGTTTATTTAAGATATTAGTATTATGTTTCTTAATAATTTTCTCTAGGTTATCAGTACAGATATAACTTAATTTTAGTGTATTTCTATTGAAAATAGTACTTAGTTTACTTTCACTGGGAAAATGCTTGAGTATTAATGTGAGGAATTTTTGCCCAATTTGTTTTTTACCATTTTGTTGTATGGGGGTGTATACCAAATTATTTTTCTACTTCTGTTTTTTCTATGCTTACCATTTTCATTTTTGATATAAGATAGTTTTAGGCTTTTGTAGCCACTATCTTTTAGAGCTCTATTATAGAATTTTATATGTTCATCGAAATTCTTGTCATTTGCTGAATTGGTACTAATTGTTTTTCGGATAGATAAAGGTAAATGTTTAATTATAGATGAGGGGTGATTTGATTTAGGGTGTATATATAAAGGATTCGTATTGAGTTTTTTATAAGGTGTGTATGTATTTTTATTTAAATCTAATGTTATATCAATGAAGTTAACTTTTTTTAATTTAGTGCTGACGATAAGTTTTAAACGCATGCTTATAAATTCTTTATATAATGCCTTTCTAATTTTATCTATTTTGAAGTTAGTAGAGGTTCTAATAACCATAAGCCCATCGTCCCTGTATAAACCAATGTCAGTTGAATCAATATCACGGTGCGCTGTGAGGTTGTATAATATAAAAAGACCTATGAGATCAGAAGACTCAGCTGAGTCTAGTGATCCCATTGTGATGTCAAAGTGGTCATATGAATTCTTTACCCATTGCTCACCTTTATGAATCAGTACTGATTTCTTCGCATTTAAAATAATGTTCATTTCCTCTTCTGTAATATCCGTGTACTGGGTGGCAAAGTCCAACGCATTTAAGAACAGTTCTTTAGATATTGATTGGTAATAATTAACTTTTTTATATTTAGTGCTGACGGTAATATATATATATATATATATATATATATATATATATATATATATATATATATATATATATAGTCAAACCTAATGAGCCAGACACACCTACCAAGGTTTCACTTAGGCAGATCGTCAGGGTCGGCTGGCCAGCCGACCCTGACGATCTGCCTAAGTGAAACCTTGGTAGGTGTGTCTGGCTCATTAGGTTTGACTAGGTTTGCTCTACGCTTGTATTGAGCTCTTTAGTTAGTTGTTTACTCGTATCGTTTTTTTTTCTTTGGGCCTTGAACCTGTATCTATGCGATTATTTTCGACAGACTTTCATGTTCCTGGCTCTTTCTTTTTTTTGAAACCTTTTTTTCCTTCGTGATTGATTTGGCTGTTGTTAAATCAAGAGTTCGAAGGTTTTTCGACACGAGTATAGTTACATATATATATATATATATATATATATATATATATATATATATATATATATATATATATATATATATATATATATATATATCTCTTTTGGCCAGGGCACATTCAGTATTCCATCTTAATGTGTTGGAGACGATGTACATCAGGTCCAGGCGACCAGCTCTTTGTAAACAAAGAGACTCTTTGCTTGGGCTTGCTGTACTGTATCATTGGCATATATATATATATATATATATATATATATATATATATATATATATATATATATATATATATATTTCGAACCTTATATCTTAACTAGAAAGCGGTTTGGTTGAGCCTTCTCCCCCATGTTAAGAATGGCTTTGTATGTCTCTAGGAGAATTCGACTTACCCATATGGTATTATATGGGAATATTCTCCCATTATCAGACATCACAAAGAGCGTAGATCCAAATTCCCAGGGCATTTCTGTGGAGCTCAAGACGAATTTGGTAGTGAACTTCTTTTGTGTTAGTCTATACAAGAAAGGGATAGCAGAGAAGGACAATCCACAGTCGATATCAAGCAGATTCGTGATGAAGCTGCAATCCCTCTTCCCTGCCGAATAAAATGAAAGATATATTTTGACGAAACTCGGGAATCCGTACAAGCACTGTGAATAGATGATAACGAATGATATCAATATATATTTGATCTATCTATCTATATAGATTATATGAATATAAGGAATATATTATAAGTAATAAGTATTATAGTGTAAGTAATTTTCGTTTGATCGAAGTACAATTTTGTTAATTTTAAATAATTTATTGTTAACGTTAATAATTGAACAGAGTGCAATTTATAAACACTTCAGAAAAAATATCTGTATTTTATCATCTTTGCGTGTGTGCGTTCACGCAATGATTTTATATTAGGCTTTTGGGACAAACTTTGTTCTTGAGAGGCAAATCTGCTGAGAAATTTGAACTTTCTCGTTAGTGATAGTCGATCCGACAAGTCAAGACACGTCGAAAAAATTATCTTTATTTGAAGTTTAATTCAAGCTGAAATAAAAATATATTAATCGGCCAAGTATTGCCTGACATATATATCCACTCACTCTCCATTTCTATTTCCCTCTCCCCCTCTTTTTTACCATCAGTCTTTCTTTCTTTGCAGCTGCGTATGTTTCTTCTTTTCGTGGCTAATTTCCATCACGCCTTACGCTTTGACAATAGTTCGCAGAAAGAGAGAAATTGTACTATGTCAGCTCGGTAGATTTTTGTCTGTGGACGTCAAATTGGTCATGAATTCTACGCCTCTCACGTCAAAATTTTGCACACTGCCCCTCAATTTTTATACACTTAGAAACTGTTACATACATTCATATATATATATATATATATATATATATATATATATATATATATATATATATATATATATATATATATATATATATATATATATCGGTTTGACGCCAGAATTAAACAGCACGTGCCTGCCAAAATACTTAATGAAATATTTCCGTTGGTCGATTCCATTCGGAATACGTATAGTTCGTCGATAGCGGATGATTTTATAAAGAATCCTACTTGTGCTTTGGATTTCAGTGTGACCCGGTTTTCTGTTTTGGCCAGGGCACACTCAGTATTCCTTCTTAATGTGTTGGAGACGATGTACATCAGGTCCAGGCGACGGGCTCTTTGTAAACAAACAGACTCTTTGCTTGGGCTTGCTGTACTGTATCATTGGCATCTTTGTTGGTATTACTTTTATTATATATCTATATTTTTTTCTTCCCTGCCCATTTATTCCTGTCATCCATTACAGACATTCTTGTTCTTCATAAGTTCTATTCCCCGTTAACAGTTCTGATTAGAGGGGACGAAACCGGTCGACTGGTGTTTTTATTTTAAATCTATCATGGCCTATAATAAAAAAAATGATTTTTATCCCTTAATAAGCTTTTGTACTGCTGCAAACATATATATATATATATATATATATATATATATATATATATATATATATATATATATATATATATATATATATATATATATATGGCTTATTATATTTAAGGGTATATGTCCATTATTTGAGCATAAAACGATTTTCTTTCTTAATTATATAATTTCAAATCATCCATACGTCACCCTAATATTTCTTGTTTACATTTTCATTAAATATGGCGAGATTAGCAAACATGATTTAACTGTAGTATTTAAATTGGCTTCTATGAAGAACTTTATGATGAAAAAATAGTTTAATCATTCTATAAATATTGTTTTTAATGTATGATCAATTTTTCAAGATGCGCAAAATATCCAACCAGGAAGATATCCTGTCCAGGAAGAAATTCTTCAAGTTTTATCAGAAGAATATTTAATTGAGACGTTTTCCTCTGTTTAGCAACCACATTTGAAAATCACTATATCCTTATTCAATACGGAACTCCCACGCTGACGTTCAATTTGACGCAGAGACTGTCTCAAAAGAATATGTCCTTAGATTTATTGACAAGTCAATTTCGCCTCCTTCAAGCCTTGATATGGAACATATGGAATGTGAGATATGGCCCTTATTGGAGTTAAATATTTTCCATAACTTTTAATCAAGTGTATCGGACATGAAAAAAAAACTTATAATATCGTGATACAGTTTGAGTGAAGAGATAGTGAAAAGTCATGCACTTTTTGTTGAGAAGAGATTGCTTGGTCTACTGAAACTGTATACATGTATATAAACATTATGCATATATATAAATCATTGTCAACATATATATATATATGTGGGTGTGTATGTATTTATGTATATATATTTTAGATATGTGATTGCATGTGTATGTATATATTTACCACTAATTTTTTTTATATATATATACATATAACAATCAGTAAGTATAATTTCATTTACCGAAATATATACCTTTTTTTTTCAAGATAAAATTTATAATGGGAAAATATATATTCCACCCCCGACAGGCAATGTGTATTTTTATTTTGCCTCATTTTCATTCTTATCAACAACTATGGCCGGACAATCCCCTTTATTATAGAAGACGAAATACGTTTGCTTTAAGATTTAATATTAATTTTCAGCCTATAATTTTGACCGTTTAAAAGTTCAGTGATCAACATTGCTATGTAACATTTTCATTCTTATCAATGCCAGTGGCGGAATTATCCCCTTTTAATAAAAACGGCGTAATAATTTGCTTTAAGATTTCACATAAATATTCAGCCTATAATTGCGATTGTTTGAAACTTCAGTAATCAACATAGGAAAGTGATATTTTCAAGGGAAAGTAAATCGGGATGACATCGAATTCTTTTTCCTGAATATTAAGAAGGTAATAATATTCTGACTTTCTTGTTAAAAGAAAAACACATTTACAGCGAGTCAAATTGTTTTTTCTATAACCACAACGAATATATTATGTGATAAAGTGGGAAAGAAATATCTTTAATGGACGGTGACATTTTACATATAAATATTGTGTAATTTATTATGTGCTACTCAGTTAAAATTCAAACTTTATAAAATATATAAAAAGAAATTGAATTGAGAAAACTGAATGCCGCTCAAAAAAATATATATCACCAGATAAAATTAACATTAATGTCAGATCATAGCATGGAATCTCATAGTTTCGACACAGAACAATATTTGAATAGCGCCTAATTGATGTTTATCGTGTTTGAAAATAAATGAACACTATCATTGTTTTTTTCTCTTGCTGGATATTCTTTCAGGAAATCGTTTGTGAGCGACCATAAAACGTTAAAGGAATTGTCGTTTGCAAATATTGCTTATTATCTTACAAGTTTTTCCCCATTTTCTCTGCTCTTATTTACGACTGGATTTTATTGGTCAATCAAATACACAATATATATTGGTGTCTTTAACAATTATTTGCGCCTATTCATCTAAGACGTGCCTGTCCTTTTTCAGTACTTACTTCATACATTCAGCACACTGGTCATCATTCCAGCTTGTAAAATTATTGCCTGAAGAATTTTCATTTCCTATTTGCGGATTCGTTGCAAATGTGTTTTATGACTCGAGGGAAGAAGATGTTTTTATCTTTGTTGAATAAAGGATGAAACACAAGAGCAATAACAATACATTCTCATTCTACACTCATCTTTTCACACTCTTATATGTTCGCATATTTACGTTAATTTGCAAATTCATCTTTTGCTTTTCCTTTACGTGAGGCTATCTATCTTTAAAAACGTGTATATATAGGTGGATCTTTCAAGGCCTCGTTCTATTAGGATAACCGGGCGGAATATTTACAGAAAATTATATTTAATTATATACTAGCATAGATTTCTGATGACACATTCTCTTGTACTTGTACGTTTAATCATCACAGTCAGCTTAAAGAATCCATGTATAAAACTGCAGAGAAACAAATATTAATACCAGTATGTGTAGGCAAATGTCGATAACGATATAAACATTAAACAAATGGTGTGAAATTATTGTCAGATTCTGTCCATTTCATAATGTTTGTCGTCATTTGTAAATCGGCAAGAAAATCTTTTGAAAATAAGGATTGGAAAAATGTTTGAATAAATCTTTGTATGAAAGAATTGTAGAAAAAGGATTACGATATTTTCATAAAATATTCCAATCCTAGCTACAACATAAAATATACCACCTTATATACGCAGTTATTGAAAAGTAAATCCCCATTATTTAATATTTATAATTTATTTATTAATTATGATTTTTACAGGTAATGGATATGGGAAGAAAACATTTAGCACGAGGTTCTATTTAAAATTCTCTATGGGCACCCGATATCACTACCAGATTCACAGGCCGCCGGGAATCGCGTCGTCTACTTTCACCAGGAACTCTTGTGGAATGGAACACATAACCTTCTTATTCACCATTCCAGTTCTTCCAACGTCTTTGTTTTGTATAGTAAACTTGCTCCTTTAAACAAACCAAAGAAATAAGTCAAAGGGTGTTAAGTGAAAACTTCTGGACAGGGATACATAAAATCGGAATTTATTTTTCGACCATTATTTTTATATATGTATAGATTTTAAGACATTTTTATGTTTATACATTCTTTTTAAAATAATTGTTGGACTTTGTCCATTTCATAATGTGTGACGTATTTGTTTATATTTGGATATGCATCGAGCAGATATGAATGTACGAGAGAAAAAAACATGTGGCAGTTTAGTTTACAAACAGTAAAATCGACCGTGCTAACCGAAACGCTCCTCTGTGGCTCAGTAGGTAAAAGCAAGTCGGGATATATGACGGTTCCGTATAGGATACAGGTTCGATTCCTGTCGGAGGACAGAGATTTTGTACGAAGATTTCTCGGACATTCAGACTAGTAAATGTCATTAATACTGTTTATTATAAACATAGCATTTAGTAAGATATTTTATCTATAAAAATAACGTATAATTATTAAAACAATGTCGTAAAATATCGGCATATTTTATCATTAAATATATATAAAATAGAGTATGTCTAAGTAAATATCATTTTTGCAAGATTTCCAAAACCAAACATGTAGATATTGCTTATAACTGTTTACACTTTAGTTTTTAAATTACACTTCATAATAATTCTATTAACCTTTTTCCACTGGCAAAACTTTTATTCCCCTTTTCAGTGAAGTTCATTAATTAGAAACACACATTTCAATTCATAAAAAAAACAATACATCTTGACAACTGCTTTCTTTATGATTTATACAGGAATTCTACTTTGAAGTAAAATACATTCCACTCGTAAAGAAATTATTCTAACACAGCCGTCCACCAAGTTTCTCTCCATGAGCCTAGTCGATCTATGATTTTTACCTAACGATATGCATAGTAACCCTTTTCAGATCTCTGATAAATATCTATATTGATAATACCAATAATCTTGGATACATGTCCCAAGAACAAGACGATCAGAGTTTTGCAATTCTTCTCTCCACCGACCTAGTTCTAGAAGTACAATGAGGAAATCACGTTCACTATATTAGAAATCAAGCTAGCATTGTTAAAACAACACCAGTCAGATCACGTGTTCCCATCAACCATGATGAAAAGTTCTACTCTTGATGAGATTCCATGCTAGAATATTTATATGGTATAAATTCCACGTCTAATAACGTGGAACACTTTTATTCAATTATTTCCAGGGACTTTGATAAAATAGTTGGGTTAAACTATGACTATTGACTACTTTCCCCATACCTAGTCTTAATGCAGGAGCCAAATTCGAGTATTTTACTTATATATGTAGTGCATCCGCACTTTATTATATTCCAAACGTGATAGCATTCTGAATTGTTCATCTGTTTGTGTCGAGGATGGCTTTTGATCTGGTCTAGATTTTCTTTTACACAGAAGGAACCTGACATGCCTAACTCTACACTATTTGTATTTATAAAACAAACATTCAAACTGGCTCCATTCTTTGGTACCAACACCAGATATTTATAGCTAGGACACGCCATGCCTTTTTCAGATTTTAGTCAATTTCATGAGTACCCTTGTTGGAGTGTTTCAATAGATCTCTCTATATTTAAACTCCGAAATTTATGTCTATCTCCCTAGAGATCACAATATTTGCTGAAGAGAAGAGGATTCTAGAAGGGAATAGAAAAAAGTATTCACTTTTTTAGGGCAACAATGCTCAATATAGTGTTAAAGCGTGCATTGTCCGAATGTCATTTCTCAAATTATAAAAAGTTAATAGAATTTCGAGTTCAGTCGTGAGGCAAATCGTCGTTAGTACGAGGTTTGAGATCGAGATCGGTAGACATTAATTTCAAGTAACACACACATACACACACACATATATATGTGTACATATATATTTATATATATATGTACATATATATATATATATGTACATATATATACGTACATATTTATTTATATATATGTACATATATATATATATGTATATGTATATATGTATATATATATATATTTATATATATATTTATATATATTTATATATATATATATTTATATATATACATTTATATATATTTATATATATATATATATATTTATATGTATATGTATTTATATATATATATTTATATATATATATTTATATCTTTATATATATATATATTTATATATATATATTTATATATATATATTCATTTATATATATATATATATTAATATATATATATTCATTTATATATATATATATTTATATATATATATTCATTTATATATATATATATTTATATATATATATATTTATATATACATATTTATATATATATATATTTATATATATATATTTATTGATATATATTTATATATATATATATATTTGTATAAATATATTTATATATATATATATATTTATTCATATATTTATATATATATATATTTATTTATATATATATTTATATATATATATATTTATATATATATATTTATATATATATATATATATATATATATATTTATATATACATATTTATATATACATATTTATATATATATATATTTATATATATATATTTATTTATATATATTTATATATATATATTTATATATATATATATATATATTTATTTATATATATATTTATATATATAAATATATTTATATATATAGGTATATTTATTTATATATATATATATATAATGCTAAATGGAGAAAGTGATGTATATTATTTATAGATAGTTTGCCTGGCACAATTCAACCATTTAGTATTCGATATATCTTATATCACTCCTATTCCTAAAGGTTCTCTCCACCTGGGAATAATGGGAAATGGTTGAACGGAAAAATGCTAGAATTATTTATAAGTTGTTTAGTGTTTAGATTCCTGATGAGGCCGTTGATAGATTAGTAATAATTTTCTTATGTTTCGAAATTAAGTAAGATCTTAAATGACGTAAGAGCTAATGACAGATCTCTTGTTCGTTCGGAGGGGGTATCTCTCATCCTTACTACTAAGGCATCCTTCTAGAAGTGTCTTCTCGCGAAATTTGTCTTTCGCAGATACCGTGGCTCAGCACTCAGTGTTTGACATTGAGGATCTGGGGGGGGGGGCAATGTAGGATCAAGAAGCGTGGAAAGGGATTGTTCGAGCAACCACAGGGAGGACAAAGGGTGAAGATGGTGACGGTCTTTTTATACAGTTCTGGAAAAATGATAATTCCCGCTTTTGCCCGGGCTAAAGTTACTTGTAATATAATTTTGTATTGTTAGCTAGAGCTGTTTGTACTATTGTTTTTCGGTGTATTTTTCCTTTGGTTTTCTACATTCTATTTTCTGAAATTCAACTATGCTGAGAGAAATCGTACAAAAACACTAGTGAAAAGCGTGTGAATACTAAACTCCACAACTCTAACAGTATAAGAATATCTGAACGTTCATTAAATGCTAATTCCATCGAAGCTACTTAAAGTAATAAGCTTCCTACATGTACAATAGAAAATCAGAAAGAAACGTTCCTTACCGTAACAGAATAATTTAATAGGACTAACTATTTTTTCTCGCGTATACATTAAAATATACAAACTGTAAACTACGATATTTTGCATTGTTAAGTCTTAGCCAAATTTTGAAGCAAAATAAAGATTATTCAACCTATGTACTCAAGATAAAAATATGAAGCCTAAAACAAACAAAAAAATGTTGTTATTTACTTTAAAGTGCTTCTTGATACCCATTGTTAATGCGTTTTTTTCACTGGATACAAAAATTTTCGTGTATTAAAATAATGGTTTATAGATCCAACTGTCATGTAACTGCTCATAGCGAAACAAGAATATTTTAGCTTGATACTTCCCAATATGTGAGATAATCATTTTGCCTATGTGCACTTTATGGGAAAACTGAACGACAGTTTCATTTAGATTATTATCATTTTTAAAAAAATACAGTTATGTACATCATAGTAATTCTCTTATGTACGAAACGCCACTAGAATAGTTGAGTCGACCCCATGTGTCAGAAGCTTCTTGACAGCTAGGCGAGATCTGTTGCGCAGTTAAAATATTTGAAACTTTCAAAAAGTGTGATGTGTCTTCCAATTTTTTAGTTTATTCCTGTTGCGGGAAACACCAGCCAGTTGCGTGTTCTGAATATTATGTGTTGCAGGCAAACTTGTCATTTAATTTTCTATAGATTATCCTCAGGAACATGCTACAACAGCGTTGGAATTTTTTTGGTTACATCATGATTTCAGTAAATAAAATAATTTACTTTCCAGTAACTGGCAGTTTCTTAACTTAGGAAGAATATTTATTTTAAAACAAGCAACACATTACTTTTACTTTTGAACAGTTTATAATCTCTGTATTTATATATTATCCGAACAATAGAATACTATAGAGACAAAGCAACAAATAAAAATGTTTTCTACCTGTGAAAATAACCTCTGGTAATATTCAATAACATTGAAGTTCAGGACAAATTGATGTATGATCTTTCTAGGGTCTAGGTTTTCTTCTACAAGAATGTGAATGATAAAGATATAAATCTAAAAATCAGAAATTATTTCTGCCACGTACAATTATATCTGACAGAGAGCTTAATTTTAATTTAAGTTAATTTCGAAAGTACCCGCCCTAAAATTTGTGAAATCAAAAGATTATTGTCATTAATAGTAACCACGAAGAATCATCAACATTTACTACAATTTAATCCAGCGACAGAACAATAGAGCATGTGATATTTCTTGATTTCACAGAGATCAGCTTTAAACAAAACTTTATATTCCATGATCTGATGGAGTTATCTAGGGCAAATTCTCTATCTCTGGGATCCACAGTTTGCCAATAATATAGGCTCACCCTCACTATATGTGTGTGAATGTTTATCTCCCTATCTACATAGATAGATACAGAATATATATGGCAAGAAGAGGCTATGATACAGTGAAGCAGTACTGTCTGCGAATGACATAATTAAGCTCTAGAATATATATTTCAATTTAGAACTGTTCAGAGACAGCATATATTTACAAAACAGCAGCCGCCTACGCTAGAACGCTAAGCTTTCAGTAAAGTGAAAACGAGTTCCCAGGCGTATGCTTACATTCATAAAACAATACGCAAGAATTAGCAGTTTGTCCTGGCATAAGGCTTTCATATGTCTAGTCGCAATGAGGAACAGTACTGCCTGCAAATGACATATATATATATATATATATATATATATATATATATATATATATATATATATATATAAAAAGTGTACATAGAAGTCAGCACTTAGGGGCGACAGTCTGTTTCATGCTAGTGCAATCGGCAGGCAAGTTGCCTGACGATTGCACTAGCATGAAACAGACTGTCGCCTCTAAATGCTGACTTCCATGTACACTTTTATATTTACACACGCTCTATCTCTGATATTGAGCACTTTATCCCATAAATATAGCACACTTTAAGATTATATTTCTTATATATATATATATATATATATATATATATATATATATATATATATATATATATATATATATATATATTGCGCGTCTTTTTATTGTCATATTCACGAATTTTTAGCCGTGGCAAACTCTGGTTTCCTTCAGATGGAATTTCGAACCGAGCCATTTTATTTAGCCCACCGGAGTAGATTGTTCTAGTTCCATGTTTCATACTACTTCTGGTTATGTTAGTTTCATTTAAAGTCCTTTAGTAACTGAAGGCTCCAAACTTTTTGTTGACCTCTGCTTTGTCCAGGCATTGAACTCAAAACTCGTTAGGTCATGTCACTGGCTTACTTCAGCCAACGCATTCATTCACTGGTACGTGTGTTCCTAAAGACGTCTATAGCGCCCGACTGGTGAAACGTCGTGAATATGGCAACAAAGTTGAGGACAGCAGTCTGAATAATGCCAATATTCGAAATAGTTGTTATAACTCATATATATATATATATATATATATATATATATATATATATTCCTTTAAATAATATGTAGAAATATACATTTTTCGCCTGATGAATGTCAAAAGACGCGAAACCCTTGTAGCAAACGTTATAAAATATAAAGTATCAGATTTTCAATAAAATCCACATTATGACGAAAAACGTAAGCAGCGTCTTATGTCTATTTAATATCTATATATATATATATATATATATATATATATATATATATATATATATATATATATATATATATATCAAATATGTGGCGCAGTTCAATTTATATTACATGAATCATTCATACAAAAAATATATTAGTGAAGTTAATGATATAAATGGCGAGAATACATATCCGCAAACAAATTTATTAAAATGACATTAACCCACGAACCTCTAAATGAAGGTCAAGATCCCTGTTTTTAATAAATTAGAACTGTATAAGGTCTCGTTTTGCTAGTACTTTCATCTGTTCATACAGACATCATCAGGCATTAAAACTGATTTGTTTTTTTTAGTACATCCAGGTAATAACGGGGCAACGACAGATTAGATGTGAATCGAAATATGTTTTTTTCTGGAAATGTGTTATTGTTAACGGTAAGAATTTTGGAGCGTGGGGTCTCAACCCTGAGGTTGAATCTTTTGAAAATTTAAGATAGTGCATTTTGTTTATTAATATGGCAATTGGAGAATACTTTTGTTGTAGTAGTTTTTTTTTAAATTCGAGGTAGCATGAACTAAATTGTTCAATAATTAGAGCAATGCGCAGCTCTTATGATGAAAGTTCCTCGTCGGATCAGTTCTTTTAAAATCAAATATTTGGAGCAGTTCAATTTAGATTACATGAATCATTCATTCAAAATACAGATTAGTGAAGTTAATGATATAAATGGCGAGAATACATCTTCGCAAAAAAATTATGAAAATTACATTAACCAACGAACCTCTAGATGAATGTTATGATCCCACTTTTTAATAAATACGAGCTGTATAAGGCCTTCTTTTGCTAGTACTTTCATCTGTACATACAGACATCATCAGGCATAGAAATTGATTTGCTTTTTTAGTACATCCAGGTAATAACAGGACACGAAAGATTAGATGTCAATCGAAATATGTTTATTCTCGAAAATTAATATATAAATAAATTTCCAAGAGGATACTATCCAGGTAGAACTCATTGTCTAGGACAGAGTAATAATATAATAAAAATGCTCAAACACTAATATTCCATGGTTATAATTTATTACATTGGAATCGTAATTACGATCCAATTCATCAGACCTAAAATTCAAAACAAAATCGGAAAATATTACTCCGGGTATAAAAAACAATATTTCAGTGAGAGTGAATGTGTGGAAGTCGGAAACAAGTATGTATATATATATATATATATATATATATATATATATATATATATATATATATATATATATATATATATATATATATATATATATGGTGGGACCTTTTTATTTTATAGAAAATAAAAAGGTCCCACCATATAATATATATATATATATATATATATATATATATATATATATATATATATATATATATACATATATATATATATATATATACATACATATATATATATATATATATATATATATAGGGGAGCAGATGTACAATTCTTTTGAGGCAAACATTGTAAAGTTACTTCGAGATTATTTAACAAAAATAGAAATAGAAAATAACATTTTGTTCTGTTTCATCATAACAAAATATCATTATAAAAATGTTATTAGTTAAGAGTCTATTTGTACGATTACTGGCAAGAGCGAATAAGAAGCAAATACACAAGCGGGCAAAAATGAAATTTTCTTTTTGATGAAGTACGTTTTGTATACAAAGGAAAACATTAACTGTCGATAACTTTTCATCATCGATAAAAAATAAAATAAAAAAAAATATCTAGTTTTGGACATTGATTTATTCTGACGCGATATTTTCTCCTTGTTCATTGTTGATTTATAGGAAAAATTCAATTTCTCTTCAATCCGATTTCTTTTCGTCTGTCTGTTTTATTTGTCAAATTTATGTTCAACATTCCTGAAAAGTTAACGAATGCAACAGACAGTTACGTTAGACAGGAGAGTAAATCGGCAAAATGCCATTAAAAATAAGGATAGGAAAAATGTTTGAATAAATCTTTGTATGAATAAATTGTAGAAAACTCATTACAATATTTTCTTAAAATATTACAATCCTAGCTACAACTTAATATATACCACCTTGTATAAGCAGTTATTGAAAAAGTAAATCCCATTTATTAAATACTTATAATTTATTTATTAATTATGATTTTTACAGGTAATGGAGATGAGAGGAAAACGTTTAGCACGAGACTCTATTCAAAATTTATATGGGCACCAGATTTCACTATCAGATTCACGGGCCGCCCGGTAAACGCGACGTCTAATTTCAACAGGAACTCTTGTGGAATAGAACACATAATGTTTGTTATATACCATTCCAGTTCTTCCAACGTCTTTGTTTTGTATAGTAAACTTGCTCCTTTAAACACCCCCCCCCCACAAAAAAGTCAAAGAGTGTTAAGTCAAGACTCCTGGCTAGACAGTGATACAGAAAATCGGAATTTATTTTTCAACCATTATTTTTATGTATGTATATATTTTAAGACATTTTTTCATATTTATACATTCTTCGGATAGATACAAATATTTAAGTAAATGCTCTGTTTTTGATAAACAGTATGAACAAAATTTACCGGCTTGAATGTTCCAGAAATTTTCATAGAAAATATTCGTTCTCCGACTGGAATCGAAACTGTGTCTTATACGGAACCGTCATATAGCCTGACGTGCTTTTACCGATTCAGCCACAGTGGATCGTTCGGTTAGCCAGGTCGATTTTACTGTTTTTAAATGATTTAACTTTGTCCATTTCATAATGTGTGACGCCATTTGTTTACATTTGGATAAGCATTGATAAGATATGAATGTACGTGAGAGAATCATGGAAGATTGTAGATTAAAAACAGTAAACTCAACATTGATAACCGAACGACCCTCTGTGGTTTAATAGGTAAAAGCACGTCAGGCTATATGACAGTTCCGTATACGAAACAGGATCGATTCCTCTCGGAGGACGAATATTTTCTATGAACATTTCTTGGACATTAAGGCCGGTAAATGTTAATACTGCTTATTATAAACAAAGCATTTACTTAAATATTTGTTTCTATAAAAAGAATGTATAAACATAAAATGTCTTAAGATAATTGTCGGACATGTCCATTTCATTATATATGTTTATATATATATATTTATATATATATACATGCATGCGTACATACATATATACATACATACATACACATTGATTTTCTTGAACGTGTTTAGATACAAAGAGTATCTCTGAAAATTTACAGCACATATGTCCATATCATAACATAAAATCCAATGACAGTCTAAAGAATATTTATTAAAAAAGAAATTTGCATATTTCTCGCTCATTTTACTCTTGACAGAATTTGAATTATAACATTTTGTGTCCCACACAGGCTTTGACTGAACTCTCAACCACCTGATGAAAATTCATGAAGGTACTCAAATTTAAAAAGCCTTGATAAACTAATAAAATCCTTACGTTTTCACACACACACACACACACACACACACGCTGAATACGTGCGTGCGTGTTATACAAATATTTTTGCCGTTATATATCCATATGAATTTAAATAAAATATTCATTAGCACAAAAGATTTATTTACAAATCATCACGCTCAATACATTAGCGGCTCACCGAAATAACTGACTATAATTTAAAAAAGAAAAAAAGCATCGATTTACTTAAAAGGGAAAACTATTTACTCAGACGAGAGAGTGTCGTAATTTGTTTCATCACTAAATACTACACGATAAGTTTGGGTCAAATTACTTTACAATATTTCCCCTTTCTTGGCAGATCTGCTATTATCACAATATGGGATGAACAATAACACTGATCAACATGATTTTTGGTGGCAAGAAACACAAAAAACTTTAGCAAATTGGATTGTGCTGATTTCTAAAATAACCTTAGATTTTCATGGTTACCTACAGTTTTTCTCTACTGAAATTGATGTTTTTTTTAGAAAAAAGATAAATTTATGATTTTTGCTTAGTTATTAAATGTACAAACTATTCAATTTTCATGTAGGCGAAGCAATTTATATCAGCCAACTTAAATAAACTATATTCATAAGGAAAAATGTTTTTAGGCAAAAAGAAATATAAATAAAATAGATGTACCAAAGTTTTTCAATTTTTCGCCGAAATTCAAATTAACTGATAAACCTTATCAGTAATACACTTTAGTAAACTTGATAACGAAGGTGACATAAAAAATGAAATCCTAAAATCTTCTGTTTGATATTCATAAATTTATCCCATCACTTTTATCCCTTCATTACGGAAGGAAAATGCACATTGGGTTCATGCTGTTTTAACAGTTGGAAAGAAACTCCAACTAAAGATATCCCAATTGAATGCACATATTCCATTGCACAAGGCACTGCTGAAAAAGGGACTTAAGTAACATTGAATACGACAGACAATCAAGAAAGAGAATATCTTTACCATAATTATTATGTTCACGAAGGTTTTATTCATGCTATTAGTTTATTAAATGATTTGATGAAAATACTTGTTTGTCTTGGTATTTTGCAATCGTCGTATTTAAAAAAAGAAAATTTAGGATTTGATTGTTATTGCAAAAATAGTTTCTTTTCAATAAGCAAACAAATAGTTGTTGCTTTAAATACGAATTGAGAGTTTTGTAATATTTGATTTTGAGAAATATTGCCATCGGTCAATATCATCTATACAGAAAACAAATGATAAAATGCATTTCTTTCCCGAAAATGAGTCATTTCTGTATAGCCAAAAAACGGTAGATAATCAAGAAAAAATGAGGTTATTTTCAGATTCAGTGCTCTGGAATTAGCTAAAAAAAAAGATGTTTGGTGTCTCGACACCATTTCAAAAAGTTTTTTTTGTTAACCTCTGTATTCAAAGTGATAAAAATAAAACAAAGAAAAAAAAAGAAGAAAAACTGCACATATTCTTGCCGATGTAGACCCCAAAATTAGATAGGTTTTGTTTTCGCCTCCTCCACTGTTTTTTTACCAAGAGACGAGGGATATACTCTCCTATTCCTAGGTTTATATACCCTCTCAATAAACATATACTAGACGAGGAGTTTTATTTATTCTACTCGTTGGCTCCGGAGGACTGACCATTGATAACTATCTTCCCGAGAGACACTCGAGGTAGATAGTTGCAGAATAAGAGGCACAGGTTATTCTGATATAGGGGGAAGATAATTATAAAAGTAAGACTTGAACAGGTTAAGATTGAAGTGATCTGGAACTATCCTCTTGGGAGTCGGTTCAACATAGCACTGATGCGTTGGAAGAAGTTGACCATGTGGGACTTAAATCGCATCATTTGAATACGAACGGAATGAGAATCGTTCGCTAAAATGTGTATAGTATGGCGTGTTTTCATCGTGAAGTTTAGAGCTGGTGGAAGGAAGGAATATAGTTCGTCAGAACACAATCCATGAAATAGAAACGATACTGAAAATTATTTAAAATTGAATATATCACTTGTCTATATATACAGAAAGTGCGATATTTTTTCATCTTGTGTTACTGAAATATGTAAGCTACCAAGAAATAATAAATTACATATTTCTCTTAGTTATAAAGATATGATTCAAGCTTTATATTATTTTCAGTTAGAGAAAGGTGTGGATTTGAACGTTTTATTTTATTTTATTTTAACAGTTTCAGAATTATATCTTTAATCAGAAAGTTTCTTGCTAGAAAGTTAAAGAATTCTCGAAGATTTTTTCTGTAGATTATTATTGCTGCTTGCCAGTAAGTCTTTTTTTTCAGAAGTAATAAAAATGTTTATTTTGGTGTTTTCTATTTAAGTGATATATTGAGTTTCGAGTCTGTATTGTTGGATATACGATTATTTATTTTCTTTTACAAGATAATATGATTAATAATGATTTGAAATTTTCGCACACATATTTTACCAAAATTAAATTTTTATTTAACGAGTTCTCATTCTGTTTCGAATGATTAGAATGAAAAAAAAATCGTCTTACAAGGAAAAAGTAAATCTACGAATTTCTCCTACATCATCATCTCACATTTGCGGAAAGAGAAAGTGTTCTTTGGCGCTGAGATCTTGCTCAGCCCGAAACAACAGAAAGAATATGACATTAAACACACAGAGAAGACAGTTCCTCACAGATCAGAAAACATACTGTATGTAGCACTTAAAAAAATACATGAAAGTTCTTCAACAAGATTGGAATTTCGAAGATTAGTAAATGATGAAAATCGAAAAATGAATCTCAAAATAGAAATATTTTGTTCCAAATTTCACCCAATAGTAGGCTATAGAGTCACTCAAGGTAGATTGTTGTTGTTGTCATTCTTCTTCTTCTTCTTCTTCTTCTTATTATTATTATTATTATTAATGAATGTTATAAGAAGGGAAATGAAGATTTCGTGTTTAGTGTTTGACTGAATCATTGCTTTGTTTCTTACAGTTTATTAAGACTTTGAGCTTTATTAAAAGCCGAAGTGCATTAACAGCATTTTTAGCCAGAACAATGATGTTCGCAGTTTCAAGTTCCCCTATTTAACCCATAACTAAAAAGCGGCCATGGATTAATACATTCCCAAATAAATCTTCGCCTAAGAGAATTTTCAGAAGCTAAATGGTATCGAACCCGTCTTTACAAATTCGCACTGCGAGTCGCTAACATTTACACCAGCCGCACGGCTTTCGAATTTAAGGACGATATAGCATAAAACCTCGAAGTTAACAGATTACGAATTTACTAAATGCGCGACAGTGGATCATTTCAAGGAAATGGAATTAGACGAAATGAATTTGTTGAAACCAACAACGTTAACAACACTATCATTTTCTGAAGAATCGTTGCCTCTTTGGGTTTGGTCTGTATATTATTGCTTGCAAATTTAGAAAGTCAAATTATTGTTCAAATGAGGAGGAACTTTGGAAATGGGAAGAAATCAATGTTGAAGAGAAATGTAAAATCACTTATTGATGCATGTTGTAAAGTGATTAACACTTCGATTGGCTTTTCGTGGATTTGTTTTACATTATTTCACTCGGGATTAAATAGCTAGATTTTTTTTCGGATTATCTACATTTGAAATTTATTTAAATCGGTATCTATTTCGGAATTTAAGAACAATTATTTTATGGTGTAGTGAATATTACTTTAACACTCGTTTGGGAATAACAAGAAATTTTTTCATATGCGCGTGTAACTATGCAACTCTTAGTTAAATTAATGTGATGGCTTCATACATATCCCAGGAGTCTTTGTGTGTATGTGAATATACCAAACCGGAATGAAATTTCATCTCGACTCTACGATGTCTAATCTCCTTTACAACACCCGTACATTCACACTTTCACACGGGTAAACGTGTTAATACAAAGTTAGACAACGAGAAATAGTTAAGTATATTTTAACTGCGTTTATAACGATTTAGCTACACATTGTTTTTACCTATTATTGCACTAGCTATATGGATCGCTTATTCATAAAATATTTTAACAGTTTTCTTCATTAAATGCGATGAATCTATTTCATTTGTATTCACAAGAAGAGTAGAACGAACTTCATACTTTATATTCGGATTTATTGAACCTCTCTTGAATATATCAATTAATTCTTTTAAATTTGCTTCCTGTGAAACCAGCAACCCTATATGCTTGTCTTCTCGTAGCTGATGAAGCGATCGTACCTTCATCCAATAATCTAAGCTTCATCAAAATGTTTCGTAAGTATACGAGAAGGAAGAGAAATCGTTTGTCGTCAGATTTATTGCTTTTATGGAGAATATTCTGTTAAACATATCATGTAGACCCGGCATACATTATGTATTTATTATTCTGGGGTAACTATAAAGTTGTAATATCCCTGAGAATATGAGACCAGTAGGACATCAAGATTTCTCAGCAGGATTCTTTAAAATTGGTGATGGAATCTTAAAAGGAGATTTAAGAATAAATAGGAGATTCTCATGCTTATTTCCCTCTAGCATATATATAGTGAGAAATATATAAATAATAAATTTCCCCTCAAAAGTATTGAAGTAATACTGGATTTATCAAAGTATGCAACCCGAACAAAACACGCATTAGTGAACACATATTACATATTATGTTTTATACCAGATGTTAAATTGAGAGAAAATGATGTCTTCAAAATTATTGATGAAGAGGAATAAATTTTGTTACATCTTTAATAAACAATTCCTATAATTCAATACTTAAAACGATATAAATATTCAAGAGTTATGCTGCCTCGAAAATTAACCCAAGTTTTGTGTTTTAAAACTGGCCCTTTTTGAACGGTGTTCATTAATTCACGTATTCTCACAGGAAGTAGTATCAAAATGAATTGCAATAATAGATATCACTCCAAATGATACAGAATTATCTTTCCTGATGAAAAACTTATCATTCCCAATTCGTCTTGCATTAAGAAGTATATTAAAAATGCCACAAGCGCTGTATTTAAAAAGTAGGTTTCGCTTTCCCGCAAAATGTATTCACAGATGAAGAACTGAATCTTGTTCCAAAATAGCAAGATATTGGAAAAACAACTTAAAGGTGTATGATGAACATTACGAAGGTCATGTAAAGTAAACAATTATTTTTTCTTCTATTTAAATTATTTTCATATTTCGGACTGATATCCTCATCTTCATTGCCATATTCACAATGTTTCGGCCATTGTAATCTACGACTATATCTAGGTGATTGGACGTTTTAACCGAAACTTTTATTTCATCCACCAGATTAGATTGTTCTCGTTCCACGCGCCATGCCACTTCCGGTTGTCTCAGATATTTCCCCTTAACAAAACTCTCCAGGTTTTTTTTGGTTCACAACAGCTGTAGCCTAGTATTAAACTCACAACTTTTTGGGTCTAGTCACTGGATCTAACCATTGCCTTTATCCACTGGGCCATGTGACCTTGAGCATAAAGATAATTCATTTAGTTTTCTAGAAAGTCAGATTATTTGATTGATCCAAACGTGTTTTCATAGAAAGGGCTGTGAATTTAATACCTGGTCATGGCAAAAAGTATAAAAACCCGGAGAATCGAGTTATCAAGGTGATTTAACTGAAACTGAGATATCAAAGGCATAACAAGTGAGATTTGAACAATCGCACACCGTGGACTAAATTAAGATTTCGAAATTACAATAAATATCTCTTGAACAAGTTAATAACGTAAGACGGCTGAAACGTAGTGAATATGGCAATGAAGTTCAGGACAACTTTTCGAACGATGTAAATGGTATAAATATACCCATACTTTTGATCACAAATAATATTTGTATTCTGATATGTAAACCAAAACTCCTTGTAATCACATTCGATATCTGTGTTACGTTACAGGATTATTAATTAATGTTCTCCTTAGAGAAGGATCTTTCATATCTGAAATCTTATAAATAAAGTACATGTGCGTGTGTATGTGTGTGTGTCTGTGTGTGTTCAAGCAGCTACTCCACTGTCTCTGGTCCGATTTCAAAGATTAATAGCTCATTCAAAATCCCTAGGAAAGATAGGCGCAGTAACGTTACCAGATTCAGGTTTGCCAGATTATGCTAGGTTACAAATATATATTAATATATTATATTAGTCATCATCGTAGCTTTCATGGTTCAACTGTAGTAACATTTATTTGTTTTTTTTTTATCGGGCGGCATTTAAGCTATCTCTTGTGGCGGACTTATAGTTTGACAATCATCACAATAGCCAGGGAGAAATAGATTCAATAGATATTCATAAACTACAGGAGAACTCAAAATTGATCGCTGCATTTAAATATTGAATTAATGATCAAACTTACCTTTTGAAAGTCCAAAGATAATTCTTTTTCTTCCACTTAAATTAAAGACTATATAATGTACGTAGATCATTATTTTCCGGATAAACAATTATTTTAACAGAACAGGTGACAATTTATAAAATAAATTAATATCGTGTAAAGATGGGAAAAAGAAATTAGAATTATTTATGTATTCAACATTTGAAGAGTTAGAGCAACATAATGGTTGAATTATTAAAAGCAATATTATGGAATCTCTATGAATAAATGTGAAACTGGAGATCAATTCTCCCAGGAATTTTGAGATTAAGAATCCCCAAGTCTACTTTATGGCAATTTAGTATTCACTCGCCCGAAACCAAGGAGTCGCTTTGTGAGAGAAAGTCAGATTAATGTGGGGATCCAGAGCGCATACACCCAAGCTAGGAACATAAAATTTCCGATTGCCCGCTACCGTAGGTTGCGATGGCCTCGGTGAAAGCGCCGATCCCTCTCCCTAGTGCAATGAGAGGGTGTGGCTTCTGGCGGTTGTTCCCCACGGATGGGCACCTGTCAGTAAAATTTTCCTCAGTTGCGACTCTGTCCTTCGAAGTGGATGCCCCTGAGTGCACTATGCCAAAAGACAGAGACGTAATAATAGATGATAAATAAACGTGTTACAAATTACTCAAGAGAGTAATTTGTATTTACTCAAATCCGAGGAGGTCAAGTTGTGTCATGGTCTGTTTGATGCGGGGAAACCGAGCGCGTAAACCCGGGCTAGGAACGAAAATTCCTCGAGACTCGGCAACCGTCGGTTGTGCTAACCTTGGTTCAAGTACCGATTCCTTTCTCTGGTGCAATGAGACGTCGCAGCCTCAGCAGGTTTTCCCCAGAGCTGGTCACCTCTCAGTATAATTTTCCTTAGATGAGACTCTTTCCTTTGACAGAGCCGCCCTGATCGAAGATAGAGACACAACTGAGAGATTAAATATAAACGTATTGCAAGCTACTCGAAAGTAATTTGTATTTCCCTCAACACGATGTCTTGTGTCAAAAGTTCTCTTTAATATGTGCAGACCGTGCACTTACAATCAGTCTAGGAACAAAAATTCCCCGAGTCTCCTTAACCGTCGGTTGCACTATCCTCGGTGAGAGGACCGATCCTTCTCTCTGGGGCTATGAGAAGGCGCAGATTCAGGCAGCTGTTTCTCGGGTTTAGGCACCTCTCAGTATAATTCTCCTCATTTACGACTCTGTACTTTGACGGAACCGCCCCTGAGCGCACCGTGACCAAAGACAGAGATGAAGCTAAGTGATGATAAATAGGGTGTTACAAACTATTCGGGAGAGCAATATTTATTTACTCAACACCCATGAGGTTAGACTGTGACAAAAAGTCGGTTTAGTGTGGGGAGCCCGAGCGCTTACCCACAAGCAGGAACAAAGATACACCGCGACCGTCGTTTGTGCTGGTCACGGGATGTTCACCGAATCGTCTCTCTAGTGCAATGAGATTGCGCGGCCTCGGGCAGTTGTTCCCCAGGGCTGGGCACCTCACAATATAATTTTCCTCAGTTTCGACTCTGTTCTTTGACTGGGCGGTCCTTGATCGCACTATAGCCAAAGACTGAGAATCAGCAAAGATAGGATAAATAGGGTGTTGCAAACTACTCGACAGAGCAATTTACACGCTGAAGGCTCAATATCCGTATTATATGTTATCTCCTTCTAGGCAATATATTTTTGAATGAAATGATCATTTAAATTTTTGTTTCAAAGTTTTCAAGTATTGAATATATCTTTCTTTGCGAAGTGATAGCGATCGGGCGAAGCCTGCTAGAAAAATATATAAACTTAGACGAATACAAACAAAGAAAAAATATTAATATCTATTTATAAATTACTTCGTCTATAAATGGTTGTATATTCGATCGTTTTCGGGTCAGATTGTTTACACCTCGTAAAATGCTAATGTGTACAGTCTAACCAGACCAGGAGACTTGACCGGTCTTAGGTTTTATGCCATAACCACCGGTTTCCATATTCGTGCAATGTGGCCAACACAATAAATAGAGTTCAGAGACAAGTGTCAACTTCAGTTTAATGAGCAGCCCAGGGATATTAAGCCCGATCGGTGATCAGCTATTATTCAACATTCAACTGCGAACGGGTTCTTTGCCAGAAGCTGTGAGCCAGCAACGATTAGTTGGCCGTATGTGTAAATGGTATGGATGGGTGCCACAGTCGTCCGCAAATGTCAATGCTCTTTAATTCTTTTCTGTACAAGATTCGGCTTCACTGCCAAATTTGGCTTAACTGATTCTGAATGGAATGTCAATTGCACAAGTGAATATGGCTTAATTTCTAAATTTGAATACGAGATGTGCCATGTAGCACTTATGACTCTTAGCCGTCACCGGACGAATATCAAAGCTCAGACAATGCCACCATCACTCGTAATGTATCCTTTATGGTTACCGAGTGTTACTTAATGGTTTTTACATTCTAATACATCATTCCATGACGTCATTTCTCTTTTCAATCGTGATGGAACCATTTGAATTGTCCAGCAAGACAATTTAGATATTTGATATATTTTTTTTCTCTTAGAGTGAAACATGCCAGTCACGTAGTATTTTCATTGTATTTAAATGTTGTGCTTAGTTTCATA
The DNA here is from genome assembly GCA_964036315.1 of Acanthosepion esculentum. Lineage (NCBI taxonomy): Eukaryota > Metazoa > Mollusca > Cephalopoda > Sepiida > Sepiidae > Acanthosepion > Acanthosepion esculentum. Next base: position 134,035,477 of record OZ038475.1, on the reverse strand, counting down.
TTCAGTAATTTTCCCATAACGAATGAAGCAACAAGAAATATTTTACGTTTTCTTTAACTAATAGAACATTATATACCATAAATTTGTCCATCATTAAGAATAATATTAAATTGTTGAAATAATATAATTAAAACTCATTAATTCGAATTAAATGTATACACTATTTACATAGTTGGGGATGTTATCATCATTCATCATTCACGATGTTTCAGCTGTTGTAAGTTCTGTCTCATTCAGGCGATTGTAATTTCGAACCGAACAATTTATTTCCTCAAAGACACATAGACATGGGGATAAAAGCGTCAATGACTTGGAACAAAAGAATCTGAAAATAAATGGCTGGTCACAGCAGATGTGAACAAAAATATTGGAGAGTTGAGGTACTAATAGGAAGGGAATGTAATTGAGATATCCGGAAGAGGCATGGCACGTGGAACTAGAACAATATACCCAAGTGTACGAATGAAAGGCTTCGATTCAGCTTACTCACTTGTCTTGGCAAAAATACAAAGATCGACTTTCCCGGAGTGTGATATGTTTTACCTCTAATAGTGTTTGTGTGTGTGTGTGTGTGTGTGTGTGTGTGTGTGTGTGTGTGTGTGTGTGTATATATATATATATATATATATATATATATATATATATATATATATATATATATCTGTGTGTGTGTGTTTCTGTATAATTAAGAACACACACAGGTACATGCACACTCATACACACCATATTTGACTTATAAATTCCCTAATAATTCTACTCTTGACTTATTTGAGTTATCTATGCCTGGCTCCGTCATAAAACTGGGTACCTGCTATGATATCTACATAAGTTCCACACAGTGCTTGTCTATCTGATGGCGTTCCCGCAGTAGTCCTTAATATATTTTATCCTGAGCTATTTCCTGTTCTCTCTCGACTCTACAAAAATGCCTGACATCTTGCATTCTGCTCTGCTGGAAAACCTATTCTATAGTTTTAGTATTTTAAACTCAGGTGAACAATCCGCTCAATTCTAACTATCGGCTTATTAGTACAAGATTATCTGAATTAGTCATGCATCTCACATTGCTGCGTTGTCATTCGAATAAGACGATATGGCTTTCTCTTCTCTAGGTCAATTGCTGATGTTTTAATATTATTGCTGAAAGCATCAGTGAAGCTTTAGGAAAGAATGGTAAACTTCGGGTAGTTATTTTCGGCATCTCGAATGCATTTGAAATTTGTTGGTATGACTTTCAATTTCAAACCGTATGGACATACGGGACAAAATATTGCGCTGATCAAGTCTCTCTTATCAAATCACAAAAGGAAATTTCTACTGAATGGCTACTCTTCTAGGTCTTTTTGTAATAATGCAGGTGTCTCCCAGGGTCAATCCTTGAGCATACGCTGCATCTAATTTTCCTCAATGTCCTTCATGATATCATCAGCTCTCAACTCTTAATAGTAAATCTGATCAGACCCATGAGATTAAATTCACAACTGATTTAAATATATATATATATATATATACACTACTATCTGCTATTAATTGGGGTAATTTATGAACATCTAAAGGGGAAGTGCTCTCTATGAATCATCTGAGTGACACACTTACTACCTTCGCGCAGCATGGCTGATGCTAACTACCAGCAGAGTGAGACGTTGTGCTTTCTCGGGATAAAATTTTCCGCTGACATGAAGTGAAAACATTTTATTGGATCAATGATTAGGCTTGCTTCTAGGACATTTGGTTAGATATGTCGTGCTACGATTTTTCTCTCCAGAATTTACAATATAAATTTAAATTTCAACCATTCGCCCATGCTTTGAATAATGCAGTCACATTTGGATCAGAGC
>OZ038475.1:134006139-134028639 GCA_964036315.1 Acanthosepion esculentum | reverse complement strand
TGCTTACCTTCAGAATCAAGCTATAACCACGATCGAGCAAACCCTAATTATTACTCATAATGTGACCCCTTGACTTGACCGACTATTGGAAATCAAGCTCACTTCAGACACCAAGAACACCGAGAATATATATATAAACCATCTTCAAAGATCCTGGAATAATGGTCGGTCCCTTGTAACGTATTTATTCTACAATGCACTACATTTCATATGTGGCTTACGGCCGCATCATGTTCCAAAACTTGTTCACATACGATCCCCGAAGTCAAGCAACGTCGAATGTCGTCGGTATCTATAAATAGCTGATAGCTTAGAAATACCAGGCACGGCAAGCTTTCAACTGCTTTAGGTGATAATGGATAATGGCTTGGAACTTTTAATCAGAAAGCCTATTCTAATTCCAGTTCAGTCATTATATTCACGAACGAGGAAATATCCTTGTGAAATGTATTGATCCACTTCTTCTCCACTCGTCATGAATTAATTAGTACGACTCCTATCACTAAATCATAAGAATCTCCAAATATATTCTTTCAATCTAAAAATCATTTCTGGCTTTATATAATCTGCAAAAGGGTCATATGTCCTAGAAAACGAATCAACCAATTTCAAGAGTTAGATCAGACAAAAAATCTAATATTTGTGCCATATCTTCACAGAGTTCAAACAGGTTTACACAGACATTAGGGTGGTGAAAATATTTTCAGCTTACACCACTTAGAATCATGAGTAATATTACTATTTTCATGGCGAATGTTCAAACGAGTCATATTCTTTAGTACCACGAGATAACACGAGGACCCATGTCGTCCACATCCCCTTCGTATTCCAGGAAGGGATTCGACTCAAGAAACCTTTCCCCCCAGAAATATTTACTTTGTGAAACAGACACACGAGAAGATGCTTCCTTCATCTTTACAACACTCACCGCTTCAAGTTTAGATTCAACCGTTCTCCATCCCACAATGAAATGAATTACCCCCTTTAAGCTACCATTAAATATTGACTTCTCTATTTATTGTTTCTCCTATAATTTTGCATTTTGTAAATTCCCAGTGGCACATCATTTTATATAAAAAAGTAATATTTAAATAATGCTATTGCACATACATATATCATAATGGAACCTTTTAATTTACATGAAAAACAATTATTTATATCTTCAGAACGTGAGTTATTATCAACATCCACAATTCCATACCTTTTTATACATTTTACCAATGTTTATTTCCTTGCAATCTCACCACTCTCTGATCTGCCATCAGTTTAGTATTTTACTGTTTCCTGTAGTCAATCATGTCGTAACAGGCCATATGTTACTCAAATTCTCCAAGCGCCTTTTCCTCATTATGCATACAAAATAACTTACACTCTTTCTTTCTGATACTTTATAAGAAAGACTCGTTTTTGTTTCTATTTTCCATAAAAAATCTTCGTTGGTCATATATTCCTCACATGGTATACAAAGCAGTCTTTTGTGGAACGGCATTCCTGTAACCTCGTCTGTTTGGAAATTGACCAACATTCACAGTCATATAGAAGGATTATAACGCATTTCAGCAAATTACCCATTTTTTTTTCTAACGAAAAGTCTTACTATTTTCTTTGGAAGGATTCATTTGCTTATACAATGCGCCTGAATAATTAAGTGTCACATTTAGCTGCACCAATATTTTCCAGATCTTTAAATTCCTGTACTTACTTGATTTAGACATCTCCAATTCCTAGCTGACATCCTGCGTTATTCTATTTACTAGCAAACATACGGTCAGTCTTCGGACAGTTGATGCTTAGTATCTTCTCCATGCTTTAAATATATCTAAAAATTGATTTTCACATGTGATATTTATCCTAAAATTATATGCATATTCTGAAAGCAGGGAAGCAATCAGGGAGTTATATTTTTCTAACTATTATTATATCTACTGTGAACAGTACATAAGAATTATTTCTGAATTTTGACTCAGCAGGGTTAAAACTGTTCAAGAACGCAGGGCTGAAAGTGTTAAAATATTTATATACGTGACTTTAAGAGATAGATTAAATCAACATGCATGATGATTATAAATAATATAATTAAAGTGATTAATGAAGGAAATGAAGATGGTGGGGATTCCAGAACATAACGCATGGCCATAGCTGTTTGTCAATGGATATAAAATGCAGGTGAATTTTTTTTTATGATTGATTTATTTTTTTACAGTATATCAACGTCTGTCGATTATTTAAAGCCATACAGGTTTTATAAATTGTAGGTATTTCATGCATAATGATTTAATGATCCATTCGATAATAATTCAAGTATAACTGGAAGAATGAACCATATTGATGCATTTTCCAATGGTATTTGTTCGCAAGGGAATATATAACGAATTCGACATTAATTGAACCTTGGTTATCTGAATTCCAATTCCGAGCCGTTATCCATTACACCACCTGCGCATCCAAGCTTACAGATCCTAGTATTGTCAAGCGTTCATCCATATAGGTAGTGACAACGCCCAAAGCTGCTTAAAGATATATCTGAAACCAAAATACGCACTATACATTAAAAAATTGCTAAATGTTTGATATATTGCTGCGATGGGCAAGTAATAACTAATTATTATGAATCGAAATGTTTGTTCCCTGACAAATACAATCTCCAATGGTTTAAGTGTAGCGTCAATCGACATCTCCAGTTGCCTTGATCTATCCACTTCCCTTCTCCACATCCGTTCACCTTTCATTCCTATCTGCTCTCGCTCCAAATCTTCTGTAACACCCTTGCCTTGATCGATCCACTGTCTTTCTCCTTCTTCACATCCTCGCCTTTACCACTCATATCTGCTCTTCCTCCAACCCTTCTATAACCCCTTGCGTGATAGTGGCCTCCAGCCTTGCTTGGGGTGATACGCTTAAAAAAAAAATTGAATTCTATAGAGATATATATATATTATAAGCTAAATATAATTTATCGCGATTCCGCTTTGACACGACACGATCAAAAAAGTTCGCTAGTGATTCTATCTAGAGATACAATGAGAGCAAATCATTTCAATTTTCAAACTATTTCTAAAGTAATTTCGCCGTTGTTTAGTCTGAATACATCTCCATCATTAGGCTCGATATATTTCGTTTATATTCATGTATTTATAAAATATTTATAGTGTAAGCTGAATTATGAACCATGTAGTTACCTTTAAATTTCGTATTTTACATTTTTTTCAAATAAAGACACTGATACCCCTTTTTAATTATATTTTCGATTGCATCTTTAAACAGTCTCCTGACAATATATCGACTGCGAATTGGGAAGTCTTCACAGCAGCCGAACCTTGCAGTGCTTCAACAAAAGAGAATACTGAATGCGCATAAAGCAGCCCGAGGCGTTAGTCGTCCTACTAACGCTGAGCTATCAAAAATCAATGGCATTTTCTGCTGTTCATCAGAAAGTATTTCGATACAAACTCTTGTAATAATACCTAGAAGAGGAAAATGAACGATTTTACGAGTACGATCTTAGCAAGACGCCACAAATACTGACACGAAACTATCAGCATGATACCACTTAGCAAAGCCACTCACCTTGCTGTATACAAAGCTGCCGAATAACATATTTAATAACTAAAACTCTACTATTGTAAAGTAATAGAATACATTTATTTTTATCCTACATCGTACATCTCTCACTTTCTCTTTTTTTTTCTCTCTCAATATGAGGGGGGTGGAGAAACCATTTTCAAATAATATTTATCTCCATCTACTACCCAAATGGTGTGAAACGAAATACAAGAAACTGAATATACTCTCACTGGCTATTAGTAAGCATCTAATTGATAGGTATATTCTTGTAAATGGCCCCACTGAATGTCTGAGGGCAAAGTGTCAGAACTTAAAAACGTATCCAACCTCTTGCTCTCTGTCTAAATTTCCAGAAAAAATATAGAAATCCACCATAGAGAACTGAAGAGTGGTAGTGTCAATAAGAACTGGAATCGTGTCTTCATTAATCTTCTCACGATAAAAATGGAACACAATTTAGGAACATTCATACGCAAGTTAGCAGCTGAGATTAAATTTGACGACAAGACCACAAGAATGCACATGTATGACAGCCTGAATATCAAGACACACACAAGAGCGCGGAGTCAAATCCTGTAGAATACACAAAGAACTGAATTTTTAATGTTTTGTAGAACTGCTGCAATAACTCAAAAAAATGGATCCATTTAAAAAGGTTTTCCTAAAAAATCTTCACAAGTATTGCTGTTTTGAATCATCAAAGGCACGGCGAATTCGGAGGGCTAAAATTTGCTTTTAGTAACAGGATTTTACACTCGACAGCTGTTTTCAGTACTGAGAACACTTAATTCTGAATAGTATATGAAGTTACGTGAACAGGGTTATATTAAGACCTACCAGCCATCTCAGTTTAATCTGAAGGAGTAGTTGACAGATTTAAATCTAATTAGTCTCTAATAATTATAACATAGCATTTGGTCATTGTTGATTATTTCAGTCGCAGTGAACATTTATCTTCATCGTTTGCGTTCTGATAAGAAAGGACTGATAAATATATTGAGCCGCTTTTTCGTTAATCATGTTTTTATATCGACATTTTCCAGTGTTATCTTTTGTTGGCTTTTTTGGTATTATTTTCTTGATTTATGAATTTAGATATCACGATGTTATTGAAATTATATATCAAGTTGTTATTAAAGATTCTAAATAAGTTTCGATTTATGATGTGCATCCCAACTGACATCATAGGTAATATGTTCGCTGAGTAATCTTCCATAAAAAATGTTGTCTTCAGTCTCATTTTAAAAAAAAGAAAAGAAACCATAAATCTAACCAAGAGGTAAATAAAAATAGTAGCATTCTCGGTTCCATAAGATAATTTCGGCGCGCAACAATCACTGATAGGAAAAGTATACGATGGAACAGACAGTTGGTTAACCGTGGAGAACGGAGTTATTCAATCAACCATGCACCGTTGCTGTATGTGTGAGACTTCTTTCAAACCACAAACTTTTCAAAGCATAGTTCAGTGTTTGACACAAGTCATATATAATCAGACATTCTTCCAGACATTTTTATGCCAAACACAATCTAACATTATAGTATTCCATCGACACCTTTCATCTAATTCACCTGTCAGTTGAATGGCGATGCATCATTGACCAAGTAATTTTCTGTTTTGAGTCTATGTCTACAGAATAAAATAGAACCCACACAAAAAAATGAGAAATACAAAAAGAAAATGTTAAAAACATTGAAAAGCAAAAGCTCGTCAAAATACTGATGTATTTTATGAAATTCCATGATGCATTTTCTTTTTAGTGCTATTTGGCTGGAGATTTTTTATTATGGTAATGCGAAGACAAGGAAAAGGTAAAAATAATCAGCAAAACATAATAGTAATATGGAACTAAAGGATTATTCATCAAAGTAATAGTATTAAATGTCCCAACCATTATTTAAAATGTTCCTTGTTTTATAGACAGAATTGTATTTGATTTGATAGTCAAACTTATAAGGATCTATCTGAGCTAGAGCGATATATAGATACTCATGTCTATAATATATAAGCAGAAACAGATAGATAGAGAGATAGATAGATAAATAGTTTTATATATATATATATATATATATATATATATATAACAATTTATATATATATATATATATATATATATATATATATATATATATATATATATATATATATATGTAACTATTTATCTATCTATCTGGTTCTGCTTATCTGTTATAGACATGAGTATCTATATATCGCTCTAGCTTATATATATATATATATATATATATATATATATATATATATATATAGAGAGAGAGAGAGAGAGAGAGAGGGGGAAGGAAGGAAGGAAGGAAGGCACGGTGGAGTAATGGATAGCGGCTTGGACTGAGGAATGAATTAGAGAGCCGAGTTCGAATTCCAGTCTAAACCATTAGATTCACTTATGTGCTAATATCCTTGGGAAAGGTGTGAATCCTTTTCTTCTTATATAGGTAAATAGTAGGACAGACTGGGTTCTATAGCCTTGGATGGCAAATAGTCTAGGAGAAGGACAACTCTGAATTCAAAACCTGCGCAGGGGCGTTTGGGGAACCTGTGGCACGTAGTGCACTAAGTCTCTGTATTCGGGCCTTCAAAAAGTGTGGCTGGTTCTGCACAAAACCTTCACCACTATAATCAAATCTTATGTGCTGGTGTCAGTCTGTTAGTTTCCTATGAACTGATCATACATCGAGTTCGACGGGAGAGCATACATACATACATATATATATATATATATATATATATATATATATATATATATATATATATATATATATATATATATGCATTACCATTTTCAAATAATATCAGGCCCAAAACACGCTCTCTTATTTAGAACGTTACTGAATGTTGTGGTTGTGCTTGCATGGACGTAAATAAAAACCTATAGTGATATGTAGGATAGATAACTGTTGACTATTGACTTGAACACATTAAGATCAATACCATTTGGAAAATTCTCAGGAATGTGTTCCAAAAAAGAAAAATACCAAAGATGTTTATGTACATTTCACAATGGAATACAATGGTCCGAACATCTGTACGTGGCACGACTTTTCTTAAATATCAAGGTATGAACTTGGTAAATAAAAAATTATCCCCTCTTGTCCATCTGCCTTAGAAATGGCGATAGAATCGGAATGTGTTTGGCGTTTTGTGTGTTAGAATGTGGCTATAGTATTGAAAATCATCCATCACCCACGAGACTGCGTAAGACAGGAATGTGATGATGTCAAAACCAGATATATCAGCTGTTCTCTATTTCTGGTGTGATTAGACTTTTTTAAATTGCCATGAACATTCTTGAGCAGCACAATGAGACGACTATCTTCCCGCATTTCGTATCGTATATATAAGTATCACTTGAGATCTTGGAAGATGACGAATCCGAATAGACGTTAAGTCGAAGGATCCTCACTGAACTTCTAAACCTTCTTCATGATGGGAGTAAATTCAATGTATTCTCGTTGGTGATTACTCACATGGATTTGGATATATCGAATTTTAGAAGACATATGTTCCTCATTTATCTGTTATAGATAGATCAGTAAATAGTTATACCACTCGTGAATGATGGTCTTGCTCTTAGGAAATGAATCCATACATGCATCCGAATATGTGTTGTGATGTAATAGATATCGGATAGGAGTGAGTAATCGAAGAGCCCAGTTCGAATTCCGGTTGGCAGCGTTATATTAACTTACGCGCAAATATTCCTGGGAAAGATATGAATCGATCTCTTCTTCACCCAGCTATGGGTTGAACAGCAGGAGAGATTGCGTCCTATAGTCTTGGTTGGCAACCAATGTACTGCAGAAAGAAATGGCAACATGCTGCGGGCAAATATTGTGCCTGGTAAGTCATGAATCAAAAGCCACATCATCGTCCAAGCGTGTATCACGCATGACACTTAAGGGATTCATATATTAATTATTATTAATCATCGTGATCTCACGCCGAAGGAAGCCGGTAAATTCGTAAGGATTCTGAAACCTATAACAAAAGAGATCTGTAGCCTTGAACAAATTTGGTACACTAGTTATTTTCCTTTGATTCCAGGCTTTTTTTTATTAATTACTTCTCTCGGTCTCAATATTTGGAAAATATAAAAGTAACCGTAAATGTGACAAAAACCATTCAATTCTATCGAGATGTAAGAAAGTGAAATCTGCTACTCTTAATGAAAAAATCTATCAAATTAAACACGTACAACTATGTTGCAATTCTACTGCACATGAAAATTGCTATACATATTTCATTGAAAAATAATGATAACAGTTGTTTCGTTTTTCCAGAGAAATAGCATCATTGACATTCACTTATGAACTAAAAGTTGAGGCGAATGTAGCATGTTCCTCAACCCCAAAGTAAAGTAAGACAATGTACTATATTCTAGCAAAGGAAGGATGAAAACTTGGAACCCTTTTCAAAATAACATTAGCAATTTAAAAATGATGAAAACTGAATTGCACATAAAATGTCTATGGAAAGTATTGATAAATATTACGCGATTTTATAATATTCCATCAAATTCATTTTTCTGTCAAGAATATATGAAATAATCGAAGGGTTTTATTACTCTGAGTTAACAGCTAAATTCGATATATGCTTGAAAAGAAGGAAGTTGGTCACACATTACATCCCTTCAACACAAAAAATTACATATAGCACAAAGAAATTGCTCTGATAGATACATATTCAATCTGTAAGACTACCCTACTTGGATAGACTCATGCTGGCACAAACATATATGTCCTCTGCGGACGAATTAATAATCCTATACGCATTGTTTGACGGTAGACATATTTTGAACCGGCATTAATCCGCCATTAGACTCAATAAATTTGAGTTACAAAGAATAACACGATTGTACGAGGAGTTGACGAGAAAAATTGATAAATAAAAAAGCAGAAAAATATTATGCTTCTGAAAAAGAATTCATCTTTATTTGTTTATTTTGTACAAAAATGTCACTTTATTAAAGAATCACCACGGAGAGGACACTTTCAGTAAGACTATTAACAATCACTAAATTTCATCCGATACAACTTCTAAGAAACGCATAAGATATCGGCTACATTTTAAAATGGTTAAACAAGGAAAGTGGGGCTGACCGGAAGATTATATGAGTATAAGAATGATAGTTTCTCAATGTCGCAAGATTTGAATAGGTTATGATTTTCCTATTCAGAGAGGCTCCCATGAGTATGTTCCACAAAGCAGCAATTCTTGCTAAGTGTGGAAATGAGTGAAACATTCTTGTTACATTTGATTGATGTCTGACTTTTGTCCTAGCTGTAAAGGTGTCAATTAAAGGAGCTACAGAAAGTAGCCACTCCGAATATTTGGGAATATATATAGAGTAGTGAGAGGATTTAACGTTTCATTTGTGGCTATGTATTTGATAAATACTTAGGAAATGTTTTTCAGCTTTATCAAAGCTGGAAAATGACAATACCGTAAGAAATAATGGCATACGTTGAAATTTTAGTAAAAATAAATATAGATTGCTATTTTAACAATAGCTGTTCAATGACAAAAAAATTAAAAAAAAAAACACAATGAAAAATAATGCACTCTTACTGAAGTTACTGTAGAATAAATGTTGATTAAATTAATTCCACTAAATAAGGACACATAAGTTTATGAAATAACCCATTTGAATGCGCTAATATCCAAGACCATCTAAACGGTTTAAGCGTAATTTAGATTATGGTATGTCAGAATATAGAACAAACGAAAGAATAACTCTGGTCAACACGATTTTTGGTGCCAAGAAACAAAAAAACATTTTGTACCTAATTTGATGTTGCTAATTCCGAAAATAACCTTAGCTTTTCATGGTTACTTTCCATTTTTACTGTACAGAAATTGCTCATCTTTTGAAAAAAAAAAGATCAATTTACGATCTTGGCTGATCTCAAAATTTCGTTAATAAAAGTCGTAGAAACCCATCAATTTTCGGGTAGGCGGAGCAATTCATGTCAGTCACCTGACAAACATTTTTTATGAGAAAAAAGGGTTTTGAGCTAACAATTTTAAAGTAGAAGTAGCGAATTTTTCCAATTTATCACCAAAACTCAAATTAACTTTTAGTAATAGACTTTAGTAAACCTGATAATTAAGGAGACATCAAAAATTGAAACCGTACAATCTACTGTTTGATATTCATAAATTTATCCCATCACTACGGAAGGAAACCAAGCATATCGAGAACATTTTGTTTTCACAGATAGAAAGAAACTCTCAACTAAATATATCCCAACTGAAGACACCTATTCCATTGCACATGACACTGCTGGTGTATCAAAAGGGACTTTAATAACATTGAACACGGTAGACAATCAAGAAAGAAAAAATCTTTACCACAGTTCTTATGTTCACGAAGGTTTTATTTCTGCTGTTAATTAATTAAATGATTTGATAAAAATACTAGTTCGTCTTGGTATATTCAATCGTGTTATCTTTAAAGACTTAGGGTCTGTTATTGTAAAAATAGTAATTCTCATTAAGCAGACAACTATTTTTGATTTAACGAATTGAGAGGTTTCTACGATTATACTTTAAGAATTATTTCCATCGGTCAATATCACATATACAGAAAACAAATGAAAATATGTCTTTTTCTCTAAAAACGAGGCATTCCTATATAGGAAGAACGCTAGCTAACGAAGAAAATGTAAGATTATTTTCATATTCGCCTCCCTCAAATTAGCTAAAACATATTTGGTCTCGACACCATTTCAATTTTTTTGTTGACAAGTGTAAGTGAAACCTGTATCGGTCATGAGAGTGCATATTCTTTAGACAGACTTTAATGAAATAAAACAAATCTCTACATTCAATGGTAATTTGATACGTTGCCGATGTGAGTGGTGGACCACCCTTTGTCTTCTTTACATTTGTGGCTTTCTCTTGTCTACAATACTTATAATACTTCAAAATTTGTGAAACGAGAGATGCAAATTAATGCAAATAACTAATAAGATGGTTTGTACAGGAAACATATTATTAATGTGCAGATATTTATACCAGATTTTGAAGTTTGAATAAATGACTACGGTAAACGCTTTTAAATAATTATATATATGTTGTTAAACAAAGGGCTACAATTCTTATTCTGTTTTAAAATGACATCGTCCAAATCTTGGCCTCTATTTACCATGCACTTTAGTTGTAAATTTATTTTAAATAAAACATAAAATATCAAAACATGAGGAAAAAAAGAATTAGCCGAAAGCGCTCGGAATAATGAAAATTACGGAAAATACATGCATTCCCTTACCCTTACAAAACGGCAAAACGTAAGGATGCTGAAAGCTCTCAATCTGTCTCTCTCTCTCTATATATATATATATATCTATATATCTATATGTATATATGTATATATGTATATATATGTGTGTGTGTGTGTGTGTGTGTGTACATGTATTCCTTAAATATTTACTAAAGATAAGTCTATCATAAAAATTATGGCTAAATAAATTTGGAAATATATTTTGAAAGCATAAAGACAAAAAGGAGCCGACAATAGCTCCTGGATATTATGGAAACATTCCAGTCAGTTGAATGCGCAAAACGTCACGCTTGCGTCGTATAAAAGGTTTTTGTATTTTAACAATTTTTACTGATATTCATTAGGATGAATTCCCAAACATTTGTTATTATTATTACAAATGTCAGACGTTGTATCCCAGGATCTTCTGGTGGTGTCTGTTCATCTAGGAAACATTCAAAGACTTTACAAGTAAGCTCTTTATTTTATGTATGAGTGTATATTTTTCTCAGTTATCTGTTGGTCTATCTCGTCCCGGTCGTATTACGATTTCGTTATTGTTAGCTTCGTTCCTATTAAATTAACGTATTTTCTACCCGATTAAGATAATATTATGCGTAAGGAAACTTATTTAACGCACAGATTTATGCAATAAAATTAACGGATTATCGCTTTAATCCACTAGACTTCTGGCATGATCTTACATTTGGAACATTAAACATAATGTTATTGTCCTCTATAGTTGCTGTCACGCCTCACACACTTTCTCCTTTCTTATTTTTTCTGGTGAATTCTTTCGATCTTTTATATTTTTCCTCAATTAATCTTTCTCATATAGTAATTATTTCTATGGCAGGTATATATCGATGTGTCTCACATTGCATTTCTGCTCATTCAGTAAGACGTCATATGTTGTTCATGATGACGGTAGTCTTTCAGTATAGAATCCAGAGGTTGGCAGTGAATATTTCGAAGACAGTAGGGAAGCGTTGTTTAGGTTAGCAGTGGATATCCCGATAAAGTAGCAGAGCGTAGTTCTTCCATCTTTCCTTTTGCCTGACATGTTGGCACTAGTTATTCGGAGAGAGTAATCAAAATGGCCGACTTTATACACGACAGATTGAATATTTCATGTCTCCTGATTGGTTAACCTTCAATTGGGGAACTATAAAGTGAGTCAAGTCATTTGGGTTTGCTCACTAGTACATAATACCCCAAATAATCTAACATCATATTCTTCAGTGTTCATTGTCTAGTCATTTTAATACCTTCAACAGTAATTCGTTGCATACGTTTCAGCCCCTACATGATCCGTCATCCCTTATTTCATTGTCTCGTTCATAATTGTTGCTGTTTGACTTCTTTTCAGCCTTAATATGACGATGCGGCCTGTTTTATTTTTGCATTATTTGCTAAAACTGCAAAGGATTGAATGCACATATTACTTTCGTTTTAAATTTGTATTTCATTTTGAAAACATGATTGCCAAACGACTGAAAACGCGGGCGAAATCTGTTTGATAACAGAATGTTCTGATGAGATCGGTAACATAACGATCATAACAAACCAAAACGTCGATTTTAGTTTAACTAAAACGGTATCCAAGCAGCGAGTTGCGCAAAAGCTAGGATATTTGAAAACAATATCAGAATGCTGTTCACTTCTCATCAAAACATAGTACAACGACACCGTAACGAGAGCATACTAACTTACGTGTGATTACCAATATTAACCCTTGAATCTTGAGAACATCGGTGCAACGATATTACTGTCTGTGAGAATTGTTTAAAACACAGGAGCATATATGCAGTGGCTCCTTAGCCCACAAGAAATTATGTCTATCATGTCTGATGTTGTTTTGCATTTTATACTAACAGATTTGAAATTGTTTTAAAGATATTTATGAAATCTCAGCAGGTTTGAGCAATTCGCAATATGCTTTAAATTTCCCACTGAAGAACAAATTTAGTCTTTCACTGGATTTTATTCAAAATATTTTTCTATACGAAGAATTATCTATGAATCTATGAACATCTACTCGGGAGAATTTTTTCTGTAGTCGAGGAACTACTATTATTGACACCTGATCAGGAGCCCAATAATATACGAATATTAGTTCATTATTAATTGCGTTATAAGCCTTCGGCTTTATAATTGAAAGGATATTGTTGTAAATAGCATGACTAGACCCATGTATTGTGTAAAAGCTAGGAAAGACAAATAAACTATTATTCAGTGCAGAAATGAGGAATACATTGAAAGCGTTTGTAAATGTGCTGAAACTGAAGTTGAAAATATCAAAAAAATAAATGAACGCAAACAGTTCACTTTCAAGGAACTAAGTTCGCAATGGAGATAAAATGTATCTTATTTATAGCAAGATGTGTTTGACAAATAAAAATAAACGGGAGAACTGAATGGTTAATCAGCAGCGGGGGTCCAACTAGAACAATTTGTTGAATAGTGCGATTGCATATATACGTTCATTTAATTTTGTATTATTCTATTGGGGAGCTAGAATCCTGATATAATTTTTATGACAAATTTATAATTTGCTCATTCCACTATATTTTCAGACAATACGGTATATTTTAGATGCGCACTATCAACAGTTGAATCATATTAAGTTATAGATCTGGATCACCTAAAGTCGATAACGCATTTTACACCAAACATGTCCCGAACTATATGAATCTGATATATTCAGTATCAACTGGTTTTCCAATTTTCTTGAAACTGTTTAGAATTATTGTGGTCATAGCTAACTACCAGTTTTGAACAAGGTCACTAATTTCATATTTTGCAGAACGCCTCTCAATGGGTTCAAACGAATAATTATATACCTGAATATTACAGACGGTTAAACACGATTTCGCAGTTGGTCCTTTTGTATTATATAAATGGAGCAAATGAATATCAGTGTGTCCGTTGGAAAAATGTTGATAAAGTACTTGTTATTTTTGCATGGAAGTTGCGCATAAAACCATATTTGTTTAAAAGTTATATAAAATAGATGTTTTTGGCGCATATCGTCGGTTATTAATATTGTCTTCCGGAAATTGTATTTCAACAGAGTAAAATTTATCTCAAATTATGACCACTGTTTTATAAACTCGTTCATTATTACGAATAATATACACTAATTAAAATAGCAAATGATATGTTGGGGGCTGGTGCATGGGTTGAGAGATAAACATGACTGTCTCCAGAAATGCCTACAACAAATATGGCAGACTTGGGATGTGAGTCAAGGTAAATTATCGAAAAGAAACGACAAGCGCCAATATATACGAACATATATATATATAAACAAATGATAATGCATTAACAACAAAACTCTACAAGCGACAAAGCCAATAATGCGTGTAACAAGTTAATGTGGAATTTCTTTGAGCAATTATGTGTAATTAGTGAATGTGCGTACGTACGTGTGTATATATGTATTGTTCATGCATTTCCCAAAGGGAACGCATTCTGCGCGAGATGCTCACATGTTGCTGTACAAGCGGAAAAAGTAATAAGCCGGCGAGAAAAAATATCACTTAGTATTAATAGTCGGGAGAGCGTCCCTTAGTAGCGGTTTCGCTAAATAGAAGGAAGTAATCCAACATATATATTATTTTATGTGTATTCTATTGCTTCGAAAAATCCTTCTAATTGATTTTACAGAGACTTATTTTATCTTAACTTACATGTGAAGGTTCGAGCCATCTTTTTGATTAGATTATTGCTTTATTTTTAAGAAATTTAACACTTCTAGATAGTTTCTGGATAGCTACGAGATATTCAATATTTTTTTTCATTTGACCGTCTCTGGAGTTTAGCTTAATAACTTTCATCAGCATCAAATGCTCCACGAAGTTCTGAATTTTGTGCATTCGTCTCTTTTGTGCCTTCTTAAAGGTCACCTTTTCTGTCCATTAATGCCTTCAAAATTAGATAAATTCTCAGTCAAGTCAGGTGGTCAAACCGTTGTTCGATTTCATGTTTAAACCGAGTCGTAGGCTTCTTTTCTTCTTATTCCGGTGAATAAGTTGAAAAAGCCGATTGAAAAATTTAATGAAATGAATAAAATAAAACAGAACTATTTAAATTATCAAGAAATATAATTTTAAATTTAATTAATTATTTCTTCAATGCACCATGTTTAAAAAACAACACAAACAAAACATGTACCGAATCACACTAAATGAAATAAATTAAAGGATTTAAAAGTAGGATATTTAGCAACTTTAAACTTTTATATAAGTAAAAATGAAAAAAATATTTTGAAGAGACCCATATAAACAATGAAGGATGCATCGAAATGTTTTGGAGGAATTACTTAATTAATGTCATACATAAAAGCTAAAACACGTTTATGTAATTATATTTACATATTTATATATTTTTTTTTTTTTTCAGTCTAAAGAAATATTTTTTTTTTTTTTTTTTTTGTTTCATACACAAAAAATATTACTTTAGACTGAAAAAAATAAATTATTAGATAAAAGGGAATAATTAACAATGGAATAAATTATTATACAGGATGTCCACAAATTTCGTGTGAACTTTAAAAATTTATACATTTATATGTATTTCCGATAGAAATAATTTGTAAAAAGGATTAGAAAGAAGTAAATAGATATTTTTTAATGTTTTATTGAAATTTTATTTAAGTTTCCACATGTCCTCCATCATTAGCAATACAAAGGGTATTACGATTTTGCAGTTTACGCAAAACATTTGCGAAGTGATTTACAGTAATGCCTGAAATCAGATTAGTTATTTTAGCTATACTTAAAACTAGGTACATTAAACTTTATAACATTTTTTACATATTATTTCTATCGCAAATACAAATAAAGTTATAAATTCTTAAAGTGCAAAAAAACTTTAAGGACACTCGGTATTTATAAATACATATTTCTTTTTTAATTTTTAATTAATGTCTTTTGCACTTTTGTCGATTACTTATCATAGTGGCTATGATATTACGAAAAAGGGAAAAGCTGACAGCAGATTATTAAATTATAAATGAGAGGAAGACATGAATTGCAGAAATAAGAAAAGAAAAACAAATGACAAATTAACATATCTTTTCGTCGTTTAAAATTAGAATTAATAGCTCTGTTTTCGGAATAATTACAAGAGAAAACATAAGAAGACAAATTTTGCTTCGATACAACTATATGATTTGTAATATTTACATTTAAATTTTTCCTACTGAATATCATTCTGATATTTGAATCCATAAACAAAACACCTACCGAAAAATATTTAAACTTTATACACAATATATATTTAGCCTTATAGGTATAGTTTGACTAGACAAAGAGACCATAACAATGAAACAAATAGAGGTATTATTTATGAAAGGAAATTAAATTCCTCTTACTTAAAAAAAATAACGGGAAAAAAGTTGGAATGAATAGAATGTAGCATAAAACTAATATAATGAACACCTAATAATTAATAAAGTAACATTGCTATTATGTAAATAATTAAAAATATTCAGAAACGCTAATGAACTAAATACAAAGAATTATAGTCACATCATGTTGAAACACCGGTTCCCGTATGATCAGCGAAGTTAAGCAAGGTCCAACCTGGTCAGTACATAGATTGATGAACGCTGGGGAATAGCAGGTGTCGGCTCGGAATTGGGAATCGGTGAGCCGATATCCAATTCGGGTTCGTTATATTCCCTTACGCAATTGGGAATGGTATGAATCCGCCTCTTCTTCCCCGATCTATGCGTTAATTAATCTGACATGTACCAGTAAATTCCTTATTATCACCAAGACTTTATGACAATGTAAAATATTTTCTGGCTTTAAAAACATTCATATTTAATATATATATATATATAAGGATTGATGCGAGACGTCATCAGATTGAGATTGTCGTAGTTGGAGAAATATCACCTTGGGTGTCTGTACCCCAAAGTAGTATCTCACGGTAAGAAGCCGTCCAAGTGGAACTTTCTTCTTGCGAACAGAATACGAAGTGAATGAGAATCGTAAACCCTGTGAGCAGGGCATGGCGGATATTCGTTGCAACAATCTGAAATGGCGAGATTTGGAAATGTAGGTTTTCAGCTATTTTTCAGTATAAATAGAGATACAGTAACGATAGACTCTACTTAGACTAGACTATTGATGGCAGTAACGAAAGGTAATGAAATATTGTATTTTCCAGCAATGGATTATTGATGATGAATATCCAAAGAAAGCAAAGTTCAATGGAAAACACAAAGAGAAACGTACAACCACAATGAAATAAATCTGGAATAAAAACTCTTAAGAAATAGAAAGCGAACAACGTGAACCAACGTGGATTATATCAGAGAAAGGATTACGTGCCGTCAGACAGATCGCAACCGATAATGAGATTTACCTCAACTTCGAAACATACGATAGTAGCAATGCTATTGTTTATAGTCATTCATGGATGTTTCCATAAATGTAGATACTTTTCCTGAATAGTCTTGATCCAATCAGAAAAACCCAGTCAAACTGATTGGAAACTTCCTGCACAGTATGCTATACGAGAACTCTGAAGGAAACAGAAAGAACAACTAGTGCGATGGGCGAAGAGAAAGAGAAGAAAGTGAAGGATAATTTTAGGCGATAATCTACACTTATATTTGCTTGTAATATTTGGACACAAGAAAGATTTTAAAAAATATTAAGGCAAAATGATGTACAGCATGTTTTATAGATTATGTAAGACAATTTGATAAAGTACGTCACAAAGAACTGTTGAAACTGTTACGTAAATATTCTCGATACTGGAAGCAAACCGCCTAGAGATAGAAAACTGAATACAGTAAATATAAAGGAATAGAAAGACAAGGATGCGACTTCTCACCAGATTTATTCAACCTTTATGTGGGGTGATTTGGGCGTCGAGCTGCGTTCCGAACCATCGGAGACGACGCTGGAGTAGAACGGGTGGAAGAGGACGGAGACTCAGGCGACGACACAGAGTGGTACGCGATAGTACTGCTAAGTCATTCTTGATCGTGCTAGCCCACGTCTTCAGCTGCCCACCGACACGTCTTTGCCAGCCAGGAACCTCTCCCTCCTTCTCTTCCTGGCTGGCGAAGACGTGTCGGTGGGCAGCTGAAGACGTGGGCTAGCACGATCAAGAATGACCTAGCAGAAACTATCGGGTCCGCAAGTAGTTGGTCGTCGACGATGGAATCGCGAGTGGCTCGACATTTCGTGTGACCTGGCTCAAGATCGGCGGGCGTGGGCAGCGATGGTCCGAGATGCTGTACTTGCTCGGGTGGAAGCCGGTTCAACACGACCAGGGTGAAAACCGATACATGTCAAGTCAAGTGGGGTGATTATGACGGAATTAGAATTCGTAACAAGTTTCATTAATGGAAACCACAACCATAACGTTATATATGCCGATAACACAGCGTTAGTAGCAGAAACAGAAAGGAAATTATAGGAACATCCACACAAGGTAAGCGTGAAGAATGGACTGAACACCAATTATAAGATGATAGAATGTATGATTATCAGAAAATAGATAGATCCAAAATTGGAAATGCCAAAATCAAGCATGTACAAAAATGTAAATATATAGGAAGTGTTTTAAAAGAAGAAACAAAATGCTGAGGTGCATTTGAATAACGATCCCTTCCAACAGCTAAATAAATATTAATTAAAAGGAAAATCTCGTTTGAAACAAATAAAATACTACATAACTGTACTGTAATATCAGTTAGGAATGCTGGATGAAAAATTCATGTGGCAACATAAATATGATTCTACAGAAGGACACTGAGAATTCCGTAGACTGACCATATGAGGTACTACGAAGTTTTAGAAAAGAAGATAGAAGAAAGAAACTTTACCTAACACGAGAAAGAAAAACTTGCCATTTCTAGGGCCCATATGAGAAAAGATGAACTTGAAAATTTGACACTGATAACATACAGAACAACGAGGAAATCAGCTCATAACATACCTAACGAACATGCTCAATTATATGCCAGGACATCGATTAGAGGAAATATGTTAAGAGCTACAAAAACTATGAATTTGTGGCGAGCCAGGATCGTCCACATCCAGAGAGAACACGAAACAAAGAAGAAGAAGGAAAAGAAGAAGAAGAAGAAGAAGAAGAAGGAAAAGAAGCAGCAGCAACAGAAAAAGAAGAAGAATCCTAAAAATGTGTATGTTATACACAATTGTCTTCATGAAAATTTTTTACATAGATCGACCACAGTGAATATTATTTACTCATTATTAATTCAAAACAATCTTAAAAATAATCGTTTTGCCTCTATCTCTCTCTAATATCTATCTATATATCGATCGATCTACGTTAGTGTGTGTAAGCGCGCGCGCGTCCGTGTGTGTGTGTGTGTGTGTGTGTGTGTGTGTGTGTGTGTGTGTGTGTGTGTGTGTGTGTGTGTGTTACTTTTAAGTAAACAGTTGAAATTATTATTCCGATAAGAAAAAATGTGTCTGGCGCCTGGGGATTGATCACGTAAATGCTGAGTCGAAAGAAGAATGAGAAAACCACAGATAACATCTTTGAACTAGTGTAAGCCTGTATCGAATTTGGAACGGCAGGAAATGTTCCTAAGAAATTTAAGCGAAGACGCCTTTATGTTCAATGTAAAACAAATATGTTTGAGTATTCTCAAAAATACGTGTACAGGACATATTTATACATAAATACATACATATTTAATGTTTTCTTTTGAAGCATGATATTTATAGATACATTATATTTAAGTAAATGTTCTGTTTTTAAATAAACACTATTAATTGCATTTACAGGCCTGAAAACAAACTGTAAATTATGTGAAATCTTAAAAGCAGTACATAGTCAGTTGTCCTAATGAACCTTGTATAAAATCCGACTTGTTGCCTAAATACTAAATCAATATATATATGTGTGTGTGTGTGTCCGTATATATATATATATATATATATATATATATATATATATATATATATATATATATATATATATATATATATATATATATATATACACACCATATACATAAACCAAGATCTTCACAATAATAATAATACACTCAAGGAAAACCCAAAATGCACCACTGACCTTTACATAAACAGCCGAGAAAAATAACAGCACTAGTCGCCTGACGATTGCACTAGCATGAAACAGACTGTCGCCTCTAAGTGCTGACTTCCATGTCCACTTTTATATTTACACACGCTCTATCTCTGATATTGAGCACTTTACCCCATAAATATAGCACACTTTAAGAATAAATATAGCACACTTTAAGACTATATTTCTGTATATATATATATATATATATATATATATATATATATATATATATATATGTGTGTGTATATATATATATATATGTGTATATATATATATATATATATATATATATATATATATATATATATGTGTATATATATATATATATAGATAAATAGATAGATATGAGCAGCAAATTTATTCAAAAGTTTTCGTTAAATATGACAGACAATGAAAATATAAGTTATTGTTTATTTAATTTTCTAGCATTCTCACATCATTTCCGATTGGTGTGATTTAGGCTGTACAAAAATTGCTCCAAACGCTTTCACCTACTTCTTTAACTATTTTAAAGAGGGTTTGTTTCATGTGTTAATTTCTCTTCATGTTTGACTGTTAAAACTTTTTATAAAGCTCGTTACAACGTAGTCGCAAGTATAGAAACACATTCGATTAACTTATGCCAATTCAACAGCCTTGATATGTAATAAAACACTTTTGTAACAACATACATTTTCTCGCAAATATCAAATTGCCTCACTTATTTAACTTGTAAAATCCACATTTTTTGATATGCAGTAAAGAAGAAATATATATGTCTTGGAATACGAAACAAGTTGTATATCAATTTTAAAAAAACACCTTTCCTTTTATTGGTGTTTAAGTATTGGCAATCTGATGTAAGAACGATGTAATATTTTATACTAATGTTAGCTTTTCAAGACCTTTGTACTTGGTAGAAAAATCAGACTTGTTATATGCTTCTATCTACTGGAAAATATAAAAGAAAATTTTCCATGTATTCTTATATATTGATCAAAGGAATTATTTTATCACCGACGTAACACGTAAATCTTATAAATATCGTATCCAGTTTAATTGTTAGGACAAAATATTGAAAATGTTTTTTGTTTATTTATTAATAAACAGTTATTGATAAGTATTTTATGAATACGTCTAAAGACACTGTTTTTGATGTTATTTACAAATGAATATCAAAACGTTTTATAATATTGATCATGTTTCATTTGGATTTATGTGATTTAAACGAAACATTTTAGATCAGAAGTATTTTGCTTTAGAAAATATGCTCATTTATTCATTAATTTAACATATTTTTTATAGTTCATTTATAGTTTTTGACACTTTCTACCAAATTCGCAGATGCTAGTAATTTTGACGTAATTTCAAACTGATAAATATATAGACATCTGTGAGACTGATGTTCAAAACATTATTTTATTGATGTGGGAGGTACGTGTGAATTGATGTACGCTTAATTTGTTTATCATCTATTTAAAAAGTTGATAAACATACAGGGATGACCAAAATTACATGCAACTGCAATATATCATGACTTCAATTCATGTAATGTTGTTAGTATGTTCTTAGACATAGAGTTACTTAGTGTTTGTTGAGACGTTTGTCAGCTATTATGAAATGTGTCGGCTTTCTACATGATTTCCAGGAAAAACAGTGTATTTTAATATTTATCAATTATGTATTTTTTTAAAAAAAGAAACTTTTCGAAGACATTTTAAATTACAATCTCCTCATATCGTCTTCTTCTAGGTTTCATGGTTCTTAAGGCGATCATTGACTATCCACAATGTCCTGTAGCACTTAATACTTTTTTTCTTCTAAATTATGTTCTGTCACCAATTTACACACAAAAGCCGGTTAGGTAGTTTATAGTCTGAATCCACCTGTCCCTCTTGTTTTCAGGATGTCCTGTCAGTGTTATATTTTCAAAGCACACTTTCTTTATTATGTACATTAGACATTTCAGCCGCCTCTTTCTGGGGTTAATTATAAGTATGCACGTTGTTCTCATTTCCCTTAACACCTCGTCATTGTCAACACGTTAAATCCACGGTATTGTCATCATCCTTCTCTCGAAATACTTTTCTGATTCTTCAAGTCCTTTTATTTATATGTGAGGAGACTGTCCCTCTTGAATTGCAAAATAATCTAATTTTTATATGCTAGGAATCACATGTGTTTGCGTATAATGACAGTTCGTTAAATCGTACAAATAATTTCTATCAGACTGGTATATCATGATTAAACTAATTTTAATTCCGTCTGTTTTGAAGTGCGGGCAGAATATTTTTCTCGGCTATAAGTGTGGAATAGAGGAGCTGATTTGTCGTTTCTACCTATTGTATGGGGTTCATTTCACATTGATATATTTGAGAAATAAATGCAGCTTTTTATTTTTATTTCCCCGCAAACTACCTTAGGTTAAATATCAGCGCTGATTAGCAGCCAGTCCATGACGAGGACAACACCGAATACAACACAGAAAAAGGAATCTTCCAATAAATTCTGACACTGCACGGATAACATTAAAATATAATTACACTGTAATGTGTGTATCTTTTTATTTTTGTAATTATTTATAGTA